>JAINUW010000716.1:0-600000 GCA_020205615.1 Panax quinquefolius | reverse complement strand
TGCAAGGATAGGATACATTGAATCTAAAAATCAAAAACTAAAGTAAGTAAAAACCTTACTTTGTTTCTCATTCTTGTCCAACCCATTCTCTATCTAGAATTTCGGGATCTAGAGTGAGAGAGAGTGAGGAACAAAATCATTATCAGCTCTTAGCTTTCCAAGAACATGACCAAAGATCAGAAGTTCAAGGATCAAAGCTTTAAAGGTATAAAACCCTAAGCCTTACTAGATCCTTAAAATTTTAGGTGATTATGTGATTTGTTGTTTAGAAGTGTGTTATAAGATGTCATTTACTGATCTGGGTTGTTAGATCCCAGATCTATATCATCAAAGTGCACGAAAATTAAGTTTTCAAAAATCTGGAAAAAGTTGAAAAAGTTGTCTGACAGCCATATGTCAGGGCTTCTAGATCCGTGTGTGTTAAGTGTTATGTGTGTTTTATGTTATGGATCTGTTATATGCCATGTATACTGTGATCTGAAACTCGAAAAAGTGTTAAATCATGTCTAGATCGTAAGATATGATCAGTCAAACCGCGTTGACAGATCACGAAAAAGGTTTTCTGGGCAACCCAGAACCCAGATTTTTGTCTGACAGTGTTTTGCAGGCCTTCAATCTTGATGCTCTTTAATAGTTTGGTCGGGTTGTTATTGTTATGTTGTAAACTGACATGTGAACTACACACTAGAGCTTTTAGAACAAACAGATCTTGCACGGGATCAAATATATAATTGGTCAAAGTAGCGTTGACCAACTTGCCGGATGAAGGTTTCTGGAAAACCCAGATCTTCAAGAACTATTTCCTGACCCCTACTTTGACCAGACAAAATCTCTTAGATTTGTTGTTGTTATGATTATCTAATGTTATACACTTGTACACTGACATCAATAATACATGAATAAACCAATAAAACACATTATGTAACCTTAGAATGCATGGATTCGAAGCTTCAAAGTAAGTTTTAGCAACTGTTCTTCATTTCTGGAAAACCCAGAAATGAAGAACAGCTCTGACATGATTTTTGGAGGCTTCAATCTCTCTGTTATGTTGTTGTTTGGCCATGATATGAGTTAGAATATGTAGTTTTACCTAAATACTATAATCTTGATACAATTACTAGCCTAGAAACCAACTGGGACATGAAATTAATTACGGTCAAACTACCTACCTTGCTAACTGACATGCATATCTAGGTTTTGCTTAAGAACACCAAGAACACAATCAGCGACGGTTTTGTCGCCTAATGCCCCTTTAGCGACAGTTTATTTCTAAAATCAATTATTTTATTTATTAAATAGAATAAAATGGTTTTTAATTATTAAAAATTAATATTAAATTCCTAAAAATTATTTTAATGTCTAAAAATGGGTTTTTAATTATTTGGAATATATTTCGTAAATATTTAATATTTTTTGAATATTAATGGTATTTAATTTATTTAATTATAATACTAAATAAATTATTTAAAAATGATTTTAATACATGAAAAATTATATTATTGTACAATAAAATATTTAAGTTAATTTTAATGACTTTTAATATTAATGATTTAAAAATCTTATAAAAATGATTTAAGAGTTATAAAAATATTTTAAGTTATAAAATATAACTTTTGATATTTTCTCATGAAAATATTAATATTTTAATATTAATAGCGATTATCAGATAATGGATTTAACTATTTAAAATTCACTTAGTTTCTGGTACTGATAATCATTGAAATATCTGTGTCGCGCTATTTGCTATATGCTTGTTGAGAAGGTGATTCTTTTCTCATGTGTATAATAGATAGGTAGGGTATAGGTAGAGAATATAAGAATAAGTACGAGTTCTTAAAACTCATACTTATGGTATTTTCGTGACTCATGATTATAAGAAATGTTTATGAACCCCTTAGCGAATGGACGCCAAAGGTCTGACTAGGACAAGTTCTTAAACTCATATGATAGTGGAAAGTTCATGAATTCATAAGTGTGGTTTGACGGACTGGGAATAGTTATGAGTGAATGAAGTATTAAGTATAATAGGAATAAATAGACTGTTTAAGCAAATGGTCATTAGTGGATACATTAGGTTTTCCAAAATTCTTAGCTATGCTAGACTTCGAACTTTTTGGACATCAAGCTAAATACGCACTATGTGCCTTTTCAAAAATAAATTTTTATTCTCAACTCTTGGTGACTATTGTGTATGCCTGGACTTCGGGCCACCTACACCTAGTTACTTGTTGAGATGATAAAACAGATTTGCAAAGATTTTTGAATAGTTTAAAGTACAATATATGCTAATTATTTTGGCTAGACAATAATGATTTGAAATATCAAAATATATTTTTATTTATCACTTATGTACCATGTAACCTGGTGCAGAGATGATAAAAAAATGATGGAGTTGTAAATAAAAGAATACTTACTGTTGAATTTGATCTAAAAATTGTTATTCCACTATTGTATGATGTGTTATGACAAAGACATATAATGACCACATCCTCAAACGGACTGCTAATACAGTACGACATCATGACGTCATTCTCAAACTATTTTCAAAATTTTAATTTGCCAACGGGGTTTGGCTATACATTAATATTTCGTTTGAAATTGATTATCAATATGAGTCTAAGCTATTCGATTTGGCTAGACCAACGTTTATAAGAACTCTAAGCGTTCTTTGAAAATTTTCCCGAACCAAATTGTTTTGGTGCGGATTTTGATAAAGACTGAAGTAAGAAATTTTGTATGCCTAAGGCGAATGGAATAAAAGGAACGGGGAAAAATTATTCCAACTAGCAGTACTTGGCCAGTACAGGGCATATCGGGCTAATCACCCTTTTATGTCTGTAAGTTAAGACGGTTTGCAGATGAATATCCATAAAACCTTTACGAAAATGAAAATTCATAGTCTATATGACTCCTCAGCACAAATTGAAATTTTTACTCTTGTGAGGGATGTTGTGGGTAGCATGTAATGATGAGTATGAAATGTATAAGGTGTAAGTTGAATTTCGTGGATGAAAATCTTAGAAGAAGGTGTGAATATGACGACCCGAGAATTTAGAAAAAATAATTAAATCTTAAATGGTGGATTAAAGGTTAAATTATAAACCTAGACAAAAAATAAGTGTATGGATTTGACATTTCTGGAAAAAAAAATTATGGATTTAAAATTTTTGTGGTGAATTATTCAGGATTAAGTGAATAAGTGTATATGTTCTGTGTATATGGTTGTATATGTGTACAGTATGTGGCTAAGGGTAAAGGGTTGACCAGATAACTATATCAGTGTCCAAACCCTAAGTATATATTTAGAAAGTCAACGTTCAGTTAGAAAATTCTTACGATTTATATGAAACCCTAGAAACCAGTTCTAGAAACCCTAATTCAGTTTTGAGAATTTAAAACCCTAATTCAGATAATCAAAATCCTAATTTGGAATTTAAATGCTATGTATAGAGCTTTTGTGTATTAATTACAATCTGATTAGGGATAACCCTAATGATTATTTAGAAATTCTAATAGTTAGAAACCCTAATTATTAGAAACCCTAATTATTAGAAACCCTAATTGGTAATTAGGTAATTTTAATTTTATTTAAGAATCATTAATCCTAATTAGCAAGTTTGAAAATAATTAGTAAACTTTAATATAATTAGAAAATACGAATTATAAATTTGAAAGCTTCATTTTTCATTTTTAATATCTTAATTTGGAAATCCTAGATTTAATTTTTTGAAACCTTATGTTTTAACCCTAAGGGTCAAACCCTAAGGGTTGTAACAATTGTCTAAAGTGCCATTAAATTTACAAGACAAATGACCCATTTACCCTTTTCTTACACATTAAGTAAAATATTTCAAAATCTTTTGAGTCATCAAGCCTAATGTTTATCCCATGTGCCAAATCTTTCCAAGATCATATTTTTTTTGTAACCTTGCAAGGATATGATACATTGAATCTAAAAATCAAAAACTAAAGTACGTAAAAACCTTACCCTTTTTTCTCATTCTTGTCCAACCCATTCTCTCTCTAGAATTATCAGATCTAGAGTGAGAGATAATGAGGAACAAAACCATTATCAGCTCTTAGCTTTCCAAGAACAGGGCCAAAGATCAGAAGTTCAAGGATCAAAGCTTTAAAGGTATAAAACCATAAGCCTTGCTAGATCCTTAAAATTTTAGGTGATTATGTGATTTGTTATTTAGAAGTGTGTTATAAGATGTCATTTAGTGATCTGGGTTGTTAGATCCCAGATCCATATCATCAAAGTGCATGAAAATCAAGTTTTCAAAAATTTGGAAAAAGTTGAAAAAGTTGTCTGACAGCCATATGTAAGGGCTTCTAGATCCGTTTGTGTTAAGTGTTATGTGTGTTTTATGTTATGGATCTGTTCTATGTGTTAGGTTTGTAATATTCAAGAACGCAATCAAATTGCATAAAAAGTGCGGAAACGTGTAAAAATTAGAGTTTTAAAAATTTTACAAACCATATACCAGGATCACCCTTTATGCACAATTATTAACTAAATGAAAAGGATGAATAAGAAACATACCCTTGAAGATCTGAGCTTCCTCAGGTACAAGTTCACCTCCAATCCTTTTCGCGTTCAACTTGAATCCACCGGGTTTGGTTCCTTCCTTTGATCAACGTTAGCCACCCAAGTGTTTGGCCTCTAGAGGTGATCCACCAAGGAAGAAGAAGAATTCAAGAAGATGGGTGGTTGGCTAAACCCTAGTTTTTCTATCTCTATAGAAAAAGAGTGTACTCTCCAACAATTGGAATAACGTATATATGATATCTGATATAAGACTCCTCTTATAAAGATATCAAGTAACCCTATTAAAATAAGGTATTATTTAATTAAACCCTTTTAATTAAATGGGCTCCCTAATCTTATTAGGGATAATTAATTAAACTCCTTTAATTAATTTTCCTCCTAATCCTATTAGGAATAAATGAGAGTACTTATATTAAATTAATTCCTAAACTCTTTTAGAAATTAAAATAATAATAATATTAATAAGACTCTCTTATTAATTTATATTTAATATTTCTAAAATATTAAATAATTAATATTAAGCTATTTAATTTATTCTATCACCATAGATTAAATTAAATATACATAATATATTATTACGATTATGCCATTAACTTCTTAAATAATTATTCTTCCTTTTATGGTGTGACCCTTTAGGTTTTCCATATTAAACCTAGGTTGTGAATAAATCAATTAGAACAATTCTAATCTTATTTAAATAAATAAATTAAACAATTAATTTATTTAAATAAATAATATTTATTCTACAATAGGGATAAGCCTCCCAACGATCAACGACTTTCCGGATAATATAGATTTCAACATTAATCATAAAAGAACCTTTGAGTAAATAGTTACCGTGATAATTCAATCCTTCCACCATACAATGTCCCAATTAAATATAAGACATGTAATTCATCACAAGTCTTATTTTATTTAATTATATGTATTTCGATCCTTAAATGCACAACTCCAAATAATGCAAATTAGAAACTCCTTTTTAATTTCATTCTACCGCCAAGGACTCTTTGGGTTGTCATTTATCGAATCACATAGGACATTTCTCTTCTTTTAATAGAAGTGGTAGATTCTTTATTGATCATACATTATCTCCATGTACAACTTATTATACCCAAGCATACCCTTTGATATACCCTAAGGGTTAAGGAATAAGTCAAAGTATAACTCATCATACACAAGATACTATGATGATCTCAAGTCCAAGGATCACTTGTACTACTATCACTACAGGAATTCCTATTGACAGGCAAGTAAAACTCCATTAGGTATTCCCTAGCGAGCTACGTTCAGTGAACTTATTCTCTAATAAGCACCTACATACTTGCTTTAGTGTCTCCACACAAATGATCACTAATCCAATGATTGGGAACTATTTTAGTTTTAAGCTTTCTAAGAATTTAGATCTCATTAGAATGATCATCATCATTATTCTAAAAGCATTGCTTAAAACTATGGGTTAATCACATATTATAAAACAGCATCATGAAGATAATTAAAAGCCTTTAATAAATTAATACTTTTTATTAATAAATGAATAAGATTGTTACAAAGTATATGCTTTATCATCAAACATGATTGGCTTGTGTGCATACTACTTTCAATCTCCCACTTGCACTAAAGCCAATCGTCATGGTATCTCATACTCTTCTTCTCTAAGTGACGATTATCCTGCTGTTGGATAAGCTTTAGTAAATGGATATGTAATGTTGTTCATGAGAGTCCACTATCTCTATAGTGATTTCCCTTCTTTCAATGATTCTAAAAATCAAATGAAAGTGCCACAACACATGTTTAGATCCAAGATGAGACTTAGGAACTATTCCTAGTTCTTTAATGAACTTTTAATCCAAACAATCAACTTGCAGCTTCATTTATAGCTATATACTTTGTTTTTATCACTAAACCAAAGAATCTTTCATTGCTTTGGAACCTTTCCAATTCACCGCACCACCTGCTCAAGATAACGCTTTACCTTAAAGTGGATTTTTTACGTCATCTTGGTCTCATCTCAAAAACTTGAGTCTATTAAGCCCTCTAGTTTTAATTAAGACCCACCATGAATATGATCACATCCTTAGTGTCGGTTAAGCACTTTAAGATGTTTTTCACTAACTCATAGTGAACTTCTCGTACATTTCATTGCATGCATGATTGTCACTCATGCGACCTCTCTTTTCAGGAGTCTGTGGGGACTATTAAGAGAGATACACTCCATAACTCATCGACATGAGACATCTCTTGGAGTTTGTCATGCTAAACGACTTTAGCATCAAATTAATATACGTTCCTTGGGTTAAGTTGAGCATCCTTTTAAATCTATCTATATAGATTTGCATCCCCAATTAAGATACTCTTCCAAATCATTCATGGAGGAATGTATAGACAACTTTATCTTTACTGATTATAGCATTGGTATGTCATTCCTTATCCGTAGTATATCAATATATAATACTAGAAATGTCACGACGCTCCCACTGACCCTTTTGTACACACTAGAACTCTTACCTCATCAGATGTAACTCGATCATCATCTTCTATGATGCGTACCTCATCATCATCATCCATGATGAATCCATACCTCCTAGGTATCTTTGGTACTATTCCGCACTTACGATTTGCTATGGTACAATAGGTCATCTATGTGTTCCTCTTATTTGACTTATAGTGTTTTGTGGTTCTTGAACTCTTCAAGATCTATTATCCTCCCACTAGCCCTTTCAATAATAAACACATTTATCTTAAAAGGCGTGCGTGTTTCACAATAAACACCTTTTGCTAAGTAGGATTATAGAACATTTACCCTAAACTTACTTTAGGATGTCCCACAAATCAGATGTGTCAAATCTTGTCCCAAGCTTATCCTTCAAACCTTTTCACATAAGTTGACAACCCTTATCTTAACATACTTAAGATTAGGAATCCTCCCTCGTCCATAACTTTTATGGAGTCTTGGGGCTGGATTTTGAGGTTACCTTTTCAGTAGATATGCAACCATTTCTAGGACATTATCCCGTAAGGATACTAGAATGTCGGTAAAATCATTTTGGACCGCACTACATGTCCAACAAGGTACGATTTTTCATTCGAGATACATCAATCAATTATTGTGTATCGTGATGTGTCCATTATGAGAAAACCATTTGAGATGATCCGTAAACTTATTGTACAAGTATTTATTCCTCGATCTAATCAAAGAATCTTAATACATTGCCAATTTGTTTCACTTCAATTCTTTGAACCTTTCAAATAATTCACACTTGTATTTTAGCAAATACACGCATTCAACTCTTTGAATGATCATCTCCTTTTCTTATACTAATTTGTTCAATATGCAAAATTATTTTCATGTAAGTCAAGTATACAAAATTTATTAAGTAATATTCCAGTTCTATACAAAACATTATTATAAATAGAACAACAATTGTTCTTAATTATAATACCAAAGATTTCATTGTCCAACAATAAAATAGAAATAATGTTTCCAACGAGAATTGGAATACAATAACAACTTATTGATTTAATAGATTTGTCCGTAGGCAGTGCTAAACTACAAGTTCCTATGGTTAATGCAACAACCTTTGTTTCATTTTTCACACATAGGATTACTTATCTTTGTTTAGCTTTCTACTTCTGCTTGGTCCATTCATAAATCTATATTTATGATAACCAAAGTCGATATCCAATATCCAAGTAGAACCTTGACTTAAAGAAAAATTTATTTTAAATCTTGAACAAAATTGTATTTCTAACCAAAACTTCATTAAGCTTCTTTGGTTAGCCTCTGCAAGATACTTCTCGCAGTTTCTTTCCGAAGGTCCGTGCTTATTGCGAAGGGAAGCAAGCTCCTTTGCTATCCGTGACGCTTTTGTTCTTATTATCCTTTGTTTATTCCTTTCTATTTACCTTCTTTGAATCGTTCTTCTTTTCAGAAGATCCTTTAGCCCCTACCAGTAAGACTTGATCTTTCTTGGTTGGAAAGTGACTCTCAACATTTTTCAATATGTTAAGCAAATCAGCGAGGCTGATATCTAGCTTGTTCATATGAAAATTCACAACAATTGAAAGGAGTCTCGAGAGTGAGTGCAAGATCAAATCTTGGCTCAACTCTCCATCCATGACAAAATCCGTTGTCCTAATTGATCAATCAAATTGATTGTGTTAAGAACTTTTTATCTGTACTATAGTGCCATTAGTCATTCTAGATCGGAAGAGCTCCTTAGATATCTGATATCTATCTGTCCTTCTTTCCTCACCATCAACTACTTGATGTGCGGGAATATAGTAGGAGCATCCATAGTTTCATCGTATTCAAGCTCGTTACTCATGGATGCGAGCATGATGCATTGAGCCAATCGTATCATCTTGCCACTTTCTAAAAGTAGCAATCTCTTCCTCAGAGGCATTGTCTGCAACCATTGCAGGGATAGGCATATTAAGGATATAAGATAGCTTTTTAGCCGTGAGAACTATTCTCAAATTCCTTAACCAATCCGCTTTAATTGGCCCGTTAATTTAGCATTTAATATGCTTCGCAAAGATAGTAATTTTAGACATTGTAAAATTACGTAAATGAATTTGTAATTAACAACATTTTAACATACATTCTTTTATTAATTACCAAAATAAATTAGGTCTTGTTTTAAATTGGTATCTCCCACTATTTTCTTCAAACTATATTACCTCACTTATATAGTTCGCAAAATCTAATTAAAGATTTGTTAGTGAGAATAAGGATCCCATTTCAAATGTATATAGCCTTGTGGTGACACAACAAACTATATTTAAATAAATAGGTAGACAACTTTTGTCAATTACATCAATTATGCAACTCGCTTTTCTTTTTGCCTCTTAGATTATTTTGATCAAGTGGTGGCACATCCGAATCAAAATTATCCAAGTTAAGTCCGACCTAGCACTCCATATATTCAAAAAGAAAAATATCATCCTTGTGGTGACACAACAAAACAATATTGTTCAATTTTCTTTATAAGCATCAAATGTGATAAATTAACATCTTAAATACTTAATACTTGCCTTGTGGTGACACAACAAACTCATATTAAATATTTAATACTCTATTAATTTTATCATGCTAAGAAAGCGACGTTCGATATTCCAAATATCTTTGAACGCTTAGGACTTAATATAAAAATTTGAGGGATTTGTTATAAATTTGTTTCATCTTTTTTAGCGCGCATGCAGATATATATATATAATACGCGTCATATTAATGAACATGCAAAGCATGTTTGCATAATATATAATATATATAGTATAAGCATGCATATATAGAATACTATATTCTACTCGGATTGATTATGGACTTTTATTCTAGTTTGGTTCACTAGAGCCACCAAGTGAACCAAAAGGTCAAACCCTGTAGGGTGCAAGAAATAATATTTAAATATAACTATTACATTTAAACCCAGTGCTCCATTACAAACGGGTCTTCAAGCTCCTTGCTTCCTTGATCTCCAATTTTTCAAAATTAATTCTAACTATTCCTATTACAAAACTATTTAAAATAAATAGAAACCTTGGTCAAGTCGGTGATCAAGGGAAGTACATAGAGGGAGATAGAATTTACATTAAGAAAAAATTAGAAGACGAGGTACGCAGGTACGCAGACCCCATTTAATAAAACCCATACATTCATGCATCCAACTAAAATAAAATCCAATCACATCGGTCAATAGTCCATAATCAATCC
Source organism: Panax quinquefolius (assembly GCA_020205615.1). Lineage (NCBI taxonomy): Eukaryota > Viridiplantae > Streptophyta > Magnoliopsida > Apiales > Araliaceae > Panax > Panax quinquefolius. The sequence continues at coordinate 589,738 of JAINUW010000716.1, read as the reverse complement.
CATTTATTATTATACACATCATCATATGCATCAATAAATAACATTCATCTTATGAATAATAAACATTTAATATATATATTGATATCATTTAATAGGCAAATTTATTTAGTATAAAATCTATTTTGAATCAAAATAAACTCCTTTATTTTAATCCAAATTTAAATCAAAATAAAACTATTTTATTTTAATTTATACAATTTTGAATAAAATAAACTATTTTATTTTAATCAAAATCTTTAATCAAAATAAACTCCTTTATTTTAATTAATTATGGAATCCAATTCCATGTAAAAAAAAATTATTAAAGGAAACACGGATTATCTTTCCTATTCACAAATAAACTCCTTTATTTTGAATAATATGAAATCTTATTTCATATCTAAATAAACTCCTTTATATAAGGAAAGACCGATTCTTTTTCCTATTCACAAATAAACCTTTTATTTTTTGAATAATATGAAATCTAATTTCATATCAAAATAAACTCCTTTATTTAAGGAAAAATAGAATCCAATTTCAACTCTAATTAGTTATCTTGAAATCCAATTCCAACTCTAATTAGTTAGCATGAAATTTAATTTTAAAATTAAAATAAACTTTTATTTTAAGATTAAAATGAACTTTTATTTTAAAATTAAAATAAACTTTATTTTAATTCTTAAATTATTAAGAATAATATATATATATAACTATTATATATATATAATACCCGTATATATATATATATATATATATATATATATATATCAAATATATATATATATATTACGTTGGTTGCCCCCTTTAATGATAATCCTGCCGGCGAAATAAAAAAAAATTGCCGCTTTTTTTTTTATTTTTAAAAATAAATTTTATACAACAAAATTATGCCCAATTAAACTGTTCTAAACACATATCAATATACATATCAAATTTAAAACAATTAATAATTCGCATAAAGGTTTGGCTCTGATGCCACTGTTAGGTTTGTAATATTCAAGAACGCAATCAAATTGCATAAAAAGTGTGGAAACGTGTAAAAATCAGAGTTTTAAAAATTTTACAAACCATATACCCGGATCACCCTTTATGCACAATTATTAATTAAACGAAAAGGATGAATAAGAAACATACCCTTGAAGATCCGAGCTTCCTCAGGTACAAGTTCACCTCCAATCCTTTTCGCGTTCAACTTGAATCCACCAGGTTTGGTTCCTTCTTTTGATCAACGTTAGCCACCCAAGTGTTTGGCCTCTAGAGGTGATCCACCAAGGAAGAAGAAGAATTCAAGAAGATGGGTGGTTAGCTAAACCCTAGTTTTTCTATCTCTATAGAAAAAGAGCGTACTCTCCAACAATTGGAATAACGTATATATGATATCTGATATAAGACTCCTCTTATAAAGATATCAAGTAACCCTATTAAAATAAGGTATTATTTAATTAAACCCTTTTAATTAAATGGGCTCCCTAATCTTATTAGAGATAATTAATTAAACTCCTTTAATTAATTTTCCCTCCTAATCCTATTAGGAATAAATGAGAGTACTTATATTAAATTAATTCCTAAACTCTTTTAGAAATTAAAATAATAATAATATTAATAAGACTCTCTTATTAATTAATATTTAATATTTCTAAAATATTAAATAATAAATATTAAGCTATTTAATTTATTCTATCACCATAGAAAAAATTAAATATACATAACATATTATTACGATTATGCCATTAACTTCTTAAATAATTATTCTTCCTTTTATGGTGTGACCCTTTAGGTTCTCCATATTAAACCGATTGTGAATAAATCAATTAGAACAATTCTAATCTTATTTAAATAAATAAATTAAACAATTAATTTATTTAAATAAATAATATTTATTCTACAATAAGGATAAGCCTCCCTAGCGATCAACGACTTTCCAGATAATATAGATTTCAACATTAATCATAAAAGAACCTTTGAGTAAATAGTTACCGTATAATTCAATCCTTCCACCATACAATGTCCCAATTAAATATAAGACATGGAATTCATCATCAAGTCTTATTTTATTTAATTATATGTATTTCGATCCTTAAATGCACAACTCCAAATAATGCAAATTAGAAACTCCTTTCTAATTTCATTACGCCGCCAAGGACTATTGGGTTGTCATTTATCGAATCACATAGGACATTTCTCTTTTTTAATAGTAGTGGTAGATTCTTTATCGATCATACATTATCTCCATGTACAACTTATTATACACAAGCATACCCTTTGATATACCCTAAGGGTCTTAAGGAATAAGTCAAAGTATAACTCATCATACACAAGATACTATGATGATCTCAAGTCCAAGGATCACTTGTACTACTATCACTACAGAAATTCCTATTGACAAAGTAAAAAACTCCATTAGGTATTCCTTAGCGAGCCACGCTCAAAGGAACTTATTCTCTAATAAGCACCTACATACTTGTTTTAGTGTCTCCACACAAATGATCATGAGATCAATTATCCTCATCCAATGAGCAAGCAACGTATGTACCAATCTATCCGGATTCACTAATCCCCAATTTAGTAATCCAATGATTGGGAACTATTTTAGTTTTAAGCTTTCTAAGAATTTAGATCTCATTAGAATGATCATCATCATTATTCTAAAAGCATTGCTTAAAACTATGGGTTAATCACATATTATAAAACAGCATCATGTAGATAATTAAAAGCCTTTAATAAATTAATACTTTTTATTAATAAATGAATAAGATTGTTACAAAGTATATGCTTTATCATAAAACATGATTGGCTTGTGTGCATACTACTTTCACTATGCCATGTATATTGTGATCTAAAACTGGAAACAGTGTCAAATCTTGTCTAGATCGTAAGATATGATCAGTCAAACCGCGTTGACTGATCACGAAAAAGGGTTTCTAGGCAACCCAGAACCCAGATTTTTGTCTGATAGTGTTTTGCAGGCCTTCAATCTTGATGCTCTTTAATAGTTTGGTCGGATTGTTGTTGTTATGTTGTAGACTGACATGTGAACTACACACTAAAGCTTTTAGAACAAGCAGATCTTTCACAGGATCAAATATATAGGTGGTCAAAGTAGCGTTGACGAACTTGCCGGATGAAGGTTTCTGGGAAACCCAGATCTTCAAGAACCGTTTCCTGACCCCTACTTTGACCAGAGAATATCTCTTAGATTTGTTGTTGTTATGATGATCTAATGTTATACACTTGTACACTGACATCAATACTACATGAATAAAACACATTATGTAACCTCGGAATGCATGGATTCGAAGCTTCAAAGTAAGTCTTAGCAACTGTTCTTCATTTCTAGAAAACCCAGAAATGAAGAACAGCTCTGACATGATTTTTGGAGGCTTCTATCTCTCTGTTATTTTGTTGTTTGACCATGATTTGAGTTAGTATATGTAGTATTACATAAATACTATAATCTTGATACCATTACCAGCCTAGAAACCAACTGGAACATGAAATTAATTACGGTCAAACTACCTACCTTGCTAACTTACATACATATCTAGGGTTTTGCTCAAGAACACAATCAGCGACGGTTTTTTTGCCTAATGCCCCTTTAGCGAGAGTTTATTTCTAAAATCAATTATTTTATTTATTGAATAGAAAAAATGGTTTTTAATTATTAAAAATTAATATTAAATTCCTAAAAATTATTTTCAAGTCCAAAAATAGATTTTTAATTATTTGGAATATATTTCGTAAATATTTAATATTTTTGGAATATTAATGGTATTTAATTATAATATTAAATAAATTACTTACAAATGATTTTAATACATGAAAAATTATATTATGGTACAAGAAAATATTTAAGTTATTTTTAATGGCTTTTAATAGTTAGTGATGAATTTCATTAATTAATTAATATTAATGATACTTAATTTATTTAATGAATATATTAAATAAATAATGGAAAAATAGAATTAATGATTTAAAAATTATATAAAAATGATTTACGTTATTATAAATATATTTTAAGTTATAAAATATAACTTTTGATATTTTGTCATGAAAATATTAATATTTTAATATTAATAGCGATTATCGGATAATGGATTTAAGCTGTTTTAAAATCATATACATACGATTTTAAAGTATTTAAAATACTTTGTGATATTATAAATATATTATAATATTATGTTATGATTTTCATTAATATTTGATATTAAATAAATATTAATGATAAAAGAATTATATGGTATTTAATTCTTATAAATAAGATATTAAGGATTAAAAATTCATGATATATGATAATAATTACCTGAAAATTATTACGAGCTTATGAAAAATATTTTGACTGATAAGAAAATTATCTCAGATAATTGTTAAGTGTTAGGCAAAGTTTAATTGAAATTAAACTCGATATTTGTCCGACTAGGCCGTTGGGATGTTAGAGTTGTACCGAACTCGACTCAAACTGTAAAAGTTTGACTTGAGGTTAAGTTTTATGTGTTTTATAGACTGATAGGATTATGTGATACTTTTTAGGTTAATTTAAATATTGTGATGATATTATTATAATTTGTAGATCGATATTATTTATATTAGGTTTTCAGTCAAACCTAAATAGATTGCGTAATGGTAAACATTGGAACAAACAAGTTTTTCTTAACTCGACCTCGAGTTGTTTCATTCAAATATGTTTGTGGTTAATCATTACTGATTGCCATGTCTATGAATTATTTATTCACACTATGTCTAATGAATGTATTCATCATGTATGAAAGGATGATCACCTTCATTACCATTCAGTCCAGATATAATTGCTATGTTCATCTTCAATGTTCGTTCAACTATAAAAGTTTGTTCATGCTAGTTCTTAATTATATTGAAGAATTATAGCCAGCTTATTGTTCAATTCTTTCCATCATGATATATCCTTAAATAAATTTATACTTGCTGGGCAAACTTATGCTCACCCTTGTTATATCATGATTAACATTGCAGATTAAGAAGCATACGTCAGATACAGGAAATGATAAAGCCAAGTTCAGCTTGGGATTTTTATGTGCCGCTTAATTATAATAATATTGTATGATAATAATGTTATATGTTAGACATGTTATGAATTATGTATAAGTTAAGGTTACTCGACCTTGGGGGAATATTGTGTAAAGTTTAATGTATAAATAATTTATGTTTATATCTTTCGTAAATAGTTATAGAATGATTGTACCGGATCCGCGATGATTCGGGACCCAAATTCGGGGCTTCATAGTTGGTATCAAAGCTGTTGGTTATAAACCTAGGGTAGTGATACCTTAGTCTAATAACCGCAGTGATTAGGATAAGTACTAACTCAAATAGAGTTAGTGTGTCGATAAGATTCAAATACAAATCTTAGCGGGTTATGAAGACACAAAGTTCCCTAACTCTGATAATAAAAGTGGATAGTAATGGTGGATAGATAGAGTCTAAAAGATTAAAAATACAGGGATAGGAGATCATCAAACAAAATGATCACAGTATAGAAATGACTCGTAATATATACGATGAGATCACCCCATGATCTGATATACATCAAGCAAATGATTGACAAGTTTATGGAAAGAATGTTCTGTGACAGTTGTACTATGAATTGGTACAGATTCAGGAAAGGATTATGAATACGAGTTGAATGAAATTCGTATTAAGAAAAGAGTTAAGATTAGGTGGGGATTTCATTTTAGGACTCATGTTAGCAGCTGAGTTGTATGATTCCTCGTTATTGGCTGGGAATTATACTTGGTGTAAAAATCACTTAGTTTCTGGTACTGATAATCATTGAAATATCTGCGTCACGCTATTTGCTATATGCTTGTTGAGAAGGTGATTCTTTTCTCATTGTATAACAGATATGTAGGGTATAGGTAGAGAATATAGGAATAAGTACGAGTTCTTAAAACTTATACTTATGGTATGTTTGTTACTCATAATTATATGAAATATTTATGAACCCCTTAGCGAATGGACGCAAAAGGTCTGACTAGGACAAGTTCTTAAACTCATATGATTTTGGAAAGTTCATGAATTCATAAGTGTGATTTGATGGACTGGAAATAGTTATGAGTGAATGAAGTATTAAGGATAATAGGAATAGATAGACTGTTTAAGCAAATGATCATTAGTGGATACATTAGGTTTTCTAAAATTCCTAGCTATGCTAGACTTCAAACTTTTTGGACATCAAGCTAAATATGTGACGCCCCCAAAATAGGTATACACAACACCCATTCTGAGTCGCCAAATACATGGTACAAGAAGCAAACTACAACTTCAATAATACAAATGTCGTGTGAAATACGACAATATATACTGTGAGTTTAAATATAATATTGTCTTCTAGACAATATCCACACGCAAATAAATCCCCATCATAATTATTGATACATTATTTTACAAAAATGGTGAGGACTACTAAACAACTCTCTCTAACCTTCATTCCATACCCCCACTAAGTACCCGCTACATTCTCGCCTCCCGAGAAGAAAAATGGAACAATAAGGAAAAGGGTGAGCTCAACTAGCCCAAAGAAGAATATTATGACTAAGATAATATACAACAAATTATCGTTAGTCTCCAACAGGAAAAAATCGATAGAATACAATAGACAACAAGTTTCGGATCAATATTCGCAGCTGAAATAATAATTCATAGAAGAGTTACGTAGAGAATGAAATCTACTATAATCTATGAATTTAACGGTCCATCATCAATATTTTATCCTCAGTAACATCAATCAATATTCATCTCAAATCAAATATTCATCTTTGCACTACGTGCCAAAGATATTCATCAATCGGTCATGTTCATCTCAACACTGCTCATCTTTGCACTAAAGGCCAAAGATATTCATCGATCGATCATGTTCATTTAAACACTGCTCATCTTTGCACTACGTGCCAAAGATATTCTTCAGAAATCATTCATCTTTGCACTACGAGCCAAAGATATTCAATAATATCATCATTTAAGACCGAGGATGATGAAAAATATTTTAAAGAAAACGAATCCAAAGAAACAAATGAACAAGTATTATGGATTCGTGACTTTAAACAATCCGAAGTTCACAAATACTTCATAAATAATCATACTGAAGTAAAATTCAAGAATGATCAAAACATGGATACAATCAAAGCTAGTATCCAGAATAGATATTTTGGACGAAAAGAAGAAATTTTATTTTTCGATGAATAGTGCAGATATCGTGAATAGTGCAGAGTATCACGTGAATAGTAACTCTCAGACACCAAAAGATAGAAATTCCACAAAAACATCTTCACGCTTCATGAATAGTACTCGTGAATAGTAACTCGTGAATAGTAACTCATGAATAGTAACTCATGAATAGTAACTCATGAATAGTAACTCGTGAATAGTAACTCATGAATAGTAACCCCGACATGAAAAAGTTCCAAATTTGATAAAAACTTCAGATCAATATTTCAGCATAATGATATTGAAGAAATAATATCATTACGAAAAAAAATAATATCCTTTACCTCAATGAATCGATTGATTTCTAAGGAAAGGTCGAAAGTGATGTTGAATGAAACTTATCTTCGAATAAAGAACTCTCAAAGTATCTAAATACTCACAAAATACGCTCAATAATATAGAGAGAAAAGAGAAAAACTTTGTTTCGGTGTGATTTTCAATTCTAACTTAGCCCTCTATTTATAGAAAATGTTAGCACGACGCCAAGCGGACTTAACTCCGCAACTTTGATGGCTTTACTCGCTACTATTCCCACCCACCACATTTGAAAATTCAATTGAGCACATTTCTCACCAACCAAAAGTGGGGCCCACCAATTCTAGAATTTTCCACCAAAATCATTTATAACCTAATTTACTAATCAATCACCTCTTAAAATTCATAACAAATTATACGCTCATTTTTAATTCGGTTCAAAATTTGTGAACATATACTCAACTTATATATGTATAACATATCCAAAAATTACAACGATCCAACTATTTGATTAAATATTATAACTCACACATATAAAGTCAGTAAGAACAACGATTTTATCTTTTAATACCTCCAATCTGACAAAATACTGATAAAATACCTCAACATTAATTCCTTCATTTATAACCACATAAATAAATCCATCATTTATATCCACATCAAATAAATATTTTCTTATCATATGAATCAATAATTAATTATTCACAAATAATATTACAGAATCACATTTATGACAACCAGGCCGTTCTCAGGAAAGAGGGGGCTTTCCAATAAGAATTTCTCCTTACTGGCGCACAATTAGGTGACCAAACCTCTCCTTGACAGAACTTTCTAGACATTGCCAATAATGCTATCTAATAATATTATTCAAATAATATGAATTATTGATCTGATAATGGGAAATACTGTGCAGTGATAATTATTGAACAACAATAATATAAAATATCAACACAGCAATTATTGAATCAATAAAATAAAATATTGAACAATAATTACTGTAACAATTATTGAGTAGTGCCTTCTCACGTAAGAATCAATAATTGAAAAAATACTATGCAATACCGTAGCTACTACGCAACAACGCGTATTACTTTACTTTTACCAACCGGTATTCCAACAAAGTTACTTGAACGATTACGCCGTTATTTATAAAAACTCAAATTTGTCATTTTCTCCATCCGATAGCTTATTCAATATGGGGCCCATTAATGATCAATTGCTGTCATTTAATATTCTCCGGCGTAAAGAATATTCCACGACTAAGCGAATATTCCCTAAACAACAATGAATATTTTATAACCACTTGCGTATTTTGAAAAAAAAATCATATATCACCCTTAACTTTAACCTTTTATCAATTTAACCATTTACTTGAATAGTAATTATAAGAAAATTGAATACCTTTATTTCATAAAATTCGGGTCTTACAATCTCCCTCCTTATGAAATTTCGTCCTCTAAATTTACGTACCTAGTATTTCAAAGAGTTGAGAATACCTTGCTTTCATTTCGATTCCATCTTCCCATCCATCATGATTTTTCCATTGCTCATCTTCTTTATTTCGTATATCATTCTAGAATACAAACTTCAAAACACGGGTTAATTGAACAAATTAACAAATCACATAATATCCCGATATTATGACCGACACTCAACAATTAAGCTTAGGTAGGACACACTAGCGAAGGATTTACTCATCTCTCCCTCCTAGTTCTATTCCCCGATCTCCGCCAGAGATCATATCCTAAGCTCGATACCAACCGTAACAACCCCAAAAATAGGTCCATTCCATCCAACCCATTCTCGAGTCGCCAAATACATGGTACAAGAAGCAAACTACAACTTCAAGAATACAAATGTCGTGAAAATACGACAATATATACCGTGAGTTTAAATATAATATTGTCTTCTAGACAATATCCACACGCAAATAAATCCCCATCATAATTATTGATACATTATTTTACAAAATGGTGAGGACTACTAAACAACTCTCTCTAACCTTCATTCCATACCCCGACTAGTACCCGCTACATTCTCGCCTCCCGAGAAGAAAAATGGAACAACAAGGAAAAGAGTGAGCTCAACTAGCCCAAGAAAAATATTATGACTAAGATAATATACAACAAATTATCGTTAGTCTCCAACAGGAAAAAATCGATAGAATACAATGACAACAAGTTTCGGATCAATATTCGCAGTGAAATAATAATTCATAGAAGAGTTACGTGAGAATGAAATCTACTATAATCTATGAATTTAACATCCATCATCAATATTTTATCCTCAGTAACATCAATCAATATTCATCTCAAATCAAATATTCATCTTTGCACTACAGGCCAAAGATATTCATCAATCGGTCATGTTCATCTCAACACTGTTCATCTTTGCACTAAAGGCCAAAGATATTCATCGATCCATCATGTTCATTTAAACACCTGCTCATCTTTGCACTACAGGCCAAAGATATTCTTCAGAAATCATTCATCTTTGCACTACAGGCCAAAGATATTCAATAATATCATCATTTAAGACTGAGGATGATGAAAAATATTTTTAAAGAAAACGAATCCAGTGAAACAAAAGAACAAGTATTATGGATTCGTACTTTAAACAATCCGAGTTCACAAATACTTCATAAATAATCATACTGAAGTAAAATTCAAGAATGATCAAAACATGGATACAATCAAAGCTAGTATCCAGAATAGATATTTTGGACGAAAAGAAGAAATTTTATTTTTCGATGAATAGTGCCGTATACGTGAATAGTGCCGTATACGTGAATAGTGCCGTATACGTGAATAGTAACTCCGACACCAAAAGATAGAAATTCCACAAAAACATCTTCACGCTTCATGAATAGTACTCGTGAATAGTAACTCATGAATAAGAACTCTCATGAATAGTAACTCATGAATAGTAACTCGTGAATAGTAACTCATGAATAGTAACCCCAGACATGAAAAAGTTCCAAATTTGATAAAAACTTCAGATCAACATTTCAAAGATAATGATATTGAAGAAATAATATCATTACGAAAAAAAATAATATCCCTTACCTCAAAGAATCGATTTCTAAGGAAAGGTCGAAAGTGATCTTTGAATGAAACTTGTCTTTGAACAAGAACTCTCAAAGTATCTAAATACTCACAAAATACGCTCAATAATATAGAGAGAGAGAGAGAGAAAAACTTTGTTTACGGTGTGATTTTCAATTCTAACTTAGCCCTCTATTTATAGGAAAATGTTAGCACGACAAAGCGCACTTAACACGCAACCCGATGGCTTTACTCGCTACTATTCCCACCCACCACATTTGAAAATTCAATTGAGCACATTTCTCACCAACCAAAAGTGGGGCCCACCAATTCTAGAATTTTCCACCAAAATCATTTATAACCTAATTTACTAATCAACACCTCTTAAAATTCATAACAAATTATACGCTCATTTTAACGGTTCAAAATTTGTGAACATATACTCAACTTATATATGTATAACATATCCAAAAATTACAACGATCCAACGGTCGGATTAAATATTATAACTCACACAATAAAGTCAGTAAGAAAACCGATTTTATCTTTTAATACCTCCAATCGACAAAATCTTGATAAAATACCTCAACATTAATTCCTTCATTTATAACCACATAAATAAATCCATCATTTATATCCACATCAAATAAATTTTTCTTATCATATGAATCAATAATTAATTATTCACAAATAATATTACGTAATCACATTTATATGATGACCAAAGTAGTTCCTGGAAAGAGGGGCTTTCCAATAAGAATTTCTCCTTCTTGGCGCCGCAATTAGGTGACCAAACCTCTCCTTGATGAACTTTCTAGACATTGCCAATAATGCTATCTAATAATATTATTCAAATAATATGAATTATTGATCCGATAATGGGAATATCTTAAAGCGATAATTATTGAACAACAATAATATAAAATATCAACACGTTAATTATTGAATCAATAAAATAAAATATTGAATAATAATTCTTCGTAACAATTATTGAGTAGTGCCTTCTCACGTAAGAATCAATAATTGAAAAAATACTATGCAATATCTGGTGCTACTACGCAACAACGCGTGTGACTTTACTTTACCAACCGGGTATTCCAACGAAGTTAATTCAGAAGCGATTACGCCTGTTATTTATAAAAACTCAAATTTGTTGTTTTCTCCATCCGACAAGTTATTTTGTTATGGGGCCCACAAATGACTGCGCCGTCGTACGAATATTCTCCGACAGAAAGAATATTCCACGACTAAGCGAATATTCCCCGACAACAATGAATATTTTATAACCACTTGCGTATTTTGAAAAAAAATCATATATCACCCTTAACTTTAACCTTTTATCAATTTAACCATTTACTGAATAGTAATTATAAGAAAAATTGAATACCTTTATTTCATAAAATTCGGGGTCTTACAATCTCCCCTCCTTATGAAATTTCGTCCTCGAAATTTACGTACCTGGTATTTCAAAGAGTTGAGAATACCTTGCTTTCATTTCAGATTCCATCTTCCCTGTCATCATGATTTCTCCATTGCTCATCTTCTTTATTTCAGATATCATTCTAGAATACAGCTTCAAAACACGGGTTAATTGAACAAATTAACATATCACATAATATCCCGATATTATGATTAACCAACAATTAAGCTTAGGTAGGACACACTAGCGAAGGATTTACTCATCTCTCCCCTCCTAGTTCTATTCCCCGATCTCCGCCAGAGATCATATACCTAAGCTCTGATACCAACTGTAACAACCCCAAAATAGGTCCATTCCATCCAACCCATTCTGAGTCGCCAAATACATGGTACAAGAAGCAAACTACAACTTCAATAATACAAATGTCGTGTGAAATACGACAATATATACTTAATGAGTTTAAATATAATATTGTCTTCTAGACAATATCCACACGCAAATAAATCCCCATCATAATTATTGATACATTATTTTACAAAATGGTGAGGACTACTAAACAACTCTCTCTAGAACCTTCATTCCATACCCCAGACTAGTACCCGCTACATTCTCGCCTCCCGAGAAGAAAAATGGAACAATAAGGAAAAGGGTGAGCTCAACTAGCCCAATAAAGAATATTATGACTAAGATAATATACAACAAATTATCGTTAGTCTCCAACAGGAAAAAAAATCGATAGAATACAATAGACAACAAGTTTCGGATCAATATTTGCGTGAAAATAATAATTCATAGAAGAGTTACGTAGAGAATGAAATCTACTATAATCTATGAATTTAATAGGTCCATCATCAATATTTTATCCCCAGTAACATCAATCAATATTCATCTCAAATCAAATATTCATCTTTGCACTATAGGCCAAAGATATTCATCAATCGGTCATGTTCATCTCAACACTGCTCATCTTTGCACTAAAGGCCAAAGATATTCATCAGTCATTCATGTTCATTTAAACACTGCTCATCTTTGCACTACAGGCCAAAGATATTCTTCAGAAATCATTCATCTTTACACTACAGGCCAAAGATATTCAATAATATCATCATTTAAGACTCGAGGATGATGAAAATATTTTTAAAGAAAACGAATCCAAAGAAACAAAAGAACAAGTATTATGGATTCGTACTTTAAACAATCCGAAGTTCACAAATACTTCATAAATAATCATAATCAAGTAAAATTCAAGAATGATCAAAACATGGATACAATCAAAGCTAGTATCCGAGAATAGATATTTTGACGAAAAGAAGAAATTTTATTTTTCGATGAATAGTGCCGATATCGTGAATAGTGTCATTATCGTGAATAGTCTTAGTATCGTGAATAGTAACTCAGACACCAAAAGATAGAAATTCCACAAAAACATCTTCACGCTTCATGAATAGTACTTTTGAATAGTAACTCATGAATAGTAACTCATGAATAGTAACTCGTGAATAGTAACTCATGAATAGTAACCCCGATATGAAAAAGTTCCAAATTTGATAAAAACTTCAGATCAACATTTCAAAGATAATGATATTGAAGAAATAATATCATTACTGAAAAAAATAATATCCCTTACCTCAAAGAATCAAGATTTCTTGGGAGGAAAGGTCGAAAGTGATCTTTGAATGAAACTTGTCTTTGAACAAAGAACTCTCAAAGTATCTAAATACTCACAAAATACGCCAATAATATAGAGAGAAAAGAGAAAACTTTGTTTCTCGGTGTGATTTTCAATTCTAACTTAGCCCTCTATTTATAGGAAAATGTTAGCACGCAAGCGGACTTAACTCAAAACTTTGATGGCTTTACTCGCTACTATTCCCACCCACCACATTTGAAAATTCAATTGAGCACATTTCTCACCAACCAAAAGTGGGGCCCACCAATTCTAGAATTTTCCACCAAAATCATTTATAACCTAATTTCTGAATCAGTCACCTCTTAAAATTCATAACAAATTATACGCTCATTTTTAACGGTTCAAAATTTGTGAACATATACTCAACTTATATATGTATAACATATCCAAAAATTACAACGATCCAACGGTCGGATTAAATATTATAACTCAAACAATAAAGCTGTAAGAAAACTGATTTTATCTTTTAATACCTCCAATCTGACAAAATACTGATAAAATACCTCAACATTAATTCCTTCATTTATAACCACATAAATAAATCCATCATTTATTTCCACATCAAATAAATTTTTTCTTATCATATGAATCAATAATTAATTATTCACAAATAATATTACAGAATCACATTTATGACAATCGGTAGTTCCTGGAAAGAGGGGCTTTCGAATAAGAATTTCTCCTTCTTGGCCAGCAATTAGGTGACCAAACCTCTCCTTGACAGAACTTTCTAGACATTGCCAATAATGCTATCTAATAATATTATTCAAATAATATGAATTATTGATCTGATAATGGGAAATACTGTGCAGTGATAATTATTGAACAACAATAATATAAAATATCAACACAGCAATTATTGAATCAATAAAATAAAATATTGAACAGTAATTACTGTAACAATTATTGAGTAGTGCCTTCTCACGTAAGAATCAATAATTGAAAAAAATACTATGCAATACCGTGTGCTACTATGCAACAACGCGTATTACTTTACTTTACCAACCGGGTATTCCAACAGTGTTAACGGTAACGATTACGCCGTTATTTATAAAAACTCAAATTTGTCATTTTCTCCATCCGACAGTTATTCTGTTATGGGGCCCACAAATGATCGCTACCGTCAGCATCGTCTAATATTCTCCGACAGAAAGAATATTCCACGACTAAGCGAATATTCCCCGACAACAATGAATATTTTATAACCACTTGCGTATTTTGAAAAAAATCATATATCACCCTTAACTTTAACCTTTTATCAATTTAACCATTTACTGAATAGTAATTATAAGAAAAATTGAATACCTTTATTTCATAAAATTCGGGGTCTTACAATCTCCCCTCCTTATGAAATTTAGTCCTCGAAATTTACGTGCTGCAGTATTTCAAAGAGTTGAGAATACCTTGCTTTCATTTCGATTCCATCTTCCCCGTCATCATGATTTCTCCATTGCTCATCTTCTTTATTTCGGATATCATTCTAGAATACGACTTCAAAACACGCAAGTTAATTGAACAAATTAACAAATCACATAATATCCCGATATTATACCGACCAACAATTAAGCTTAGGTAGGACACACTAGCGAAGGATTTACTCATCTCTCCCCTCCTAGTTCTATTCCCGATCTCCGCCAGAGATCATATCCTAAGCTCGATACCAACCGTAATAACCCCAAAATAGGTCCATTCCATCCAACCCATTCGAGTCGCCAAATACATGGTACAAGAAGCAAACTACAACTTCAAGAATACAAATGTCGTGTGAAATACGACAATATATAATAATGAGTTTAAATATAATATTGTCTTCTAGACAATATACACACGTAAATAAATCCCCATCATAATTATTGATACATTATTTTACAAAATGGTGAGGACTACTAAACAACTCTCTCTAGAACCTTCATTCCATACCCGACTAGTACCCGCTACATTCTCGCCTCACGAGAAGAAAAATGGAACAACAAGGAAAAGGGTGAGCTCAACTAGCCCAAGAAAGAATATTATGACTAAGATAATATACAACAAATTATCGTTAGTCTCCAACGGGGAAAAAAAAATCGATAGGATACAATAGACAACAAGTTTCGAGATCAATATTCATAAAATAAATAATAATTCATAGAAGAGTTACGTAGAGAATGAAATCTACTATAATCTATGAATTTAATACCCATCATCAATATTTTATCCTCAGAACATCAATCAATATTCATCTCAAATCAAATATTCATCTTTGCACTCAAAGCCAAAGATATTCATCAATCGGTCATGTTCATCTCAACACTGCTCATCTTTGCACTAAAGGCCAAAGATATTCATCGATCATGTTCATTTAAACACTGCTCATCTTTTGCACTACTGAAAGCCAAAGATATTCTTCAGAAATCATTCATCTTTGCACTCTGAAAAGCCAAAGATATTCAATAATATCATCATTTAAGACCGAGGATGATGAAAAATATTTTTAAAGAAAACGAATCCATTGAAACAAAAGAACAAGTATTATGGATTCGTACTTTAAACAATCCGGAGTTCACAAATACTTCATAAATAATCATCATCAAGTAAAATTCAAGAATGATCAAAACATGGATACAATCAAAGCTAGTATCCGAATAGATATTTTGGACGAAAAGAAGAAATTTTATTTTTCGATGAATAGTGCCGATATCGTGAATAGTCTTGATATCGTGAATAGTGCCGATATCGTGAATAGTAACTCAGACACCAAAAGATAGAAATTCCACAAAAACATCTTCACGCTTACATGAATAGTACTCGTGAATAGTAACTCATGAATAGTAACTCATGAATAGTAACTCATGAATAGTAACTCGTGAATAGTAACTCATGAATAGTAACCCGACATGAAAAAGTTCCAAATTTGATAAAAACTTCACATCAACATTTCAAATAAATGATATTGAAGAAATAATATCATTACGAAAAAAATAATATCCCTTACCTCAAAGAATCGATTGCTTTCTAAGGAAAGGTCGAAAGTGATCTTTGAATGAAACTTGTCTTGATAAAGAACTCTCAAAGTATCTAAATACTCACAAAATACGCTCAATAATATAGAGAGAGAAAGAGAAAAACTTTGTTTACGGTGTGATTTTCAATTCTAACTTAGCCTCTATTTATAGGAAAATGTTAGCACGCCAAAAGCAGACTTAACTCAAGCAACTCGATGGCTTTACTCTTTATTCCCACCCACCACATTTGAAAATTCAATTGAGCACATTTCTCACCAACCAAAAGTGGGGCCCACCAATTCTAGAATTTTCCACCAAAATCATTTATAACCTAATTTCTGAATCACCACCTCTTAAAATTCATAACAAATTATACGCTCATTTTAATTCGGTTCAAAATTTGTGAACATATACTCAACTTATATATGTATAACATATCCAAAAATTACAACGATCCAACGGTCGGATTAAATATTATAACTCACACAATAAAGTCAGTAAGAACAATTCGATTTTATCTTTTAATACCTCCAATCGACAAAATAATCGATAAAATACCTCAACATTAATTCCTTCATTTATAACCACATAAATAAATCCATCATTTATATCCACATCAAATAAATATTTTCTTATCATATGAATCAATAATTAATTATTTACAAATAATATTACAGAATCACATTTATGACAACCAGTAGCTCCTCAGAAAGAGGGGGGCTTTCGAATAAGAATTTCTCCTTCTTGGCGCCGCAATTAGGTGACCAAACCTCTCCTTGATGAACTTTCTAGACATTGCCAATAATGCTATCTAATAATATTATTCAAATAATATGAATTATTGATCCGATAATGGGAAATATCATGCGGTGATAATTATTGAACAACAATAATATAAAATATCAACACGTTAATTATTGAATCAATAAAATAAAATATTGAGCGATAATTCACCGTAAATAATTATTGAGTAGTGTCTTCTCACGTAAGAATCAATAATTGAAAAAAATACTATGCAATACCGTGTGCTACTGTGCAACAACGCGTATTACTTTACTTTACCAACCGGGTATTCCAACAAAGTGTTAATTGAGAACGATTACGCCAATTATTTATAAAAACTCAAATTTGTCGTTTTCTCCATCCGATGCTTATTACATTATGGGGCCCACAATGATCGCGCATTGTCGTCGAATATTCTCCGGCGTAAAGAATATTCCACGACTAAGCGAATATTCCCGAAACAACAATGAATATTTTATAACCACTCGTATTTTGAAAAAAAATCATATATCACCCTTAACTTTAACCTTTTATCAATTTAACCATTCAACGAATAGTAATTATAAGAAAAATTGAATACCTTTATTTCATAAAATTCGGGGTCTTACAATCTCCCTCCTTATGAAATTTCGTCCTCGAAATTTACGTGCTTGCTTAGTATTTCAAAGAGTTGAGAATACCTTGCTTTCATTTCGATTCCATCTTCCCCATCATCATGATTTCTCCATTGCTCATCTTCTTTATTTCGGATATCATTCTAGAATACGACTTCAAAACACGGTTAATTGAACAAATTAACAAATCACATAATATCCCGATATTATGACTGACCAACAATTAAGCTTAGGTAGGACACACTAGCGAAGGATTTACTCGTCTCTCCCCTCCTAGTTTTATTCCCCGATCTCCGCCAGAGATCATATCCCTAAGCTCTGATACCAACTGTAACAACCCCAAAATAGGTCCATTCCATCCAACCCATTCTGAGTCGCCAAATACATGGTACAAAAAGCAAACTACAACTTCAATAATACAAATGTCGTGTGAAATACGACAATATATACTGTGAGTTTAAATATAATATTGTCTTCTAGACAATATCCACATGCAAATAAATCCCCATCATAATTATTGATTCATTATTTTACAAAATGGTGAGGACTACTAAACAACTCTCTCTAGAACCTTCATTCCATACCCCACTAGTACCCGCTACATTCTCGCCTCCCGAGAAGAAAAAAATGGAACAACAAGGAAAAGGGTGAGCTCAACTAGCCCGAAGAAAGAATATTATGACTAAGATAATATACAACAAATTATCGTTAGTCTCCAACAGGAAAAAAATCGATAGAATACAATAGACAACAAGTTTCGGATCAATATTCGCAGCGAAATAATAATTCATGTAAGAGTTACGTAGAGAATGAAATCTACTATAATCTATGAATTTAACAAATCCATCATCAATATTTTATCCTCAGAACATCAATCAATATTCATCTCAAATCAAATATTCATCTTTGCACTCTGAGTGCCAAAGATATTCATCAATCGGTCATGTTCATCTCAACACTGCTCATCTTTTTGCACTAAAGGCCAAAGATATTCATCGACGAATATTTCATTTAAACACTGCTCATCTTTGCACTACAGGCCAAAGATATTCTTCAGAAATCATTCATCTTTGCACTACAGGCCAAAGATATTCAATAATATCATCATTTAAGACTAAGGATGATGAAAAATATTTTTAAAGAAAACGAATCCAGTGAAACAAAAGAACAAGTATTATGGATTCGTACTTTAAACAATCCGAGTTCACAAATACTTCATAAATAATCATACTGAAGTAAAATTCAAGAATGATCAAAACATGGATACAATCAAAGCTAGTATCCAGAATAGATATTTTGGACGAAAAGAAGAAATTTTATTTTTCGATGAATAGTGCCAGATATCGTGAATAGTCTTCAGATATCGTGAATAAAGCCGATATATCGTGAATAGTAACTCGACACCAAAAGATAGAAATTCCACAAAAAACATCTTCACGCTTCATGAATAGTACTCGTGAATAAGTAACTCATGAATAGTAACTCATGAATAAGAACTCATGAATAGTAACTCGTGAATAGTAACTCATGAATAGTAACCCCGACATGAAAAAAATTCTAAATTTGATAAAAACTTCAGATCAACATTTCAAAGATAATGATATTGAAGAAATAATATCATTACGAAAAAATAATATCCCTTACCTCAAAGAATCAAGATTCTTGGAAGGAAAGGTCGAAAGTGATCTTTGAATGAAACTTATCTTTGACAAAGAACTCTCAAAGTATCTAAATACTCACAAAATACGCTCAATAATATAGAGAGAAAGAGAAAAACTTTGTTTACGGTGTGATTTTCAATTCTAACTTAGCCTCTATTTATAGGAAAATGTTAAGCACGCAAGGCGGACTTAACTCGCAACCTCGATGGCTTTTACCTACTACTATTCCCACCCACCACATTTGAAAATTCAATTGAGCACATTTCTCACCAACCAAAAGTGGGGCCCACCAATTCTAGAATTTTCCACCAAAATCATTTATAACCTAATTTACAATCAACACCTCTTAAAATTCATAACAAATTATACGCTCATTTTTAATTGGTTCAAATTTTGTGAACATATACTCAACTTATATATGTATAACATATCCAAAATTACAACGATCCAACGGTCGGATTAAATATTATAACTCACACAATAAAGTCAGTAGAACAATCGATTTTATCTTTTAATACCTCCAATCGACAAAATACCGATAAAATACCTCAACATTAATTCCTTATTTTATAACCACATAAATAAATCCATCATTTATATCCACATCAAATAAATATTTTCTTATCATATGAATCAATAATTAATTATTCACAAATAATATTACGAATCACATTTATGACAATCAGTAGTTCCTGGAAAGAGGGGCTTTCAATAAGAATTTCTCCTCATCGGCGCCATAATTAGGTGACCAAACCTCTCCTCGATGAACTTTCTAGACATTGCCAATAATGCTATCTAATAATATTATTCAAATAATATGAATTATTGATCCGATAATGGGAAATCTTGTCGTTGATAATTATTGAACAACAATAATATAAAATATCAACACAACGAATTATTGAATCAATAAAATAAAATATTGAGCAAGAATTACTATAACAATTATTGAGTAGTGCCTTCTCACGTAAGAATCAATAATTGAAAAAATACTATGCAATACCGCAGTATACTACTATGCAACAACGCCGTATTACTTTACTTTACCAACCGTATTCCAACAAAGTTACTAATTCTAGAACGATTACGCCGCTATTTATAAAACTCAAATTTGTCGTTTTCTCCATCCGACAGCTTATTCTTATTATGGGGCCCTGACAATGATCATGCTTGTCATTTATCTAATATTCTCGTAAAAAGAATATTCCACGACTAAGCAAATATTCCCGACAACAATGAATATTTTATAACCACTTGCGTATTTTGAAAAAAAAATCATATATCACCCTTAACTTTAACCTTTTATCAATTTAACCATTTACTGAATAGTAATTATAAGAAAAATTGAATACCTTTATTTCATAAAATTCGGGGTCTTACAATCTCACATCCTTATGAAATTTCGTCCTCGAAATTTACGTACCTGGTATTTCAAAGAGTTGAGAATACCTTGCTTTCATTTCAGATTCCATCTTCCCTGTCATCATGATTTCTCCATTGCTCATCTTCTTTATTTCAGATATCATTCTAGAATACAGCTTCAAAACACGGGTTAATTGAACAAATTAACATATCACATAATATCCCGATATTATGACTGACCAACAATTAAGCTTAGGTAGGACACACTAGCGAAGGATTTACTCATCTCTCCCCTCCTAGTTCTATTCCCCGATCTCCGCCAGAGATCATATCCCTAAGCTCTGATACCAACTGTAACAACCCCAAAATAGGTCCATTCCATCCAACCCATTCTGAGTCGCCAAATACATGGTACAAGAAGCAAACTACAACTTCAATAATACAAATGTCGTGTGAAATACGACAATATATACTGTGAGTTTAAATATAATATTGTCTTCTAGACAATATCCACACGCAAATAAATCCCCATCATAATTATTGATACATTATTTTACAAAAATGGTGAGGACTACTAAACAACTCTCTCTAGAACCTTCATTCCATACCCGACTAGTACACCCGCCACATTCTCGCCTCCCGAGAAGAAAAATGGAACAACAAGGAAAAGGTGAGCTCAACTAGCCCGATAAAGAATATTATGACTAAGATAATATACAACAAATTATCGTTAGTCTCCAACAGGAAAAAAAAATCGATAGAATACAATAGACAACAAGTTTCGGATCAATATTATGGTGAAATAATAATTCATAGAAGAGTTACGTAGAAATGAAATCTACTATAATCTATGAATTTAATAAATTCATCATCAATATTTTATCCTCAGTAACATCAATCAATATTCATCTCAAATCAAATATTCATCTTTGCACTACATGTGCCAAAGATATTCATCAATCGGTAATGTTCATCTCAACACTGCTCATCTTTGCACTAAAGGCCAAAGATATTCATCGATCGGTCGTTTCATTTAAACACTGCTCATCTTTTTTTTGCACTACAAAAGCCAAAGATATTCTTCGAAATCATTCATCTTTGCACTACGGGCCAAAGATATTCAATAATATCATCATTTAAGACCGAGGATGATGAAAAATATTTTTAAAGAAAACGAATCCAAGTGAAACAAAAGAACAAGTATTATGGATTCGTTACTTTAAACAATCCGAAGTTCACAAATACTTCATAAATAATCATATTGAAGTAAAATTCAAGAATGATCAAAACATGGATACAATCAAAGCTAGTATCCGTAATAGATATTTTGACGAAAAAGAAGAAATTTTATTTTTCGATGAATAGTGCCGATATCGTGAATAGTCTTGATATCGTGAATAGTCTTGAGATCGTGAATAAGTAACTCCAACACCAAAAGATAGAAATTCCACAAAAACATCTTCACGCTTCATGAATAGTACTCGTGAATAGTAACTCATGAATAGTAACTCATGAATAGTAACTCGTGAATAGTAACTCATGAATAGTAACCCCGATATGAAAAAGTTCCAAATTTGATAAAACTTCAGATCAACATTTCAAAGATAATGATATTGAAGAAATAATATCATTACGAAAAAAAATAATATCCCTTACCTCAAAGAATCAAGATTTCTTGGGAAAGGTCGAAAGTGATCTTTGAATGAAACTTGTCTTTGAACAAAGAACTCTCAAAGTATCTAAATACTCACAAAATACGCTCAATAATATAGAGAGAAAGAGAGAAAACTTTGTTTACGGTGTGATTTTCAATTCTAACTTAGCCTCTATTTATAGGAAAATGTTAGCACGCCAAGCGGACTTAACTCGCAACTTCGATGGCTTTACTCGCTACTATTCCCACCCACCACATTTGAAAATTCAATTGAGCACATTTCTCACCAACCAAAAGTGGGGCCCACCAATTCTAAAATTTTCCACCAAAATCATTTATAACCTAATTTACGAATCAACACCTCTTAAAATTCATAACAAATTATACGCTCATTTTTAACGGTTCAAAATTTGTGAACATATACTCAACTTATATATGTATAACATATCCAAAAATTACAATGATCCAACGGTTTGGATTAAATATTATAACTCACACAATAAAGTCAGTAAGAACACCGATTTTATCTTTTAATACCTCCAATCGACAAAATACCGATAAAATACCTCAACATTAATTCCTTCATTTATAACCACATAAATAAATCCATCATTTATATCCACATCAAATAAATATTTTCTTATCATATGAATCAATAATTAATTATTCACAAATAATATTACAAAATCACATTTATAATGACCAGTAGCTCCTGGAAAGATGGGGCTTTCAATAAGAATTTCTCCTTCTTGGGCGCAAGCAATTAGGTGACCAAACCTCTCCTTGATGAAACTTTCTAGACATTGCCAATAATGCTATCTAATAATATTATTCAAATAATATGAATTATTGATCCGATAATGGGAAATCATGCGGTGATAATTATTGAACAACAATAATATAAAATATCAACACGAAGAATTATTGAATCAATAAAATAAAATATTGAGCGATAATTCTTTGTAACAATTATTGAGTAGTGTCTTCTCACGTAAGAATCAATAATTAAAAAATACTATGCAATACTGCAGTGCTACTATGCAACAACGCCAGCGTATTACTTTACTTTACCAACCGGGTATTCCAACGAGTTAATTCAGAACGATTACGCCAATTATTTATAAAAACTCAAATTTGTCGTTTTCTCCATCCGGCGCTTATTACATTATGGGGCCCACAAATGATCACACTGTGTTGTCTGAATATTCTCCGACGTAAAGAATATTCCACGATTAGCGAATATTCCCCAAACAACAATGAATATTTTATAACCACTTGCGTATTTTGAAAAAAAATCATATATCACCCTTAACTTTAACCTTTTATCAATTTAACCATTTACTTTGAATAGTAATTATAAGAAAAATTGAATACCTTTATTTCATAAAATTCGGGGTCTTACAATCTCCCTCCTTATGAAATTTCGTCCTCGAAATTTACGTTACACTGTATTTCAAAGGGTTGAGAATACCTTGCTTTCATTTCGATTCCATCTTCCCCGTCATCATGATTTCTCCATTGCTCATCTTCTTTATTTGGATATCATTCTAGAATACAACTTCAAAACACGGGTTAATTGAACAAATTAACATATCACATAATATCCCGATATTATGACCGACCAACAATTAAGCTTAGGTAGGACACACTAGCGAAGGATTTACTCATCTCCCTCCTAGTTCTATTCCCCGATCTCCGCCAGGAGATCATATCCCTAAGCTCGATACCAACCGTAATAACCCTAAAATAGGTCCATTCCATCCAACCCATTCTCGAGTTACGCCAAATACATGGTACAAGAAGCAAACTACAACTTCAATAATACAAATGTCGTGTGAAATACGACAATATATATCTTGTGAGTTTAAATATAATATTGTCTTCTAGACAATATCCACACGCAAATAAATCCCCATCATAATTATTGATACATTATTTTACAAAAATGGTGAGGACTACTAAACAACTCTCTCTAGAACCTTCATTCCATACCCCAACTAGTACCCGCTACATTCTCGCCTCCCGAGAAGAAAAATGGAACAACAAGGAAAAGGGTGAGCTCAACTAGCCCAAGAGAAGAATATGACTAAGATAATATACAACAAATTATCGTTAGTCTCCAACAGGAAAAAAAATCGATAGAATACAATAGACAACAAGTTTCGGATCAATATTCGCATGAAATAATAATTCATAGAAGAGTTACGTAGAGAATGAAATCTACTATAATCTATGAATTTAACAATCCATCATCAATATTTTATCCTCGTAACATCAATCAATATTCATCTCAAATCAAATATTCATCTTTTGCACTACAGCCAAAGATATTCATCAATCGGTCATGTTCATCTCAACACTGCTCATCTTTGCACTAAAGGCCAAAGATATTCATCGATCGGTCATGTTCATTTAAACACTGCTCATCTTTGCACTACGGGCCAAAGATATTCTTCACAAATCATTCATCTTTTTGCACTACGGCCAAAGATATTCAATAATATCATCATTTAAGGCCGAGGATGATGAAAAATATTTTTAAAGAAAACGAATCCAAAGGAAACAAAAGAACAAGTATTATGGATTCGTACTTTAAACAATCCGAGTTCACAAATACTTCATAAATAATCATCATCAAGTAAAATTCAAGAATGATCAAAACATGGATACAATCAAAGCTAGTATCCGAATAGATATTTTGGACGAAAAGAAGAAATTTTATTTTTCGATGAATAGTGCCGTGATAGTATCGTGAATAGTGCAGATATCGTGAATAGTCTTAGATATCGTGAATAGTAACTCCGACACCAAAAGATAGAAATTCCACAAAAACATCTTCACGCTTCATGAATAGTACTCGTGAATAGTAACTCATTAATAGTAACTCATGAATAGTAACTCGTGAATAGTAACTCATGAATAGTAACCCCGATATGAAAAAGTTTCAAATTTGATAAAACTTCGGATCAACATTTCAAAGATAATGATATCAAGAAATAATATCATTACGAAAAAAATAATATCCCTTACCTCAAAGAATCGATTGCTTCGGAAGGAAAGGTCGAAAGTGATGCCGAATGAAACTTGTCTTCGAATAAAGAACTCTCAAAGTATCTAAATACTCACAAAATACGCTCAATAATATAGAGAGAGAAAGAGAAAAACTTGTTTCGTGTGATTTTCAATTCTAACTTAGCCCTCTATTTATAGGAAAATGTTAGCACGCGGCAAAGGCAGGACTTAACTCTCGCAACCCCGATGGCTTTACTCTCGCTACTATTCCCACCCACCACATTTGAAAATTCAATTGAGCACATTTCTCACCAACCAAAAGTGGGGCCCACCAATTCTAGAATTTTCCACCAAAATCATTTATAACCTAATTTACAATCATGCCACCTCTTAAAATTCATAACAAATTATACGCTCATTTTTAACGGTTCAAAATTTGTGAACATATACTCAACTTATATATGTATAACATATCCAAAATTACAATGATCCAACGGTCGGATTAAATATTATAACTCACAATAAAAAGTCATAAGAACAATCGATTTTATCTTTTAATACCTCCAATCGACAAAATCTTGATAAAATACCTCAACATTAATTCCTTCATTTATAACCACATAAATAAATCCATCATTTATATCCACATCAAATAAATATTTTCTTATCATATGAATCAATAATTAATTATTCACAAATAATATTACAAAATCACATTTATGATGACCAGTAGCTCCTCGGAAAGATGGGGCTTTCAATAAGAATTTCTCCTCATCTTGGCGCGAATTAGGTGACCAAACCTCTCCTTGACAGAACTTTCTAGACATTGCCAATAATGCTATCTAATAATATTATTCAAATAATATGAATTATTGATCTGATAATGGGAAATACTGTGCAGTGATAATTATTGAACAACAATAATATAAAATATCAACACAGCAATTATTGAATCAATAAAATAAAATATTGAACAGTAATTACTGTAACAATTATTGAGTAGTGCCTTCTCACGTAAGAATCAATAATTGAAAAAATACTATGCAATACCGTGTGCTACTGTGCAACAACGCGTATTACTTTACTTTACCAACCGGGTATTCCAACAGTGTTAACGGTAACGATTACGCCGTTATTTATAAAAACTCAAATTTGTCGTTTTCTCCATCCGACAGTTATTCTGTTATGGGGCCCACAAATGACTGCGCCGTCGTACGAATATTCTCCGACAGAAAGAATATTCCACGACTAAGCGAATATTCCCCGACAACAATGAATATTTTATAACCACTTGCGTATTTTGAAAAAAAATCATATATCACCCTTAACTTTAACCTTTTATCAATTTAACCATTTACTGAATAGTAATTATAAGAAAAATTGAATACCTTTATTTCATAAAATTCGGGGTCTTACAATCTCCCCTCCTTATGAAATTTCGTCCTCGAAATTTACGTACCTGGTATTTCAAAGAGTTGAGAATACCTTGCTTTCATTTCAGATTCCATCTTCCCCGTCCATCATGATTTCTCCATTGCTCATCTTCTTTATTTGGATATCATTCTAGAATACGACTTCAAAACACAAAAGTTAATTGAACAAATTAACATATCACATAATATCCCGATATTATGGTGACCAACAATTAAGCTTAGGTAGGACACACTAGCGAAGGATTTACTCATCTCTCCCTCCTAGTTCTATTCCCCATCTCCGCCAGAGATCATATCCTAAGCTCTAATACCAACCTGTAATAACCCCAAAATAGGTCCATTCCATCCAACCCATTCGAGTCGCCAAATACATGGTACAAGAAGCAAACTACAACTTCAATAATACAAATGTCGTGTGAAATACGACAATATATATCTTAATGAGTTTAAATATAATATTGTCTTCTAGACATTATCCATACGCAAATAAATCCCCATCATAATTATTGATACATTATTTTACAAAATGGTGAGGACTACTAAACAACTCTCTCTAGAACCTTCATTCCATACCCCACTAGTACCCGCTACATTCTCGCCTCCCACGAGAAGAAAAATGGAACAACAAGGAAAAGGGTGAGCTCAACTAGCCCAGTAAAGAATATTATGACTAAGATAATATACAACAAATTATCGTTAGTCTCCAACAGGGAAAAAAAAATCTGATAGAATACAATAGACAACAAGTTTCGGATCAATATTCATGAATGAAATAATAATTCATAGAAGAGTTACGTAGAGAATGAAATCTACTATAATCTATGAATTTAATAATCCCATCATCAATATTTTATCCTCAGTAACATCAATCAATATTCATCTCAAATCAAATATTCATCTTTGCACTCTGAGCCAAAGATATTCATCAATCGGTCATGTTCATCTCAACACTGCTCATCTTTGCACTAAAGGCCAAAGATATTCATCGATCGGTCGTGTTCATTTAAACACTGCTCATCTTTTGCTACACAGCCAAAGATATTCTTCACAAATCATTCATCTTTGCACTACAGCCAAAGATATTCAATAATATCATCATTTAAGGTCGAGGATGATGAAAAATATTTTTAAGAAAACGAATCCAATTGAAACAAAAGAACAAGTATTATGGATTCGTACTTTAAACAATCCGAAGTTCACAAATACTTCATAAATAATCATAATCAAAGTAAAATTCAAGAATGATCAAAACATGGATACAATCAAAGCTAGTATCCGAATAGATATTTTGGACGAAAAGAAGAAATTTTATTTTTCGATGAATAGTCTTGATATCGTGAATAGTCTTAGTATCGTGAATAAGAACTCGACACCAAAAGATAGAAATTCCACAAAAAACATTTTCACGCTTCATGAATAGTACTCGTGAATAGTAACTCGTGAATAGTAACTCATGAATAGTAACTCCGACATGAAAAAGTTCCAAATTTGATAAAAACTTCAGATCAACATTTCAGCATAATGATATTGAAGAAATAATATCATTACGAAAAAAATAATATCCCTTACCTCAAAGAATCGAGATTTCTAAGGAAAGGTCGAAAGTGATCTTTGAATGAAACTTGTCTTTGAATAAAGAACTCTCAAAGTATTTAAATACTCACAAAATACGCTCAATAATATAGAGAGAAAGAGAGAAAAACTTTGTTTACGGTGTGATTTTCAATTCTAACTTAGCCCTCTATTTATAGGAAAATGTTAAGCACGTCAAGCGCACTTAACTCTGCAACTCCGATGGCTTTACCTGCTACTATTCCCACCCACCACATTTGAAAATTCAATTGAGCACATTTCTCACCAACCAAAAGTGGGGCCCACCAATTCTAGAATTTTCCACCAAAATCATTTATAACCTAATTTACAGATCACCACCTCTTAAAATTCATAACAAATTATACGCTCATTTTTAACGGTTCAAAATTTGTGAACATATACTCAACTTATATATGTATTACATATCCAAAAATTACAACGATCCAACTATCGGATTAAATATTATAACTCACACAATAAAGTCAGTAAGAACACCGATTTTATCTTTTAATACCTCCAATCGACAAAATAATTGATAAAATACCTCAACATTAATTCCTTCATTTATAACCACATAAATAAATCCATCATTTATATCCACATCAAATAAATATTTTCTTATCATATGAATCAATAATTAATTATTCACAAATAATATTACGTAATCACATTTATGACAACCAAAGTAGTTCCTCAGAAAGGGGGCTTTCGAATAAGAATTTCTCCTTCTTGCGCAAGCAATTAGGTGACCAAACCTCTCCTTGATGTAACTTTCTAGACATTGCCAATAATGTTATCTAATAATATTATTCAAATAATATGAATTATTGATCCGATAATGGGAAATCTTCATGCGTTGATAATTATTGAACAACAATAATATAAAATATCAACACAACAATTATTGAATCAATAAAATAAAATATTGAGCAAGAATTATCGTAACAATTATTGAGTAGTGCCTTCTCACGTAAGAATCAATAATTGAAAAATACTATCTGCAATACTGTATGTACTACTTGTGCAACAACGCCAGCGTATTACTTTACTTTACCAACCGGGTATTCCAACGATGTTAATCAGTAGCGATTACACAAGTTATTTATAAAAACTCAAATTTGTCGTTTTCTCCATCCGAAGCGGTTATTACATTATGGGGCCCATAAATGATCACATACTGGTGCGTCGTCTTAATATTCTCCGTGGAAAGAATATTCCACGACTAAGCGAATATTCCCACAACAATGATGAATATTTTATAACCACTTGCGTATTTTGAAAAAATCATATATCACCCTTAACTTTAACCTTTTATCAATTTAACCATTTCTTGAATAGTAATTATAAGAAAAATTGAATACCTTTATTTCATAAAATTCGGGGTCTTACAAAATACGCACTATGTGCCTTTTTAAAAATGACTTTTTATTCTCAACTCTTGGTGACTATTGTGTATGCCTGGACTTCGGGCCACCTACACCTAGTTACTTATTGAGATGATAAAACAGATTTGCAAAGATTTTTGAACGGTTTAACGTACAGTCTATGCTAATTGTTTCGGCTAGAAAATAATGATTTTAAATATCAAAATATATTTTTATCTATCACTTATGTACCATGTAACCTGGTGCAGAGATGATAAAAAATGATGGAGTTGTAAATACAAGAATACTTAGTGTTGAATTTGATCTAAAAATCGTTATTCCACTATTGTATGATGTGTTATGACAAAGACATATAATGACCGCATCCTCAAACGGACTGTTAATACAGTACTACATCATGACATCATTCTCAAACTATTTTCAAAATTTAAATTTTCCAACGGAGTTTGGCTATACATTAATATTTCGTTTCAAATTGATTATCAATATGAGTCTAAGCTATTCGATTCGGCTAGACCAACGTTTATAAGATCTCTAAGCGTTCTTTGAAAATTTTCTAGAACCAAATTGTTTCGGTGCAGATTTCGATAAAGACCGAGGTAAGAAATTTTGTACGCCTAAGGCGGATGGAATAGAAGGAACGGGGAAAAATTATTCCAACCAGCAGTACTTGGCCAGTACAGGGCATATCAAGATAATCACCCTTTTATGGTTGTAAGTTAAGACGGTTTGCGGATGAATATCCATAAAACCTTTGTGAAAATGAAAATTCATAGTCTATATGACTCCTCAACACAATTTGAAATTTTTACTCTTGTGAGGGATGTTGTGGGTAGCATGTAATGATGAGTATGAAAGGTATAAGGTGTAAGTTGAATTTCGGGGACGAAATTCTTAGAAGAAGGGGTGAATGTGACGATCCAAAAATTTAGAAAAAGTAATTAAATCTTAAATGATGGATTAAAGGTTAAATAATAAACCTAAACATAAAATAGGTGTGTGGATTTTACATTTCTGGAAAGAAATTTTATGGATTTAAATTTTTGTGGTGAATTATTCAGGATTAAGTGAATAAGGGTATATGTTTTGTGTATATGGTTTTATATGTGTACAATATGTGGTTAAGGGTCAAGGCTTGACCAGATAACTATATTAGTCTCCAAACCCTAAGTATATATTTAGAACGTCAACGTTCAGTTAGAAAATTTTTACGATTTATATGAAACCCAAGAAACTGGTTCTGGAAACCCTAATTCAGTTTTGGGAATTTGAAACCCTAATTCGGATTTTCAAAATCCTAATTCAGAATTTAAATGCTATGTATAAAGCTTTTGTGTATTAATTACAATCTAAGTAAGGATAACCCTAATGAATATTTAGAAATTCTAATAATTAAAAACCCTAATTTGTAAATTTGAAACCCTAATTGGTAATTAGGTAATTTTAATTTTAATTAGGAATCATTAATCCTAATTAGCAAGCTTGAAAATGATTAATAAACTTTAATATAATTAGAAAATACTAATTATAAATTTAAAAGCTTAATTTTCCATTTTTAATATCTTAATTTGGAAATCCTAGATTTAATTTTTTGAAACCTTAGGTTTTAACCCTAAGGGTCAAACCATAAGGGTTGTAGCAAATGTCAAATGCCAATAAATTTACAAGACAAATGACCTATTTACCCTTTTCTTACACATTAAGTAAAAGATTTAACAATCTTGTGAGTCATCAAGCCTAATGTTTATCCCATGTGCCAAACCTTTCTAAGATCAGATTTTTTTTGTCACCTTGCAAGGATATGATACATTGAATCTAAAAATCAAAAACTAAAGTAAGTAAAAACATTACTTTATTTCTCATTCTTGTTCAGCCCATTCTCTCTCTAGAATTTCGAGATCTAGAGTGAGAGAGTATGAGGAACAAAACTATTATCAGCTCTTAGCTTTCCAAGAACATGATCAAAGATCAGAAGTTCAAGGATCAAAGCTTTAAAGGTATAAAATCGTAAGCCTTGCTAGATCCTTAAAATTTTAGCTGATTATGTGATTTGTTGTTTAGAAGTGTGTGATAAGATGTCATTTAGTGATCTGGGTTGTTAGATCCCAGATTCATATCATCAAAGTGCACGAAAATTAAGTTTTCAAAAATTTGGAAAAAGTTGAAAAAGTTATCTGACATCCATATGTCAGGGCTTCTAGATCCGTGTGTGTTAAGTGTTCTGTGTGTTTTATTTTATGGATCAGTTCTATTCCATATACACTGTGATCTGAAACTGGAAACAATGTCAAATCATGTTTAGATCGTAAGATACAATCAGTCAAACCACATTGACTGATCACGAAAAAGGGTTTCTAGGCAACCTAGAACCAAGATTTTTGTCTGACAGTGTTTTGCAGGCCTTCAATCTTGATGCTCTTTAATAGTTTGGTCGGATTGTTGTTGTTATGTTGTAGACTGACATGTGAACTACACACTAAAGCTTTTAGAACAAACAGATCTTGCACATGATCAAATATATAGGCGGTCAAAGTAGCGTTGACCAACATGTCGGATGAAGGTTTCTAGGAAACCTAGATCTTCAAGAACCGTTTCCTGACCCCTACTTTGACCAGACAATATCTCTTAGATTTGTTGTTGTTATGATGATCTAATGTTATACACTTGTACATTGACATCAATACTACATGAATAAACTAATAAAACACATTTTTTAACCTTGGAATGCATGGATTCGAAGCTTCAAAGTAAGTCTTATCTACTATTTTTCATTTCTAGAAAATCCAGAAATGAAGAACATCTCTGACATGATTTTTGGAGGCTTCGGTCTCTCTATTATATTGTTGTTTGGCCATGATATGAGTTAGTATATGTAGTATTACATAAATACTATAACCTTGATACCATTACCAGCCTTGAAAACAACTGGAACATGAAATTAATTACGGTCAAACTACCTACCTTGCTAACTGACATGCATATCTGGGTTTTTGCTCAAGAACACCAAGAACACAATCAGCGACGGTTTTGTCGCCTAATGCCCCTTTAGCGACAGTTTATTTCTGAAATCAATTATTTTATTTATTAAATAGAATAAAATTGTTTTTAGTCATTAAAAATTAATATTAAATTCCTAAAATTATTTTAAAGTCCAAAAATGGGTTTTTAATTATTTGGAATATATTTCAGTAAATATTTAATATTTTTGGAATATTAATGGTACTTGATTTTTTAATTATAATATTAAATAAATTATTTAAAAATGATTTTAATACATGAAAAATCATAAAAATTATATTATTGTATAAGAAAATATTTAAGTTATTTTAATGACTTTTAATATTTAGTGATGAATTTCATTAATTAATTAATATTAATGATACTTAATTTATTTAATAAATATATTAAATAAATTATGGAAAAATAGAATTAATGATTTAAAAATCATATAAAAATGATTTAAGTGTTATAAAATATTTTAAGTTATAAAATATAACTTTTGATATTTTGTCATGAAAATATTAATATTTTAATACTAATAGCGATTATCGGATAATGGATTTAACTGCATTTTAAAAATCATATACAAATGATTTTGAAGTATTAAAAATATTTTGTGATATTATAAATATATTATAATATTATGTTATAATTTTCATTAATATTTGATATTAAATAAATATTAATGATAAAGGAATTATGTGGTATTTAATTATATAAATAAGATATTAAGGATTAAAAATTCATGATATATGATAATAATTACCTAAAAATTATTACGAGATTATGAAAAATATTTTAACTGATAAGAAAATTATCTCAGATAATTATTAAGTGTTAGGCAGAGTTCATGTTCAATGTTCGTTCAGCTATGAAAGTATGTTCATGCTAGTTCTCAATTATATTGAAGAATTATAGCCAACTTATTGTTCAATTCTTTCCATAGTGATATATCCTTAAATAAATTTATACTTGCTGGGCAAACTTATGCTCACCCTTGTTATATCATGATTAACATTGTAGATTAAGAAGCATACCTCAGATACAGGAAAGGATAAAGCCAAGTTCAGCTTGGGATTTTTATGTGCCGCTTAATTGTAATATTATAGTATGATAATAATGTTATATGTTAGACAGGTTATGAATTGTGTATAAGTTAAGGTTACTCGACCTTAGGGAAATATTGTGTAAAGTTTAATGTATAAACAATTTATGTTTATATCTTTCGCAAATAGTTATAAAACGATTGTACCGGATCCGCGGTGATTCGGGACCCGAATTCGGGGCTTTTACAGTGACTACAAAAGTCAGGATTTACAGCTTTGACTCAAATAAAAGTTGAGAATATTACATTGTACAAACATATTAATCACATATATTACATTAAACACACCTACTCACAATACCTATACTACCTATTCACTATGCCTTTTTCCTGATCTTGGACAACCTTTCGACTGATGACCTTCCAACCCACAAATAAAACATACACCTTATTTTGGATTTGGACAATGAGGAGAGAAATGTCCCTCACATCCGCAATGCAATTGTAGCAAACATTTTCCCCTTTCCTGCATACGCCTTCATGTTTCCTGTCACAGTTTGTACACTTCTCTATTCGGTTAATGTTCCCTTGGTTGTTATCAAAATTTTTATATCGCGGTCTTTCATATTTCTTTTCCCCTTCTTACTCGGAGCTGTACCCGACTTGTTGCTTTTAGCTCCCATTTGATCAATTTGGATTTTAACCTTATCTTGTTCTTCCATTGTTTCTATTAATGCTTTCCGCAATTGACTATTTAATAGCTTTTCTATTTCCAACAGCTTTTCCAGAGAAGAAACTTTGTTCCTCAGATTCTGCACTTCCGTGGATGCTTCTCCAACTTCAGTGTACGAATCGATATCTGTCAGTTCCACCATTTCTGGATCTGGTACTACGTTTTCCACAATAACCACCTCATCGAGGTTACTTTCACTTTGAGCCTCTATTTCAGCTATTGGCTTTGATATTGTCTCCTTCTTTACGATCCGAGGGTATCCTAATCCTTTTTCACCTGACATCTATACACATAAATTATCCTGATTAGCATATAATATATACACACAACAAACAATAATTTTATGAGGGTTATCTTTTATTTTGTTTGATGATGAATTTATCTAATTCATCTCATTTTAAACTCTATATGAGTTATTTGTATTTTCAACGTTTCCCTCTATTCTAAGGTTATAGCCTAAGGTCTATCCCACCTAAGGTTTCTAACCCTAAAGCTCTGATACCAACCTATGACACCCCCAAATTCAGGTACTTGAAACCTAAACTCGGTGCTTCACGATATCATTTCTATGAGCGGAATAATACTAATAATAATAACAATAATATAAATACCCAACTTAATTACATAAATATCAGAGTCTATTCCCAAGTACGTAACCTTTAATATATTCATTACATAAGATGATAGATAATATATATCATTGTCTTAATAATATAAAACTATTACATAAGATAGCATTGAACTCATTCAGCAACCTTTCATTTTCCCTTGTTCTTAGTAGAGCCTTCAGGTTGTTCACACTTAGCTGAAAACATTTAAATTAACCAAGGATGAGCATTTGAGTGCCCAGTAAGTAATAACAATCAATAACAGTTAGCTGAAAGGATTAAATATTTTCTTTGAATGATACTTCTACAACGAATCAACAGTTGTGAAGTAAGCTGAACCAATAATAAACAACATATCATTTCGATTTCAAATTTTTGAAACTACGTACTAAATATAAATGAGGATCAGTTGACAGACTATGAATATTCTTTTCTATTTTTGAAAAGGTTAAATAGAACTTCATCTGTAAACTGTCATAACTTACAGGCACGAGGGTGATCGGCCCGTTATGCCCTGTATTGATCAATACTACATGCAAGAACGATATTATCGTTCATCTTATCCGTCTTTAGCGCACAAAAGTTTTCCCATGTATGGGATATTCATACTTAGTTGGGAATCCAACCAAAGCAATTCGATTGGATAAAAGTAAAGTTCTTTCTTGTTCAACAATAATTTTTAAGTTTGTGTCTAACCAAAGCAAATAGCTTTGACGGCTTTGAAGTCAACGTATACATACTGGAAATTAATAATTATGTATCAACATGTGATTAAATATAATAATTATCCAAGTGAGGACACTTCTATAACCATATTTAAAAATTAACGAGCAGAATAAATATCTAAATTATAATATGATACTGTGTTGATAAACAAGGATCGATAATTTAAGAACTTGTATGAATACAATTGATTGGATACAATATTGATAACAATAGAGTTAATAATCTTGCATAATAGTATGATTCTAAAATTTTCTTACTCATGTCAATTGCATAAAGTAAATGCAAAGGTAGGATACTTGCCTGGTCTACTGCTTACAATACGCAACTTAGTTTTATCTTTTATATAGCAACCTATCATTAATAAGATTACTTTACCGATTAGAATAACATATCGTAACACATAATACTGCTTATTGCAGTCAGCACATAACCTAATCTCATTGTCACACATGTTTAACAGTCATTGAATCACAAATAGACATGTATACAGAAAAAATATATTAGTCCAGATCAATTTTTGAAACATGTCGGGGTACCAACGGCTTTATCGGATAATTATCGAGTCTAAGACTCTATCCTGTAGTTCAATAACTGAAAATATCAATCATATCATTTTTAAATGACTTATAATCAATTTTAATTAATTATTATAATTTATCATGATTTTTCAAACACCGGAATCATTATTAAATGATTTATGTGATGCCCCTAAAATAGGTATACATCACCTATTCTGAGTCGCCAAATACATGGTACAGAATACAAATAAAATCTTAAATATACAACATGAGCCCTGAGTTTTCATACAAATATTATCTTATAGACAGTATTCAAACTCAAAATAAGTCCTCAATACATTTTTGTAACACTATTTCATAGAATAGTGAGGACTACTAATGCTATTCTCTGGACCGTCACTCCATTCCCCGACTAGTCCCTGCTAAGTTCTCATTTCTTGAAGAGAATAATGAAAGCAAAAAGGTGAGCTCAACTAGCCCAGTAAGAAATATTATGACTAAGATAATGCAGAATAAATTATCCTTAGCCTTCAATAGTGTTAAACTAATACAATATAACAAACATCAAGTTTAACTGCAACGGAACAAGAAATCCATTAAAAGGGTCAAGTAGATAATAAAATCTACTATCTTCTATGTTTTAAAAGGTTTTTCATCATTTTTATCACGAGACTCGACAATAAATAATCCATATCATCCCCACTTTTCTGCCAAGGATATTCATTAGTATCACAACCACAAATTATCCATGCACTACGGGCCAGGATATTCATGTATTCATCAATGGTCATGATCATACCAACAATCATCCCATCAATGCACTACGGGCCAATGAGGACTTTTACTACATCATTTGTAACATTACTACGGTCATGATTATACCGATTAATCCTCGTCATAATCATACCAAGTCCATCTATGCACTCTGAGGCCACGATGACTTTCAACATAATATATACATGAGGATGATGACAATGATATAAGAATTCAATAAAACAAGTTTAAGAATTAATTTATCCAGGAACCAATAACGTCCAAATTGTCAACATGATACTTCTTTGTGGAGTAAAATTCAAGAATGCTCAGAATAATATTTCCATGAAAAGATACTAGATGAAGTGTAAATATCAAGGATATTCCACTAATTTCATGGAGTATAAAAGCCAAAACTTTAACCAGCTGAGTATAATAAAGAATGGAATAACAAAAGAATTCACTAGACATGCGATAGAACGCACAGACAGGTTATTCCAACAGAATAATAAATAATGGAACCAGGTCATGCGTAAACGCACAGACATGATATTCCAACAGAATAATAAATAATGGAACCTTTTCATGCGTAAATGCACAGACATGATATTCCAACAAAATAATAAATAATGGAACCAAGTCATGTGTAAATGCACGTACATGATATTCCAAAAGAATAATAAACAATGGAATAATAGAAGAATTTCACCATATATGCAGTACTTCACATAGACAGGTTATTCCAACATAATAATAAAGAATAAAATAACAGAAGAATTTCACCAAGTATAGGGTAGTCCGCGTATACAGGTTATTCCAACAGAATAATAAAGAATGGAATAACAGAAGTTCTCTTTATGAATATGAAAGAAATAATACCCCTTACCTAAAAAAGAAGAGTATTCCAACGAGTAGGGCGGGAATATACTTGAAGAAAAACTTGCACTATTCTCTACGTTCAAAGCTTTCTTGAACTCAAAAGAAATACGCTCAAGATTATAGAAGAAGAATTCTCTGAATTTCTGGTGTGGTTTTTCAATACTATGCAATAAAATATAATATATTCTATTTATAATATATATATATATATATATATATATATATATATATATTATTTAAAATCTAATAAAATAAATAACTTTATAAAAGTATTCATTTTATATAAAAGATTTTTACTATCTGCAGACACTATCGTACTATCTGAAACACTATGCATAATAGAATATTATATATTCTATTTATAGTCTAATAAAACAAATAACTTTATAAAATTATTATGTTTTATATAAAAGATTTTACTATAAAAATACTATGCAGTAATTATGCAAAACATTATGCATAATAGAATATTATATATTCTATTTATAGTCTAATAAAACAAATAACTTTATAAAATTATTCTATTTTATATAAAAACTTTTCTGTTTTATTAAATTTACAATAATAATAAAACAAAACTTATCACCTTTATTATAATTCACAATATTAATCGACTAGGTGACCAAACCTATTGGCGCGCAATTAGGTGACCAAACCTCTCATTATGTAACTTACAGACATCGTTAATATTGCAAATAATAATATTAATAACTTTGTCGTCTCAATTATTGATTTAATAATATATAAAATATCGACAATAATTGAATCAAATAACGTAAGATACTATGCAACAATTCTCGTGTAGCAATAAGCGAACAAAATTGGTGACTTCTTCACGTAAGCATCAATAATCAATCACCGTAGCTACTTATGCAACCACGCCAGATTCTCGTATTTTTTAACACCGGGTGTTTCAACGAGTTAACAGTACAACTTCCGCCGTTATTTTCATAAAATATTTTTGCCATTCTATTGCATGGGTCCACCAATGATTGTCTTGGTTTATGCGAATATTCCCAGACCAATCGAATATTATATAACAACTTGCGTGACTTTTGCAAAATTTATAAATATTACCCGTAACTATAACATTATATCAAATTCATTCCATAATATTCAAAAATGATAATTATAGAAAAATCATCTTTATTCATAAAAGTTGGGGTCTTACAATTTAAATATTAAATAATTTTATTATCATTAATATTTAATTAATATTAAACTATTAATGAAACCATTGCCAAAATATTAAAGTTATTTATATTAACTTAGAATATTTTTAAAGTATTAATATTATCCTTAAATGATTTTTAAAACAATTAAAATCATTTTAAATAATTAACATTAATATTTAAATATTAATGCACTACTTATCAAAATATTAAAAGTCATTTATTATAACTTGAAATATTTTTAATTCATTTATATCCTTTTAAATGATTTTTAAATTGATAAAACCATTTTAAAACTATTTATTTAATATAATTATTAAATGAATCAAATATCATTTAATATTAAATTATTAATGAGATTTACCTTTAAATATTGAAAGTTATATTTTATAACTTAAAATATTTTTAAACTCTTTATTTTCATTTAAAATGATTTTTCTAATATTAAAATAATTTTGAAACTAATTTATTCAATATAAATATTAAATAAATCTAATATCATATTAATATTTTCATGATAAAATATCAAAAGTTATATTTTATAACTTAAAATATTTTTATAATTATATGATTTTTAAATTATTAATTCTATTTTTCATAATTTATTTAATATATTTATTAAATAACTTAATTATCATTAATATTAACTTATTAATGAAATTTCATCACAAAATATTAAAAGTCATTAAAATAAATTAAAATATTTTCTTATAACATAATATAATTTTAAATGATTTTTCAAGTATTAAAATCATTTTTAAACAATTTATTTAATATTATAATTAAATAAATTAAATACCATTAATATTCCAAATATAGAAAATATTAATGAAATATATTCAAAATTATTAAAACCTAATTTTTAGGCTTTAAAATAGTTTTTAGCAATTTATTATGTATTTTTCATAATTAAAAACTATCTTTTTCTAATTATTTAATAAAAGTAATAATTTTATAAATAAAGTGTCGCTAAAGACTGCCTATAGCGACAAAACCGTCGCTATAAGTGTTCTTCATGTTCTTGGCCAAACCTTGAAACGCATGTCAGTGATCGAGTTGAGTACTTTGACCAAACATTAAACACTGACCATGTTGTTTTTGGGCAAGATGTTGGTCAGATCTTGTAGTGTTAGTGTAAGACTACATGATCCAACAACAAACATGGCAAAACAACATAGCATGAAAGAGATCTGAGCATGAAAAGTGGCAGTTAGAGCTGTTCTTCATTTCTGGGTTACCCAAAAATGAAGAACAGTTTGAGTAGCCACTTTTGGGCTTCTACAACTTGCAATTCGTGCATTGTTTTTGTGATATAATGGATCCAGTGTGTAGCCAACATGAACAGGAAGAAATCTATCACATTATATCACTAAAACAACAACAGATTAATCAGATTTATGTCGGTCAAACCATGTCAGACGGCATGTTCAAGCATTTTCTAGGTTACCCAGAAAACAGCTTCCATGATCATCTGGCCTAGTTTGACCGTCCACTATAATCACCCAGTTTGATGTTTAGGAGATTTTAAGGCATAAACATGTAGTATAAACAACATATTACAATTAGATGCAAAGACAAACACAAACAATCAACACACTGTCAGATCCAGGCCTTCAAACTTCTTGTCAGACCGATCTGGGCAAATTTTGGGTTACCCAGAACTTGTTCAGTCATGGTCAGTCAGCGGGTTTTGACCACCCATATCTTGAAATCTGGAGCTGATATATGCATGATTTCAAGTCCAAATCAAAGACCACATTACATACTATAAGTACAAACTTTCAAAACACAAAGATCATTAACAATCATTGAGATATAAGGTCTGACATTCGTTGTCAGACCTCAAAAAAAATATTTTCCAGATTTGCAAAAACATCAAATCTGAGCCTATAGATGTTATGGATCTAACATCTATCAACCAGATCATTATTATACACTATAAACAACATGTTTTAACATTAAAACACAATATTTAACACATCAATCAAGATCAGATTCTTAGTAGGGTTTTATACCTTTCTATGAACAAAACTTGATTCTATGCTTATGATTTGATAGATGAGATAGTGGGGCTTGATTTAAGGACTGATATGCTAAGAGAATTCGTGGGTTTTAGAGAGACAGGAGGAGTGTTGTGACCAAATAAGCAAATATGAGGACTTTTCTCTCTATTTAATCTTATATACGACTTGTATATAATGTATTTAGATGATGAAATGGCTGAGAACTAGAGTTTGTAGGCACATGGCTATGTGTAGGGTGGTTCACCAACTAAAGCCTTAACCAATTTAACAAGTTAGCTTAAATAATGCAAGAAGGACATAATGGTCTTTTGGCTTATAATTTTAATGGCAACAAAGTAAACTTTACAAACCCTTAGGGTTTAATCTTAAGGTTTAGCACAAAGATTTGTAGGATTTCTAATTAGAGAAAAAAAAATGAAATTTAATGTTTCGAAAAAAATAAATTAAGGTTCCCTAATTAGATTAGATTTACTAATTATATAAACTTGAAAATTAGTTTAATAATTTACTAATTAGCATTAAGATAACTAAATTAGTGATTAGGGTTTTCATTTTAGCATTTAGGGTTCCTAATATGACAATTAGAGTTATAAATTTATAATTACGGTTTTCTAAATAATAAATAGAATTTTCCCTAATTATCATTAAGCTTAATAATTTAATAATTAAGGTTTTAGTTTAGTAATTAGGGTTTCTAATTACTAATTAGGGTTTCCAGATAATTAGGGTTTCTAAATATCAGTTAGAGTTTTCCCTAATTAACAATAAATTTCTAAAGTACACATCAATTATCACATAACACAATTTCTGATGAATCTTAAACTCCAGTCTGAGTTTCAAATTAGGGTTTAATCAATTAACGCTAAGATTTGATCATGATACAACATAATTAACCAACTATTGTCAGTCCACATACATATAGTATATATTTATAGCACTGAAATAAAAATGATATTATATTATTGTTCTCATTCCTTGATCAAAATCCAGAATTAGGGTTTGGATTCCATATCTGATTTTTTTTTTGTGTAAATAGCATTATTAATTAAGTTAAAATAATTAACTTGATAATTTGAACTAAAATTCATATAATAAAATAAGTATTATAATAATTCTTATAATCATTAAAGTATATGATCAAATAATATATAAACATATTTTCATGGAAAATAAGTGATAAAAATATTTTATTACCAATTTAATTTATTATAAGATTATAATTTATAATGATCATTAATTCTAAAATAA
Source organism: Panax quinquefolius (assembly GCA_020205615.1). Taxonomy (NCBI): domain Eukaryota; kingdom Viridiplantae; phylum Streptophyta; class Magnoliopsida; order Apiales; family Araliaceae; genus Panax; species Panax quinquefolius. The sequence goes on along the minus strand of JAINUW010000716.1, from coordinate 546,927 downwards.
AATCATTTGTAATCATTCATGTAATAAATATATTTTATTTTATCACATAAATACATATTCCTTACTAGCAGCACTTATTCTCACCTTTAAAATAAAAAAAATAAAAATTTATACGCAAAATTTACGATTTAATTATATAGAAAATATCGGGTTGTTACACAAGATCTCGGTGTTCTTATGATGTATGCATAAAAATATTTTGCCCAACTTTTGATTTTGAAAGAGAAATAGGATATCCTTACCTTGAATAATATATGAATTAATTTATTTTACACTTGACATATAATTTATCAAGGTCAATAAAAATTAATTCAAGTAAAATAGAAATAATAAAATAAATAAATAATTACATATTTATTAAAAATATAATTGTTATCATCAAAATATAAAATTCAAATTATATCTATCAGTAGGGAAAAGCTATCAATGTTAACAACTCAGAATGAGTTAATAACGGTGATGACAAGAATGGAGCTAGAAGTTAAGTTACCGAGTGAAGCGGTAGAGATATTATTCACGATGGAGACTCAACCAACTATAGTGGAACGAGTTAAAGAAGTACAATTAGGTAATGAGGAATGCGAACGAATGAAGAAGAGATTGGAGGATGAAGAGAAGACTAAGTATAACCTTGATAAAGAAGGATTACTTCGTTTTGAAGGAAGAATTTGGGTTCCAGATAATGCCGAGTTAAAAGAAGAGATAATGAGTGAGGCCCATAGTTTGAGCTACTCGATACATCCAGGTAGTACTAAGATGTATCAAGATCTTCGATAGATGTGACGCCCCCAAAATAGGTATACATCACCCATTCTGAGTTGTCAATACATGGTACAGAAACAACTACAACTTTATTATTACAACGTAAAAAGCGTGAGTTTAAATACAAATATTATCTTCTGACAATATCTATACTCAAATAAATCCTCATCACATTTATTGATACATTATTTTACAAAAATGGTGAGGACTACTAAACAACTCTCTTTAGAACCTTCATTCCATACCTCACTAGGCTACTCTCTTATATTCTACCTCCCGAGTAAAAATGAAACAAAAAGGAAAAGGGTAAGCTCAACTAGCTTTCGAAAAGAATATTATGACTAAGATAATATACAACAAATTACCGTTAGTCTTCAATAGGAAAAATCTAATAGAATACTGATAGACAACAAATTTTAAATCAATATTCGCAGCGAAAATAATAATTCATTAGAAGAGTTAAGTAGAGAATGCAAACTACTATCTTCCATGTATGAATTTAAAAGTTCATCGCTCTATCTTTTATCCTGTAACATCAATCAATATATATCCGAATCACATATTCATCTTTGCACTACTGAGCCAAAGATATTCATCGATTAGTCATGTTCATCTAAACACACTGCTTCATCTTTGCACTCTGGGCCAAAGATATTCTTCGAAATCATTCATCTTTGCACTACTGAAGCCAAAGATATTCCATAATATCATCATTTAAGATCAAGATGATGAAAAATATTTTTAAAAAACGAATCCAAAGGAAACAAAATGACAAGGATTAAGGATTAAGGATTCGTACTTTATTTTATTCACGTCCAAAAATACCTCAAAAATAATCGCGGTGGTGTAAAATTCAAGAATGATCAAAACATGGATACAATCAAAGCTAGTATCCGAATAGATATTTTGACGAAAAAGAAAAATTTTTATTTTTCGATGAATAGTCTTGCGTATTCGTGAATAATTGTCGATATCGTGAATAGTCTTGGTATCGTGAATAGTAACTCAGACACCAAAAGTTCCAAATTTGATAAAAACTTCAGATTAATATTTGAAAGATAATGATATTGAAGAAATAATATCATTACGAAAAAAAATAATATTCCTTACCTCGAAAGATTAGTACTTCTAAATTTGGAATACTGAGGTATAGTCTTTGAAGGAACTTGCCCGCCTAACAATACTCAAAGTATACTCAAAATACTCACAAGAATACGATTCGATAATATAGAGAGAAAACTTGAGTTTACGGTGTGATTTTCAATTCTAACCTAAGCACCTACTTATAGGAAAATGCTTAGAACACCAAAGCGTAAAATTTAATAAATTAATAATATTATTTTTTCAAATTTCCTACGCCCACTAATTTGGTCCAAGACATCAGCCACCATGTGACAAAACATTAAAAACGTTTTTCTTAATTTAAATAATTAAAACTTCCAAAAATCAATTATTTCGGAGCTTCGGAACTTCAATAATTCACAATAAATAGCCCTTTTATCCGAAAATTCGAATCTTGCGACTTTTTATAGGAAATTCAATTCTCTACAACTTTGAAGAAGAAAGTTTTTCCAAATTCCAAACAGAAATTGACCGAAATCCACAAACGGGCGATTTTACAGGCTATAATCAAATTTCAGTCAATAAATGGGGTCCACCGACATGTTTAACATGTTTTAAACATTTATTGCAACAAAAATACTCTTCCTCCTCATATACTCATATATCCCACATTTGTTGTAAAAATATCACCATTATTATTTTATTAAAATATAATAATATATTTAAATGAATTATTTTATCAAGAAAAGATAAAATTTCAATTTTCAACAATTGTCACATTAAAAATTTTCTCCATCTATAACCACATAAAATCAATATTTTCCTCATCATATGAATCAATAATTAATTATTCACAAATAATATTACGAATCACAATATTCACAACCGAGCGGTTCAGGAAAGAGGGGCTTTCCATAAGAATTTCTCCTTATTGGCGCCGCAATTAGGTGACCAAACCTCTCCTTAGATGTAACTTTCTAGACATTGCCAATAATGTTATCTAATAATATTATTAGGATAATATGAATTATTGCTTCGATAATAAAAAATACCGTGTAATGACAATTATTGAAACAATGACAATATAAAATATCAACGCAGACAATTATTGAATCAATAAAATAAAATCTTTGAATAAGAATTATCGTAACCATTATTGAATAGTGCCTTCTTACGTAAGAATCAATAATTGGTGCAATACTGGCGTCTTCTTGTGTTTTAACCACAGAGTATTTTAACAAAGATTAATCTGTGAATAACTACGCCAATTATTTTTAAACAACTTATATTTGTCGCTTTCTTCATCCAATTGCTTTCCGTTATGGGGCCCATTACATGGTCGCTACGTCGTACGAATATTCTGAAGCAATCTGAATATTCCACGACCAAACGAATATTCCCGAACAACAATGAATATTTTATAACCACTTGCTTATTTTGAAATATTTATGTATTTTACCCTAACTATCCACATTAATCAAATCAACCCTTACTATTTCAAAATAATAAATAGAGAAAATTAAATTTCATTAATAATAAGTTGGGGTCTTACAATAGAACTTTAGGTGGCCAAACATGAAGAGAGAGATAGCAAAATATGTTAGTAAGTGCTTAACTTGTCAGAAAGTTAAGGCTGAACACCAATGGCCGAGTGGATTATTGCAATCACTAGAGATTCTAAAGTGGAAATGGGAGCATATCACAATGGACTTTGTGGTGGGACTTCCAACGACAAGGAAGGGATACGAAGCTATTTGCGTAATAGTGGATCGGTTGACAAAATCGGCTCACTGCTTACTAATAGGAGTTAGGTATAACCTAGAGCAATTGGCTAAAATTTATGTCAAAGAAATTATTTCAAGGTATGGAGTACCTGTTTCGATTGTGTCAGATCGTGATCCACAATTCACATCGAATATTTGGAGAAGTTTTCAAGAGCAACTGGGAACGCAGTTGAGGTTGAGTACATCATATCATCCTCAGACGGATGGATAAAGTGAACGAATAATTCAAACGCTAGAAGACATGTTAAGATCTTATGTTATGGATTTCACGAACATCTGCCTTTAGTGGAATTCACTTACAACAATAGTTTTCACGCTGGTATAGGCATGCCTCTTTATGAAGCGTTATATGGGAGGAAGTATAGATCTCCACTGTGCTGGAATGAAGTAGGTGAACGTCGGATGTTGGGACCTGAGATGCTACAAAAAACGACAGACATGGTAAAGTTAATACGTACTCGATTGGTAGCGGCTCAAGATAGATAAAAGAAGTATGCAGATCCTCACCATGAGAAGAGGGAGTTTGAGGTAGGGTCATATGTCTTTCTGAAGGTATCGCCTTGGAAGGGGAAGATACATTTTGAAAAGAAAGGGAAGTTAAGTATAATTGTTTATACAACCTTTTGAAATTTTAAGAAGAGTAGGAGAGGTAGCTTATGAAGTAGCTTTACCTCCAGAGATGGAACGAATACACAATGTGTTTCACGTATTAGTGTTGTGTCCTTATAAACTGGACTACAAATACGTAATAGAGTATAAATCTATTCAAATAGAAAAAGACTTAACGTATGAAGAACTTCCAATTCAGATTGTTGATAGGAAGGAACAAGTAATAAGATAATACCTTTGGTGAAGGTAATTTGGACGAACCACAATGCAGAAGAAGAAACGTGGGAACTTGAGAGTAAAATGAAGGAAAATTTTCCCCATTTGTTTATGTAATTGTATCAAGATTCTGGGGACAGAATCCTTATAAGGGGGGAGAATGTAACACCCAAAAAAAAATCAATTTTTTATGTGAATTAAATTTTTATTTGATTATTTAAATTAAATGAATTTAATTGATTATTTATGTGAGTAAGCTGTTTGAAGGTCGTTCTATGACCTAGAATGTGCGGATGTGGTTAGGATTCTGGCTATGTGCTAGGATTAATTGTTTTAAATTTCCAAGACGAGAATAAAAGTTTTCTGAGAAATTTCCGTAAAAACACTATTCATCTGTTTTTGCTCGGGAATTAAGAATGAATTTCTGAGAAGTGTAATGATAAAATTCTAAGACGAGATGGAATTTCCAATAATATTTCAATTATGGAAAATAAAGTTTTCGCTTGCGGACTTAAAACCTAAGGGTTAGGAAAGTGAGTTTCGAGAATGGAATGACTACGTATAATGATTAGGGTTATTATACGTGAGAAATACGAGTATGATAATAGTTATTATATGAGCATAATATGAAGATTATTATGACGTATAATACGAATATCGTACGACTACTATACGAGGAGAATACGAGAGTTATACGAGTAGAATACGATTAGTTATAAATGGACTCTTAGTAATTGGACTTTGTCAATTCCAATTGGACTTAGATTATGTCAAGCCCAAGGTTATGTAAATCAAGCCCAAAATAGGCCAATACGATTTAACCCTAAGCCCGATCCAAGAAACCAAACCGCGGATCGACTCGATGGATCACCACATGGGTAAAACCCATAAGGGAAATCCATATGGGACCCAAAAGGCCATATGGGTCGGTCACTTGGTGGCCAAGTAAAGTGGTTTACTTGGTTGCTAAGCCATGAATAGTAAGGAGGTGGACCAATGGACCAAATTGCCCTCTATTTGATTTTCTATATAAAGGAAGCTAGTGTTGGTCATTTGGTTGTTTCACCAACTTGACCAATATATATGGAGATAGAGAAAAGAGTAGTAACAAGTAATCAAGAGCATCCAAAGAAAAAAATTCAAGCTTTATTCAAGAATGCGAAGAACGTTAAGGTAATAATTCGTAAAACTTTAGTCTTCGATCCTTTTCTATTTATTTTTCGTAGAGAAGTATGAATTGGTGGAACATGTCTCTCCCGGAGTAAGAAGGATGGCTATTAGTGAATTAAAACATTGATAAGCCATGTATAATTAGGAATCATAAGCGTTTAAGTAAGTTTAAATTGAAGAAACCATTAATCGTTGATTTGGTTGTTGATGGACAAATTGAAAACCATAATGTAGAGGGTATGTGCATATTACTTGGTTAGGTTATAGATAATGAATACATGGATTGGTTCCATTTGATTTGGCATATAAAACACGAGTAACAAAGATATGTCGAAATTTACGAGATTAGGCGTTAAACGTTGAAATCGTAGAATTTCTGGATTAGTAGTCAAAACTCGCCGTTTAACTCAAAAACCCTAGTTTTTAATGGCGGAACGTTGAAAAACATATTTAAGATTCGTGGACTCAATAATGGTCAAATTCTATCTTAAAATGAAGAAACGAGCTATGAATGTTCACGAACGTGAAACGAACGCATAATAGAACGTTAAATAGTGAATTCATTGTTAACAGATTTAAAAACTATTTTTATCTGGATGAAATTGAAGTATATGATATGTGTAAGAAAATGTCTTTTGAATGAGCTATTTCTGACTTATAATGACAAAGTTATGAGTCCGGGAAGAATTGAATTAGAAAATGTAAAAAAAATTCAAAGGCTCAGGGTAAATAGCAGTACTCACCCAAAGCTATAAACCTCATGCATGACAAAGACCGTAGAGAGAAAATTAGTTACTACTCAATGGCGTCGCACCGCCACTTATGTATAGTAAGTCTCGCACTGCAACGCCGAGACAAGGGTTTTCCCACTGTTAGTTGGCCATTGGCCTGAATGTTAATACTAGAGAAGTAAGCCATATTGTCACTGGTAAGGAAGAATTGTTGACTAAATTCATTTCCAAACCCAATTGTTGCAAGACAATTATGGAACATGTATATACATAGTATACATGGTAAGACCATCCCTATATCATATATATATATATATATGATTACATTATAATTTAACGTTGTTTAATAATAATTAAACAAAGAATATAAAGTATGGGAAGGTAAAACTATTCAACTAGTTTGGTATTTAACCAATGGTTGTTGAGTATTGCGTTAGGGACATGAGAACGTTAAAAAATCGTAAGGAAGAATAGTAATGTGAATCGAGTTTTCTTAATAAAATAAATTCGATTAAGCTATAGAAGAGAAAGAAGTTGGTAAAAACAATGTGATTAGATTGTTTGGTAGCTAATTTCAGGTTGCTATGTGAATATATCATGTAGAAACTATAAAGATCATGAACTGTTGAATTTTATTTGAAAACGCTTGAAGGCAAGTTTTCTTAACTCTTGTCTAACCTTCATGTTAGCCAAGTTTTCTGTGATTCATGATATGAGATGCATGAAGTTTTTTAAGAAAGAGTTGATGCCAGTTTTAACTCGGCTAGACTAATCTTAAGAGTTTGATTGATTTGTTTAGAAGTCTTTCAATATAGTATTGTTAACGCTATCATATGCCAATTGTTTGGTACGGATTCAAAGGTAAGCTTATGTATGAACAAACAAATGTATTTTACATCGATTATTCGATAGGCACGCGAGGTTGCCAAAACATAAACGTAGATACGTTTAACAAATGAGTGTTGATCAACATAGAGTACTATAGGTTGATCACCTAGAAGTGCTCATAAGATATATCGAACTTACGGACTTGGTGCCGGGTTGTTCTTTTTCATAAATGAAAACCAAAAGAGAATGTTCATGGTCTTTTGTCCAGCTCGGGATTCCTAAGTTACTATATGTACTTTAGAATTGTTTTATGAAATGAAAAGTGTTATTTAAAGTTTCATAGCTACTTGTTCAGTTATTGAAAAATAATCATATAATTCTCGACATGGTATTTGTATTATCTATTGTTAGACTTGCTAAGCTAGTTATGCTCACTTCTTGCTTGAATTATATGATTACGGCTAAGGCCAAAAGAACTGAGGGTCTAAGTAGGGATAAATGCAAGGCTAAGATGGATAAGTAGATTATTCTGTAATAGACTAGTATGTTTGTAAGAATTTTACTATGATAAACGAAGAATGTATCGGTTACAGAACCTATGAAAGGATTTATTATTATTATTGTAATAAGAATGTAGTAAATACAATCATTTTGATGTTGTTTCAATGGAATGAATGTATAGTTATGAGTACCGTGTAGCACCATATATGTGGGTTGAAAGTACCCGGATTTGGTGGCGTCACAATATGTACCACTTGACATCATGCATGAATTTCTTCTCCTATTGACGAGTCAAATCAGGGGGAAGGATCTTTCTCACCAAGTAGTTAGCAAAATCCGCATACCATGGAAATTAATAAGTGGTATTTTTACCTACTTATTGAATACTAATTCATGAGAATTGTGCCCAACTCAAGTACATTTTATTGTGTTTTAGTTGCATTTCATGTTATTTTGCATTGAATTTACTTAAAACTCTTTTCGGTGAATAAGTGCATGAATTGGCTTAATTTTGGCGGTATTAGAGAATACAAGGCTAATGGAGGCATGAAAGAAAGGCATAAACGGGGGAATGTATGGCATAGAGGTGCAATGGAATAAGGAGATCAAGCATGAATGAATAAGTAGTAGCAAAGCAGAGTATGTACGTAACCCGAAACAAAGTGCAGATCGTGGTAGCTGCCATGCATGGCCATAAAGCATGATGAGTTAGGAACGCTACCGTCACGAAAATTACCACCGAACAATGATAACTTCATCGCAAGTTCTTGCGGTAGTGAGCGGACAAGTCTGAGGCAGCCGCGCGCGAGATGCCATACCGGGCGAGGCGGAACATTCTGTAAGTCTCGCGCCCGCGTGAGACATATGCTAAAAGCGCTTGATCTTGTCTTTGTGATTTTGTTTTATTTTAATTTTAATTAAATGATGTGTAATTGGTTTTAAAAATGATTCTGACTGGTGTCAGACGTACACTTGATAATTTTTAGCATATTCATCACAGTAACTAGTGTTTACACCTTGGGAGAGATTCCAACGTAGAACGAAGCCAAAACGTCTACTTCTCCAATTCTTCTAGGGATTCTCTGTCATTGTGGATTTTCATTATTAGCTACTGGATTTCTATGAGGATTTAAGCGTTTATCATTGGTTTTTATTCAGCGATTTGGTTTGATCGTTCTATCTTTCTTATTTCAATTGTTGCTTATTGATCATGTTTAGCGTTGATCCCATAATGGCTTTTGGTTCAGTCATGAACTAAACTCCATTATGGGATTCTAACGGATTTTAATATATAGTTGGTTGCACATTTAAATGCTATGGTTTTTTTTTCATATCATATGGAATATCTGTCATGATTGTTTTACATGCATAAATGCTTGATCACCATTCATCTCAGTATTTGTATGGAATTGACAATGAACATACAGGTATGGATTGTAGTCATGATAGCATGAGAATATGGGGCTGTTGTATATGGCTTGCGTATTTTGTGAACCAGATAGACATATACTATTTCACCGTATGAGCTAGAATAAGGGCTTGAGCTTAAAATCAATATAATTGCAATTTCACATAGACATATAGTGATTTTAGTTGTATTGGTGATTACATGGAGTCTAACATCTGTAGATGCTGTGTAAGTAGGTTATAGTGCATTGAAAAATGGTTATGACTTTATTTGCGCTCTTGGCTATTTTTCTGTGATATGTGAACACTTCTTGCATGATAGTGGCAATTAGATGAAATATTAAATGAAATTAGGGTCCCATTACTTCTAGATTATATCTATTCCATTTGTATTCTTATTTTTTGTTTGTATTCACAATTAGTCTAATTCAACACTTTTAGTCATTAGTCTAAGCATATAAATACAGTGAGTTAATTGATGCATAATAGTTTAAATTTAACAACTTTCTCTGTGGGATCGATACTCTACTTACTCTGTATTACTTGTTGACACATGTATGCTTGCATGAGTTAGAGCTCTTTTATTAGGATTATAAAAGAGGCAACAAGTTTTTGGCGCCATTGCCGGGGAAAGGCATTGAATTTAAATAATTATCATTTGTTTAAAGCTATATTGTATGACTTAGATAATTCTGATCGTTTTCATCTCTATTTTTGTTTTGTTTTTGGTTTCAGGTACTTCTAGATTTTTATGCACACACAATCATCCAACTCGAAATTAACACCAAAGACAATTCAATAACCACACGGGAGGATTAAAGTAAATTCTTAGCCAAGTTCTTTCCAATGGCGAAGACTGCAAAGATGAGGACGGCTATGTAAGACCCCGAATTTTATGAAATAAAAGTATTCAATTTTTTTTTATTTCTATTCAAGAGTTACTATTCATGATTACTATTATTCATGAGTTACTTATTCACGAGTTACTATTCATGAGTTACTATTCATTCTATATTCATGAGTTACTATTCACGAGTTACTATTCACGAAGTACTATTCATGAAGCATGATAATTTTTTTTTTCGTAAGAAGGCATTACTCGATAATTATTACGATAATTCTTTATTCGATATTTTATTTTATTGATTCAATAATTGCTACGTTGATATTTTATATTATTGTTGTTTGATAATTGTCACGGCACGATATTTTCCATTATCAGACAATAATTCATATTATCTGAATAATATTATTGGATAACATTATTGGCAATGCCTAGAAAGTTACTGTCTAAGGAGAGGTTTGGTCACTTAATTGCTTGCAGTGATGAGAGAAATTCTTATTGGAAAGCCCCTCTTTCTGGGGCTACAGGTTGTTAATATTGTGATTATGTAATATTATTTGTGAATAATTAATTATTGATTTTTATGATGAGAAAATATTTATTTTATGTGGATATAGATGGAGAAAATTTTTAAAGTGACAATTGTTGAAAATTAATATTTTATCTTTTTACGATAAAATAATTCATTTAAATATATTATTTTAATAATATAATAATGGTGATATTTTATAGTGAATGTGGAATATATAAGTATATGAGGAGGAAGAATATTTTTGTTACAATAAATGTTTAAAACATATTAAACATGTCGGTGGACCCCATTTCTTGGTGAAATTTGATTATAGTACTAAAATCGTCCGTTTGTGGATTTGGTCAATTTACATTTTGGAATTTGGAAAAACTTTCTTACTGCAAAGTTGTAGAAATTGAATTTCCTATAAAAACTCGTGAGATTCAAATTTTTTGATAAAAAGGCTATTTATTATGAATTATTGAAGTTCTGAAGCTCTGAAATAATTGATTTTTGGAAGTTTAAAATAATTTAAATAACAAAAACGTTTTTTGTGCAAGTCTTGTGAGGTGGGCTATTTGGTGGCTGAGGTTTTGAAGCAAAATAAGTGTGCTTTGGAATAAAAATAATATATATTAATATTTTATTAAATTTTCTACTTTGGTGTTCTAAGTATTTTCTATAAATAGGGTCTTGGGTTAGAATTGAAAATCACACGAAAACTGAAGTTTTCTCTCTCTATATTATCGGCGTATTCTTGTGAGTATTTTGAGTATACTTTGAGTATTGCTATATCTGTGCAGTTTAGATTCGGCGTTATTCGGTCAAATCTTTGCTCTTTTGAGGTAAGGGATAGTAAAGGGATTTTAAGGGTTATTATGTTTTTAGTTTCAAAAATTTTACTGAACCTTCAAAATTCTGGAAAAATTTGAAATGATATTTTGATGAGTTTTATAGAGTGTGTCCAAAATGGCGATTTTGGATGTATAGATTAGGAGTTATGGATTTTATGAGAAAAGACTATTTTAAAAGTAACTATTTATAACTCCTTGTGATTAACTCCAAAATTGATGAAATTTTTATTGGAAGTACATCTATATAATATCAGTATACCGTGTAAATTTCAGAATTTTTGGACAAAAGTATAATTTATGATAAATGTTTAAATATTCGGTTGGTTTTGGCCATATGAAAAATAGTAAATGAATTTTAAAATTTAGAGAAAATATATATTCAATATGGGACTATGTTATGCTAAATCCCAGAAAAGAAATATTTTTGGAACTGATTTGGTATTTTTCATGAAAATATTCTAGTTATGAGTAAATGAATTAAATATGTTATGTGAAGTAAGAAAATTGGAAAATATGATTTTATGGCTTGAGAATCATATATGAGGTATATCTGATTTTTTGATGAGGGTTTTGGTTATTGGTGATGAAATCTTATGAGTTTGGCATTTTATGATGATTAAATGCATTAATTAGTAAAGTGTAAACAATTTAATTAAATTGTTTATAAGTTTTAGAAATGATTAAAATATTATTGTAATATTAATAATATTAGATTATGAGATTTCTAAGTGATTTATAATATTTGGATTAAAGTGTTATAAATATGGATATGAATTTTATTATGAAACTTTATCTTTTTAGTGTAGAGAGTTCTTATACACGTATCACGGTACTATGTACGAATCTGAAGTCTTATTCACGACAAATTGGTTTCTTCTTTGACCAAATTATATCGTTGATTTATGAATCTTACTCTTGAAATTAAAACTATGTTTTGATTATATTGTTTTTATATAACATTCTTATAACCCTAATGATAATATTTCTCTTTGACTTGAGTGTAAAGATGGGTAGATTATTGGTATGATCGTGACTATAGGTTCTCTTTGGCGATGGTGCAAAAGTTTGATTGTTGGTTGGTATGATCATGACCATTGAATTTACAATTGAATATTTTTTAGCTTAAGTGCAAAGGTGAATTGATCAACATGGTTATAATTATTGTTATATAACTTACGAAATGATTATGTATTTCTTTGATATATGAATATCTTTGGCTCGTAGTGCAAAGATGACTTGTTGATGAATATCTTAGCACATAGTGCAAAGATGAATTATTGATGAATATCTTTGGCTCGTAGTCAAAAAGATGACTTGTTGATGAATATCTTTGGCACATAGTGCAAAGATGAATTATTGATGAATATCTTTTGCTCGTAATGCTGAAGATGACTGTTGTTGAATATCTTTGCTTTGTGGTGTAAAGATGAATTATTGATGAATATCTTTGGCTCGTAATGTAAAGATGACTTGTTGTTGAATATCTTTGCTTTGTAGTGTAAAGATGAGCTGTTGATGAATATCTTTGGCCCGTGGTGCAAAGATGAATTTATTAATATGATTATGAGCGAGGCTGTGATTTGGTATAACCATGATATTTGATGTTTGGTAAAGGCGGTGATGAAAATTATCTTAAATCTTGGATGAGAAGAGAATTTAGAATCACAATTATGATTATGAGTTATTCATATGATTGTGGAAAGGAATTGTTGATTGATGTTACGGGGATAAAATATTGTTGGTGGACTTTTAACGTGGAAAGACAATAGACTTTATAGTCTATTTGACTCTTTTAATGGATTGCTCGTTCATTTGCAACTATGGTTGAAAAGTTTTATCATCTACCATATGTTCTAAATCTACGATTCATTCTTGATGAAGACTATTGATAATTTATTTATCTTTAGTCATAATATTCTTTCTTGAGCTAGTTGTGCTCACCCTTTTGTTTCACAATTCCTTTCGGGTAATAAAAGTGTAGGCTGGGTTGGCGGGGATAACAAGGGAATAGAGCGGTGGTCTATAGTTGTTGAGGTTCTCCACTAAAGAGTATGAAAATAATTTTATTGAGGGCTTTAGTGTGTTGTATTTTATACATCATTTAATAGTTATTTTGGTGAATTAAATAGGGTGGCGAACCCAACTTTGGAAGGTGTTTTGTCACTATCATACAAGATGTCTAATGACATCTGACTTTCGTGTTATCATAAGACATGGTTGTGCTCATCCACTTCTTTGAGTATATTTACAAGCACTACCTATATAATCTTGGTGTTTGTTTGGAGTATAATACCCAATTAGAGGCAGTGGAGATAATGATATGTCGAGAAGACTCACCATTGGGAAGAATACGATAGTAATCTTCTCGTTTTTCTTTAGGGTCTATTAGGTTGACCAAGGATAATTACATGGCCATATGATATCTACCATAACCTAAAAGCATGGCCTCCCATGTACGAAGGTTTCCTTGAGCACTTCCCAAAGATTCTAATTTCTAAAAGCAGGTTTTGACTATACCTTTATGTAAGGTGTCATTGTGACGTCTTCTGATTGGTATATATTTGTATCCAACTCACAATACATATGTGTTGTTGTATTTTTGCACGACAATTGTTGTAATAAAGTTGTAGTTGTTTTTACGTACCATATATTTGGCGACTCGAAATGGGTTGGATGGAATGGACCTATTTTGGGGTTAGTTACATTTAATTATCGAGCTTAGGGATATGATCTCTGGCGGAGATCGGGATTAGAACTAGGAGGAGAGATGAGTAAATCCTTAGCTAGTGTGTCCTACCTAAGCTTATTTGTTGGTCGATCGTAATATCGGGATATTATGTGATATATTAATTTGTTAAATTAACCCTTGTTTTGAAGTTGTATTCTAGAATGATATCAAATACGGGAGATGAGCGATGGAGAAATCATGATGACGGGGAGATAGAATGCGAAATGAAAACAAGGTATTCTCGACTCTTTGAAATACCGGTACGTAAATTTGGGGACGAAATTTCATAAGGAGGGAGATTGTAAGACCGAATTTTATGAAATAAAAGTATTCAATTTTTTTTAATTACTATTTCTTATTATGAGTTACTATTCATGAGTTCTTATTCACGAGTTCTTATTCATGAGTTCTTATTCACGAGTTCTTATTCATGAGTTCTTATTCACGAGTTACTATTCACGAGTACTATTCATGAAGCATGATAATTTTTTTTTTAAGAAGGCATTACTCGATAATTATTACGATAATTCTTTGTTCGATATTTTATTTTATTGATTCGATAATTGCTACGTTGATATTTTATATTATTGTTGTTTGATAATTGTCACGACCGCGATATTTTCCATTATCGAACAATAATTCATATTATCTGAATAATATTATTGGATAACATTATTGGCAATGCCTAGAAAGTTACATCTGAGGAGAGGTTTGGTCACTAATTGCTTGCGTGATGAGGAGAAATTCTTATTGGAAAGCCCTGCTCTTTCTTGAGGAAGCTGCACAGTTGTTAATATTGTGATTATGTAATATTATTTGTGAATAATTAATTATTGATTTTTATGATGAGAAAAATATTTATTTTATGTGGATATAGATGGAGAAAATTTTTAAAGTGACAATTGTTGAAAATTAATATTTTATCTTTTTACGATAAAATAATTCATTTAAATATATTATTTTAATAATATAATAATGGTGATATTTTTACGATGAATGTGGAATATATGAGTATATGAGGAGGAAGAATATTTTTGTTACAATAAATGTTTAAAACATGTTAAACATGTCGGTGGACCCCATTTCTTGGTTGAAATTTGATTATAGCACGTAAAATCGTCCGTTTGTGGATTTGGTCAATTTACATTTGGAATTTGGAAAAACTTTCTTACGCAAAGTTGTAGAAATTGAATTTCCTATAAAAACTCATGAGATTCAATTTTTGATAAAAAAGGCTATTTATTATGAATTATTGAAGTTACGAAGCTAAAATAATTGATTTTTGGAAGTTTAAAATAATTTAAATAACAAAAACGTTTTTTGTGCAAGTCTTGTGAGGTGGGCTGTTTGGTGGCTGAGGTTTTGAAGCAAAATAAAGTGTGCTTTGGAATAAAAATAATATATATTAATATTTTATTAAATTTTACTGCTTTGGTGTTCTAAGTATTTTCTATAAATAGGGTGCTTAGGTTAGAATTGAAAATCACACGAAAAGCTGAAGTTTTCTCTCTCTATATTATCGGCGTATTCTTGTGAGTATTTTGAGTATACTTTGAGTATTGCTATCTCTGACGGTGCAAGTTAGATTCGGCGTTATTCGATCAAATCTTTTCTTTTTGAGGTAAGGGATAGTAAAGGGATTTTAAGGGTTATTATGTTTTTAGTTTCAAAATTTTTCTGAACCTTCAAAATTTCTGGAAAAATTTGAAATGATATTTTGATGAGTTTTGTAGAGTGTGTCCAAAAATGGCGATTTTGGATGTATAGATTAGGAGTTATGGATTTTATGAGAAAAGACTATTTTAAAAGTAACTATTTATAACTCCTTGTGATTAACTCCAAAATTGATGAAATTTTTATTGGGAGTACATCTATATAATATCAGTATACCGTGTAAATTTCAAATTTTTGGATAAAAAAGTATAATTTATGATAAATGTTTAAATATTAAATTGGTTTTGGCCATATGAAAAAATAGTAAATGAATTTTTAAAATTTAGAGAAAAATATATATTCAATATGGGACTATGTTATACTAAATCCCAGAAAAGAAATATTTTTGGAACTGATTTGGTATTTTTCATGAAAATATTCTAGTTATGAGTAAATGAATTAAATATGTTATGTGAAGTAAGAAAATTGGAAAATATGATTTTATGGCTTGAGAATCATATATAGAGGTATATCTGATTTTTGATGAGGGTTTTGGTTATTGGTGATGAAATCTTATGAGTTTGGCATTTTATGATGATTAAATGCATTAATTAGTAAAGTGTAAACAATTTAATTAAATTGTTTATAAGTTTTAGAAATGATTAAAATATTATTGTAATATTAATAATATTAGATTATGAGATTTCTAAGTGATTTATAACATTTGGATTAAGGTGTTATAAATATGGATATGAATTTTATTATGAAACTTTATCTTTTAGTATCGGGGATTCTTATACGCGTATCTGATACTATGTCTGAATACGAGTCTTATTCACGACAAATTGGTTTCTTCTTTGACCAAATTATCGTTGATTTATGAATCTTACTCTTGAAATTAAAACCATGTTTTGATTATATTGTTTTATATAACATTCTTATAACCTAATGATAATATTTCTCTTTGACTTGAGTGTAAAGATGGGTAGATTATTGGTATGATCGTGACTATAGGTTCTCTTTGGCGATGGTGCAAAAGTTGAATTGTTGGTTGGTATGATCATGACCATTGAATTTACAATTGAATATTTTTAGCTTAAGTGCAAAGGTGAATTGATCAACATGGTTATAATTATTGTTATATAACCACGAAATGATTATGTATTTCTTTGATATATGAATATCTTTGGCTCGTAGTGCAAAGATGACTTGTTGATGAATATCTTAGCTTTGTAGTGCAAAGATGAATTATTGATGAATATCTTTGGCTCGTAGTGCAAAGATGACTTGTTGATGAATATCTTTTTGTAGTGCAAAGATGAATTATTGATGAATATCTTTTTTGCTCGTAATCTGAAGATGACTGTTGTTGAATATCTTTGCTTTGTAGTGCAAAGATGAATTATTGATGAATATCTTTGGCTCGTGTCTGCAAAGATGACTGTTGTTGAATATCTTTGCTTTGTAGTGTAAAGATGAGCTGTTGATGAATATCTTTGGCGTGGTGCAAAGATGAATTTATTAGTATGATTATGAGCGAGGCGTGATTTGGTATAACCATGATATTTGATGTTTGAGGTAAAGACGCGGTGATGAAAATTATCTTAGTCTGGATGAGAAGAGAATTTAGAATCACAATTATGATTATGAGTTATTCATATGATTGTGGAAAGGCTTGTTGATTGATGTTACGAGGATAAAATATTGTTGGTGGACTTTTAACGTGGAAAGATAATAGACTTTATAGTCTATTTGACTCTTTTAATGGATTGCTCGTTCATTTTGCAACTATGGTTGAAAAGTTTTATCATCTACCGTATATTCTAAATCTACGATTTATTCTTGATGAAGACTATTGATAATTTATTTATCTTTAGTCATAATATTCTTCTTGAGCTAGTTGTGCTCACCCTTTTGTTTCACAATTCCTTTAGGTAATAAAAGTGTAGGCTGGGTTGGCGGGGATAACAAGGGAATAGAGCGGTGGTCTATATAGTTGTTGAGGTTCTCCACAAAGAGTATGAAAATAATTTTATTGAGGGCTTTAGTGTGTTGTATTTTATACATCATTTAATAGTTATTTTGGTGAATTAAATAGGGTGAAAGCGAACCCACTTTGGAAGGTGTGTTTTGTCACTATCATACAAGATGTCTAATGACATCTGACAAACTTCGTGTTATCATAAGACATGGTTGTGCTCATCCACTTCTTGAGTATATTTACAAGCACTACTATATAATCTTGGTGTTTGTTTGGAGTATAATACCCAATTAGAGGCGATGGAGATAATGATATGTCGAGAGAAGACTCACCATTGGGAAGAATATGATAGTAATCTTCTCGTTTTTCTTTAGGGGTCTATTAGATTGACCAGGATAATTACGTGGCCATATGATATCTACCATAACCTAAAAGCATGGCCTCCCATATATGAAGGTTTCCTTGAGCACTTCCCAAAGATTCTAATTTCTAAAAGCAGGTTTTTGACTATACCTTTATGTAAGGTGTCATTGTGACGTCTTCTGATTTGGTATATATTTGTATCAAACTCACGACATATGTGTTGTTGTATTTTACCACGACAATTGTTGTAATAAAGTTGTAGTTGTTTTTAAATACCATATATTTGGCGACTCGAGAATGGGTTGGATGGAATGGACCTATTTTGGGGTTAGTTACATTTAGTATCGAGCTTAGGGATATGATCTCTGGGAGATCGGGATTAGAACTAGGAGGAGAGATGAGTAAATCCTTATTAGTGTGTCTACCTAAGCTTATTTGTTGGTCGATCGTAATATCGGGATATTATGTGATATATTAATTTGTTAAATTAACCCTTGTTTTGAAAATTTGTATTCTAGAATGATATAAAAATACGGGAGATGAGCGATG
This sequence comes from Panax quinquefolius, assembly GCA_020205615.1. NCBI lineage: Eukaryota > Viridiplantae > Streptophyta > Magnoliopsida > Apiales > Araliaceae > Panax > Panax quinquefolius. The sequence goes on along the minus strand of JAINUW010000716.1, from coordinate 528,374 downwards.
GAGAAATCATGATGACGGGGAGATAGAATGCGAAATGAAAACAAGGTATTCTCAACTCTTTGAAATACCGAGTGCGTAAATTTGGGAATGAAAATTTCATAAGGAGGAGAGATTGTAAGACCGAATTTTATGAAATAAAAAAGTATTCAATTTTTTTAATTACTATTAATGAGTTCTTATTCATGAGTTCTATTCATTCGAGTTCTTATTCACGAGTTACTTATTCACGAGTTCTTATTCACGAGTTCTTATTCATGAGTTACTATTCACGAGTTACTATTCACGAGTACTATTCAAGCGAAGCATGATAATTTTTTTTCGTGAAAGGCATTACTCGATAATTATTACGATAATTCTTTATTCGATATTTTATTTTATTGATTGATAATTGCTACGTTGATATTTTATATTATTGTTGTTTGATAATTGTCACGTACGATGATATTTTCATTATCGAGACAATAATTCATATTATCTGAATAATATTATTGGATAACATTATTGGCAATGCCTAGAAAGTTACTGTCTGAGGGAGAGGTTTGGTCACTAATTGCTTGGCGCCAAATGAGAGAAATTCTTATTGGAAAGCCCTCTTTCTGAGGAGCTGCACAGTTGTTAATATTGTGATTATGTAATATTATTTGTGAATAATTAATTATTGATTTTTATGATGAGAAAAATATTTATTTTATGTGGATATAGATGGAGAAAATTTTTAAAGTGACAATTGTTGAAAATTAATATTTTATCTTTTTACGATAAAATAATTCATTTAAATATATTATTTTAATAATATAATAATGGTGATATTTTTACGATGAATGTGGAATATATGAGTATATGAGGAGGAAGAATATTTTTGTTACAATAAATGTTTAAAACATGTTAAACATGTCGGTGGACCCCATTTCTTGGTGAAATTTGATTATAGGCGTAAAATCGTCCGTTTGTGGATTTGGTCAATTTACATTTGGAATTTGGAAAAACTTTCTTACGCAAAGTTGTAGAAATTGAATTTCCTATAAAAACTCGCGAGATTCAATTTTTTGATAAAGGGCTATTTATTATGAATTATTGAAGTTACGAAGCTCTGAAATAATTGATTTTTTTGAAGTTTAAAATAATTTAAATAACAAAAAAGTTTTTTGTGCAACAAGTCTTGTGAAATTGGGCTGTTTGGTGGCTGAGGTTTTGAAGCAAAATAAGTGTGCTTTGGAATAAAAATAATATATATTAATATTTTATTAAATTTTACGCTTTGGTGTTCTAAGTATTTTCTATAAATAGGGTCTTGGGTTAGAATTGAAAATCACACGAAAGCTGAAGTTTTTCTCTCTCTATATTATCGGCGTATTCTTGTGAGTATTTTGAGTATACTTTGAGTATTGCTATCTGGTGCAAGTTAGATTCGGCGTTATTATTCGGTCAAAATCTTTGCTCTTTTGAGGTAAGGGATAGTAAAGGATTTTTAAGGGTTATTATGTTTTTAGTTTCAAAATTTTTCTGAACCTTCAAAAATTCTGGAAAAATTTGAAATGATATTTTGATGAGTTTTTATAGATTGTGTCCAAAAAATGGCGATTTTTGGATGTATAGATTAGGAGTTATGGATTTTATGAGAAAAGACTATTTTAAAAGTAACTATTTATAACTCCTTGTGATTAACTCCAAAATTGATGAAATTTTTATTGGGAGTACATCTATATAATATCAGTATACCGTGTAAATTTCAAATTTTTGGATAAAAGTATAATTTATGATAAATGTTTAAATATTAAATGGTTTTGGCCATATGAAAAATAGTAAATGAATTTTTAAAATTTAGAAAAATATATATTCAATATGGGACTATGTTATGCTAAATCCCAGAAAAAAATATTTTTGGAACTGATTTGGTATTTTTCATGAAAATATTCTAGTTATGAGTAAATGAATTAAATATGTTATGTGAAGTAAGAAAATTGGAAAATATGATTTTATGGCTTGAGAATCATATATATGAGGTATATCTGATTTTTGATGAGGGTTTTGGTTATTGGTGATGAAATCTTATGAGTTTGGCATTTTATGATGATTAAATGCATTAATTAGTAAAGTGTAAACAATTTAATTAAATTGTTTATAAGTTTTAGAAATGATTAAAATATTATTGTAATATTAATAATATTAGATTATGAGATTTCTAAGTGATTTATAACATTTGGATTAAAGTGTTATAAATATGGATATGAATTTTATTATGAAACTTTATCTTTTAGTATCGAGGTTCTTATGCACGTATATCACGGTACTATGTATGAATCTGAGTCTTATTCACGACAAATTGGTTTCTTCTTTGACCAAATTATCGTTGATTTATGAATCTTACTCTTGAAATTAAAACCATGTTTTGATTATATTGTTTTATATAACATTCTTATAACCCTAATGATAATATTTCTCTTTGACTTGAGTGTAAAGATGGGTAGATTATTGGTATGATCGTGACTATAGGTTCTCTTTGGCGATGGTGCAAAAGTTGAATTGTTGGTTGGTATGATCATGACCATTGAATTTACAATTGAATATTTTTAGCTTAAGTGCAAAGGTGAATTGATCAACATGGTTATAATTATTGTTATATAACCACGAAATGATTATGTATTTCTTTGATATATGAATATCTTTGGCTCGTAGTGCAAAGATGACTTGTTGATGAATATCTTAGCTTTGTAGTGCAAAGATGAATTATTGATGAATATCTTTGGCTCGTAGTGCAAAGATGACTTGTTGATGAATATCTTTGCTTTGTAGTGCAAAAGATGAATTATTGATGAATATCTTTTGCTCGTAATGTCTGAAAAGATGACTGTTGTTGAATATCTTTGATTTGTAGTGCAAAGATGAATTATTGATGAATATCTTTGGCTCGTAATGCAAAGATGACTGTTGTTGAATATCTTTGCTTTGTAGTGTAAAGATGAATGTTGATGAATATCTTTGGCGTGTGGTGCAAAGATGAATTTATTAGTATGATTATGAGCAGGAGGCTGTGATTTGGTATAACCATGATATTTGATGTTTGGGTAAAGGCAATTGATGAAAATTATCTTAATCACGGATGAGAAGAGAATTTAGAATCACAATTATGATTATGAGTTATTCATATGATTGTGGAAAGGCTTGTTGATTGATGTTACGAGGATAAAATATTGTTGGTGGACTTTTAACGTGGAAAGATAATAGACTTTATAGTCTATTTGACTCTTTTAATGGATTGCTCGTTCATTTGCAACTATGGTTGAAAAGTTTTATCATCTACCATATGTTCTAAATCTACGATTTATTCTTGATGAAGACTATTGATAATTTATTTATCTTTAGTCATAATATTCTTCTTGAGCTAGTTGTGCTCACCCTTTTGTTTCACAATTCCTTTCGGGTAATAAAAGTGTAGGCATTTGGGTTGGCGGGGATAACAAGGGAATAGAGCGGTGGTCTATAGTTGTTGAGGTTCTCCTAAAAGAGTATGAAAATAATTTTATTGAGGGCTTTAGTGTGTTGTATTTTATACATCATTTAATAGTTATTTTGGTGAATTAAATAGGGTGAAAGCGAACCTGACTTTGGAAGGTGTTTTGTCACTATCATACAAGATGTCTAATGACATCTGAACTCGTGTTATCATAAGACATGGTTGTGCTCATCCACTTCTTGAGTATATTTACAAGCACTACTATATAATCTTGGTGTTTGTTTGGAGTATAATACCCAATTAGAGGCAGTGGAGATAATGATATGTCGAGAAGACTCACCATTGGGAAGAATATGATAGTAATCTTCTCGTTTTTCTTTGGGGTCTATTAGGTCAACCAAGATAATTACAGTGCCATATGATATATCTACCGTAACCTAAAAGCATGGCCTCCCATATATGAAGGTTTTCCTTGAGCACTTCCCAAAGATTCTAATTTCTAAAAGCAGTTTTTGACTATACCTTTATGTAAGGTGTCATTGTGACGTCTTCTGATTGGTATATATTTGTATCAAACTCACGACATATGTGTTGTTGTATTTTTGCCGACAATTGTTGTAATAAAGTTGTAGTTGTTTTACGTACCATATATATTGGCGACTCGAGAATGGGTTGGATGGAATGGACCTATTTTGGGGCAAAGAACAACAACACACACACTCTAGGCGCTCCACGGCCCGGAAAAGAAATCAGAGATGGACGATATGATGTTGAAATACATGGCAAACACTGAAGTCATGATCAAAAGCCAAGTAGTGGCTATCAAGAATCTTGAGACTCAGATGGGGCAGATGGCGAGCATGCTTAACAATAGGCCCCAAGGTTCATTGCCAAGTAACACAGAGACAAATCCTAAAAGAGACGGGAAGGAGCAGTGTCAAGCGATCACATTGAGATCAGGGAAAGATTTGACAGGTTCTACAAGTCGCGCACCCGCGCCTAATAATATTAACGCGAGGCAGAACAGTTGATTGACAAGGAAGAAAATCTAGAAAATTCTGAGGCTCAGCAGGAAGAGAAAGACAAGGAAAATTCAGAAGAGAATGGTAAGAGTCCAATACAACCAATTCACCCTCAAGTTCCGTATCCACAGAGGTTAGTTAAGCAGAAGGATGATAAACAGTTCAATAAGTTTCTGGAGGTATTCAAAAAGCGACAGATTAACATACCATTTGCCGAGGCATTGGAACAAATGCCAAGCTATGAAAATTTTATGAAGGGTATATTGTCAAGGAAGAGAAGACTAGATGAGTTTGAGACAGTGGCATTGACAGAGGAATGCAGTGCAGTGCTCCAACAGAAATTACCTCCAAAACTGAAGGATCCGGGCAGCTTCACAATTCCGTGCACAATTGGGAAGATGAACTTTAGTAAGTGTTTATGTGATCTGGGGGCAAGTATAAACTTGATGCCCTTGTCAGTGTTCAATCAGTTGGGATTGCCGGCTCCAAGGCCTACAAACATATCATTACAGTTAGCTGACAGATCCATCACGTATCCACAGGGAATTGTTGAAGATGTGTTGGTAAAGGTGGACAAGTTCATTTTTCTGGCTGACTTCATCATTCTAGACTATGAGGAGGACGAAAGCATACCAATAATACTGGGGAGACCATTCTTAGCCACAGTAAGGACTTCAATCGATGTGCAAAAGGGGGAACTAACGATGCGTGTACATGATCAAGAAGTCACATTTAATGTCTTTGAGGCGATAAAGTTCCCATCGAATGAAGAAGAATACTTCTTGGTTGACTTGGTGGATTGGGGTCCGAAGGATGAAGTACAGAAACTGGAAAATTATGGACCGTTGAACTATATAATGGGCAAAAGTTCAGAGTCAAAGGTAGAACCGTTGATGAAAGCTGAAGTCATTAAATTTTGGGGTGCGATGGACAGTAAGGAAGGCACCTCAATTCTTGATGTGATGTGAGATTCAGAGACAGTCAAGCTAATTGACTATAAACTAGAGCTGGATGGGAGGCAACCCATTATTTCTACCACCATTGACTTTTTAGCTATTCATTTTGAATTATTTTAGTTAGCTATATCTCATTCATTTTTATTAGGCTATTAGATTTTCATGCTTAAGTGCGTAGCGAGAATTGCTTTGCGAATATTTGCAAGATGATTATATGGCCGTTAATTCATGTCTTAATAAGGAGCATTAATGTCTATGCAGGAACAAGCAGTGGAGAGTATTACTGAGAGGCAGAGAAAAATTGAACTTGAACATTGCAGACATGAGAAGCGCGCGACCGCGAGGTCTATGTAGTACAAACCCGCGCGCCCGCACATCAAGCCACTTAGAACAAACGTCATTCTGTAAGTCTCGCCCCGCGCGCCTAGCTCACTACACACTCGCGCGGCCGCGTGCGACACCGAATCAAGGCAGATCTGAACATTTTAAAATAGAGTTATGGACCATTTGGACTCTTATTTGCGATAATAACTAAAGCAAAACTCTCTCACTCTCCATAACTCACGTCTTTATCTCTCTATCAGTTACAGATTGGAGCCGTATATCTCTCCATCAAATATCCACGATTCTCTCCATGTTCAAAGCTCTACCCACGCTCTCATCTACTCTATAAAGTTAGGGCTCCTAATTGGGTTGACAGAAACAAGTTGGGAGATTAGCATATCCAAAATTCTCATTCATTCTCAGTAAGTTCATCTACATTCTTGCTCAAATATCTGCAAATGGGTCCAAAGAGAGCACGACCATCTTCATCTTCCTCATCATTCTCCGGTAGTCACGCGGAGGATATTGTCGACCACACTAAGTTTCTTAATTTGGCAGACCAATAAGAGTATTACAGAATTGTGGCAAAGACATTTGTCAAAGAGCGCGGTTTCAAACCGGAGGAGCAAGATGGTCAGCTATGTGCCATGATTCGTGAACGGGGATGGGTTGGACTGACGGCCACTCCCACGCCCATTCCGATGAACGCAGTCTGAGAGTTTTATGCCAATGCTAAAGTCACCATGGACAATGTCGGTATGGTTCGAGGTGTCGAGGTAGACTACAGTCCATCAGCCATCAGAAACATTTTCAGACTCACTAAGAGACCACCAACAGGGGCTGCTAATTGGATCACAGGGGCACATCTGGAAATGAACTTAGAGCTTATTATCACTGAGTTGTGCGTGCCAGGCACGAAGTGGACGTACAAAGTTGGCACGACCCAGCCTGGTATATTCCCAGCAGCCGCACTAAATCGATATGCCAAGGCCTGGAATCTGTTCATGTGTGCCAAGTTATTACTTTCATCTCATCATCACGAGATCACAGCGGAAAGGGCCATAATTTTGTAGGGAATAGTTACGGGCAAGTATATTGACGTGGGTCATTTAATTCATGAAAATATTTTGAAGTATCTAAGAGGAAGTACCCTGGGGAGCATTACACACGCATCAGTGGTAGCCATGCTATGTGCTCAGCAGGGATGCAACTGGGGCAATGATCAACTGCAGTACCCGAGCCAAGACATAACTCATGCCACCATTGCAAAATTTGAGGACTGGGCAAGCGGTGAGCCACACCCACGCAGATGAGGATTCATTTTAAGGCCTATATTTCCCGAGCCATCCCAGCAGCCCCCTCAGACAGATGAGGCAGGCCCATCCACCCGAGCACATACCGTTCCTAGCGATCGACATCTTCGAAGGGTGGAGCGCAAAGTCGACGCCATGTATGACAATCTTGGAACGTTTGCTACGGGACTCACAAGGGCCTTGGCCGAAGCCTTCGCGCATCAAGGAACAATGCTAGAGTGGCCTCAGTTTGGAACCACAGTGCCATATCCACCACCAGATTCACTACCCGAGGAGGATGGTCAAGTCGATCATTAGGGGAGTTTTCTGTACCCTTTACCTTCATTCAATGGGGACATTGAATATTTTAAGTTTGGGGGTATTGGGGGTTATAGCATAGTAGTTTAGTTTTATTTAATTGTTGCAAATTTAGTTAATTTTGCATGTTTATGTGTTAGATAAATTTTTGCATAAAAATTTTAATTTTTATTCATTATTGATTGTGTTAGTATGTTTTAGTTACATGTCTCACACAAATTCTTGCTTAATAGAAATTTTTGCCTAGCCAATGATGATAGTGAATTGTGAAGGATTTTAGAATATTTGGGATAACATGAGCTGAGATATAATGTTTTATACGATGAGATTCATGTTGCTGTTTAAATGCTTTTGGTTTGCACAAACGTGTTCACAATCACTTGTAGGTTTAAGAAGTATGTGTTGCACTACTTGATAGAACATGTGGAAAGTGCTCTTAGACTGTATGAAACATTGACATGAAAATTTTGGGAAAACATGGGTATGCTATGTATAAAAAAAAAATCAAATAACAATAACGTGGCTAGTCTTAATTCGGGGCCCTAGCTACTAGAGTAAGTATGCCCGAGGGGATTGTCTCTACACCTAGCGCCCTAAGGTCTTTCATGGTCTGGGAGTCGTTGGTTGAAAGCTCGCTAAGGGGTAGAAGTGTGCCTAATGGATTGAGACATTACACAGTCATGTGTGAAAAAAAAAGAGAGATAGAAAGAAAAGAAAAATAGCAATAAACACCGCGGGAAAGTGCGTAAATAGCCCTCGTGAGTAGCAATAAAGCAATAAACCCATTGTTGAACCTCAGTTTGTGTCAATATATTGAAACAGTCTGTGTTGCATGAGTATACATAAGTCTTGATTTAGGCTATAATTTTTCTATTTGGAGCAGTGTATCATATGTATTCTTTGCTTAGATCAAGTTTTGGTGAACACCACACAAACACACAACATCTCTATAGCATATATGAAATTATCTGAGTGTATGAGGTTATGTCTATAGTTTGGTTTGAAATTATATTCTTGGATCTCGATGATTCACTGAGGTAATTTGGGATGAAATTCTATTATGGTTGGGATTATGTGAGGCTAGTTTGCATCATAGAGTAGTTGCATAGTTTTGTAGTTGCATTTTCATTGTTCATTAGTATGCATTGCTTAAGGGCAAACAACAGTTCAAGTTCAGGGGAATTTGATAAGTGGTATTTTTACCTACTTATTGAATACCAATTCATGCAAAATGTGCCCAACTCAAGTACATTTTATTGTATTTTAGGTGCATTTCATGTTATTTTGCATTGCATTTACTTAAAACTCCTTTTGGTGAATAAGTGCAGGAATTGGCTTAATTTTGGTGGTATTAGAGGATACAAGGCTAATGGAGGAATGAAGGCAAGGCATAAACGGAGGAATGCATGGCATAGAGGTGCAATGGAGCAAGGAGATCAAGCATGAATGAATAAGTAGTAGCAGCAACAGCATGACAGAACTAGAAACAAAGTGATGACTGTGAGCCGCGCGGCATGATGAGTTAGGAAACACGCGCCGCCATGAAAGTACCCGACGCATAATGATGACTTCATCGCAAGTTGCGCTGACAATGAAAGCGTGACAAGTGCGAAGACGCTACTCCGAGACATATGCTAGAGAAGCGTCAGAAACCATGGCGATCGATGTCTTTGTGATTTTGTTTTATTTTAATTTTAATTAAATGATGTGTAATTAGTTTTAAAAACTATTATGACTGGTGTCAGACATACACTTGATAATTTTTAGCGTATTTTCATCATAGTAACTAGGGTTTACACCTTGGGAGAGATTCCAACGTAGAACGAAGCCAAAACGTCTACTTCTCCTATTCTTCTTGGGATTGTTTGTCATTGTGGATTTTCATTATTAGCTACAAGATTTCTATGAGGATTTAAGTGTTTATCATTGGTTTTTATTCAGCCATTGGGTTTGATCATTCTATCTTTCTTATTTTAATTGTTGCTTATTGATCATGTTTAGCATTGATCCCATAATGGCTTTTGGTTCAGTCATGAACTAAACTACATTATGGGATTCTAACGGATTTTAATATGTAGTTGGTTGCACATTTAAATGCTAGGATTGTTTTGCATATCATATGGAATATCTGTCATGATTGTTTTACATGCATGAATGATTGATCACCATTCATCTTAGTATTTGTATGGAATTGACAATGAACATACATGTATGGATTGTAGTCATGACAGCATGTGAATATGGGGCTGTTGTATATGGCTTGCGTATTTTGTGAACTAGATAGACATATACTATTTCACCGTATGAGCAAGAATAAGGGCTTGAGCTTAAAATCAATATAATTGTAATTTCACATAGACATATAGTGATTTTGGTTGTATTGGTGATTACATGGAGTCTAACATCTGTAGATGTTGTGTAAGTAGGTTATAGTGCATTGAAAAATGGTTATGACTTTATTTGTTCTCTTGGCTATTTTTCTGTGATATGTGAACACTTCTTGCATGATAGTGGCGATTAGATGAAATATTAAATGAAATTAGGGTCCCATTACTTCCAAATTAAATCTATTCCATTTGTATTCTTATTTTAAGTTTGTATTCACAATTAGTCTAATTCAACAATTTTAGTTATTAGTCTAAGCATATAAATACAGTGAGTTAATTGATGCATAATAGTTTAAATTTAACAACTTTCTCTGTGGGATCGATACTCTACTTACTCTGTATTACTTGTCGACACATGTATGCTTGCATTAGTTAGAGCTCTTTTATTAGGATTATAAAAGAGGCAACAAAAATTCAGAATTCACTCCAAATAACTGGTCATCCGGAAATGACTCATTGATCAAACACTTATTTGCCCTGTCTTTGTCCAGATTTTCCAACCTTGAGAGATGATTAGCCACTTGATTTTCTGTCCCGTTTCTATCCTTAATTTCCAAATCAAATTCTTGAAGGTTTAGAATCCATCTAATGAGCCTAAGTTTAACATCCTTCTTTGAGATTAGATAATGAATCGCCGACTGATCCGTGTATACCACCACCTTTGTTACTGTCAAATAAGCTCTGAATTTATCAAAGGTGTACACGACTGCAAGTAACTCCTTCTCGGTGGTTGTATAGTTCAATTGAGAATTTGTGAGAGTTTTACTTGCATAATATATGGTATTAAATATCTTTTCTTGATGTTTACCCAAAACAGCCCCTACCGCGTAGTTGCTTGGATCACACATCAATTAAAATGGTATTGTCCAATTCGGAGGTACAATCACGAGAGCTGTCGTCAGATTCTTCTTCAATTGTTCAAATGTTTTCATATATTCCTCATCAAAACTGAAAACTACATCTTTCTCCAATGGACTTCATAGTAGTTTTGCAATCTAAGAGAAATCCTTAATGAACCTGCGTTAGAATCCGGCATGTCAAAGAAAAATGCAGATTCCCTTAACTAAGGTTGGCGGTGGAAGATTATCGATTGTGTCCAGCTTTGCCCGATCAACTTCCAACCCCTTTGCAGATACTTTGTGCCCAAGAATAATTCCCTCTTCAACCATTAAGTGGCACTTTTCCTAGTTCAACACAAGGTTGGTTTCTACATAGCGCTTCAACACCATAACCAAATTTTCAAGACAGATATCAAAAGTGTTCCCATAAACAGAGAAGTCATCCATGAAAACTTCAACATTCCTCTCCACCATATCTGAAAATATGGCCATCATACACCTCTAGAAGGTTATCGGTGAGTTACACAACCCAAAGGACATGCTCTTGAAAGCAAAGGTGTCATATTGGCACGTGAAGGTAGTCTTTTCTTGATCCTCAAGAACTATTACTATCTGGTTGTACCCCGAATATCCATCCAGTAAGCAGTAATACTCTTGCCCAGCCAAACGGTCCAACATCTGATCAATAAAGGGTAGAGGAAAGTGGTCCTTCCGGGTTGCCTTATTAAGCTTCCTGTAATCAATACAAACCCTCCATCCGGTCACTGTACTCGTTGGAATCAGTTCATTGTCACCATTTGTCACAACTGTCATTCCATCCTTTTTTGGGACACACTGAACTGGGCTTACCCATGTACTATCTAAAATCGGGTATATTATCCCAGCATCCAACTACTTCAAAATTTCTTTATTCACCACTTCTTTCATGATTGGATTTAATCTTCTCTATTGTTTGTAAGTTTTTGTGAAGATTAAAGATGCGATCAAATTGCAAAATTAGCGAAAGCAAAGTAAAATTAGATTTTAAAATTTTTACAAACCAATTACCCGGATCATCCTTTATGCATATTATTAATTAAAACAAAGAACAAGAAGTTATTAAATTATACCCTTGTAGATACGAGCTTCCACATGTACGAGTTCAACTCCTACTTCTCCGCGATCTCCTTGAATCTCCAGGTAGATTCCTTCCTTTGATCATTGTTAGACACCCAAGTGTATGGCCTCTAGAGGTGATCCACCAAGGAAGAACAATTTTCAAGAAGAAGGTTGTATTGGCTCAAACCCTAGTTTTTTCTATCTTTGTAGAAAAAAGGGGGCGTACTCTCCAACTATTGGAATCATGTATTTCTGATATCGGATATAAGACACTTCTTATAAAGATATTAGGTAATCCTATTTAATTAAAATAAGGTATTATTTATTTAATTAAACTCTTTTAATTAATTTGGCTCCGTAATCTTATTAGAGATAATTAATTAAACTCCTTAAACTAATTTTGCATCCTAATCCTATTAGGAATGAATGAGAGTACTTATATTAATAAATTAATTCCTAAACTCTTTTAGAAATTAATATAATATTAATATTAATAAGACTCCTCTTATTAATTTATATTTAATATTTCTAAAATATTAAATAATAAATATTAAGCTATTTAATTTATTCTTTCACCATAGATTAAATTAGATATACTTAACATATTATTACGATTATGCCATTAACTTCTTAAATAATTATTCTTCATTTTATGGTGTGACCCTTTAGGTTCTCCATATTAAATCGGTTGTGAATAAATCAATTAGAATAATTTTAATCTTATTTATATAAATAAATTAAATTATTAATTTATTTAAATAAATAATATTTATTCTACAATAGGGATAAGTCTCCCTAGCGATCAACGACTTTCCAAATAATATAGATTTCAACATTAATCATAAAATAACCTTTGAGTAAATAGTTACCTTACAATTCAATCATTCCATCGTACAATGTCCCAATTAAATATAAGACATGAAATTACTCTCAAGTCTTATTTTATTTAATTATATATATTTTGATTCCGAAATGCACAACTCCGAATGAATGCAAATTAGAAACTGTAACGACCCAGAAAATGGAGCAATTTGTAAAATAATTTTATTTGATTAAATAATAAATAAAATTATTTTATATGTTATTATTATGTGTTAGCATGATGGATGGCGTTCTATAATCTAATCCTATCGGAACGTCGTAGTATTTTGACTACGTGAAGGAATTAAATTGTTTGAGTTTCGAAGACGAAAATAAAAGCTTTCCGAAATTTTTTCCGAAAAACACTATTTATTGATTTCTGTTGGGGAATTATTTTTGAACTTTCGAGAAATACGCAATGATAGAATATCGAGGTAAGACAGATTATGTAATAATAATTCGAGTCTGGAAAATGTAATTTTTCGCTTGCGAACTTAATTTGAGAACGTTAGGGAAAATAAAGCGTTAAGGAGCTAAAGTGATGATCGTATAATACGTAGGTATTTTACGAGGTAATGAATACGAGTATGATACGAAATATTATACAAGTATGTATGAATGATGGTATGTCGTATATGTTGGATAAGTATACGATTTAGAATACGAGATTACTACATAGAGAATGCATACTAAGGCTTTAAGCCATATGAAACGAACTTGTAGGATTTTGAAGGAAGTGTATAGTTTAATTAAGATTGTGTTTAAGCCCAATGTAAACTATTGTTAAAGCCCAAGTGGTAGTTAATGTAAAGTCCAAAGTGAATTAATGTAAGCCCAAAAGTATAAGTTAAGCAAATTGAATTAAAGCCCAAATTAAGATCCAATGGGTGAATAAGATCCATGGGGAAACCCATGTGGGGTCAAGATCACATGGGTGATCTTGGTGGCCAAGAAAAGAGTCTCGATTAAAGTTGCTTCTTTGCGTATACTTGACATCATCTCATGGGTCCCCGGAGTCTTGAATTCTATCTTCATCTTTTGTGAATCATACATAATAGGCCTTTGTGTTGACAACATCGCACTCGTTCCCACATATGATCTTCTACTCAATGCGTCAGCTACCATGTTCGCTTTTCTAGGATGGTATTGAATGGTATGGTGGTAATCTTTTAACAGCTCGAGCCAACGTCATTGCTGTAACATTCCAGAATTTTTTTAACTGTTATATTAAATATTTATTGAATTATTTAAGTATTTAATGGATGTGTTCATTGTTGAATAATTGATAATTATTTGTTAAATAAATAATTAAGGAAATTAATTATTATATGATAATTTAATTTAATTATTAAGTTAGAGAGTTTTGATTAATTGAATTATTATTCTTTTTATTTGAATTTGTAATTAAAAGGATGTGTTAGTTGATTAAATAAAGTTATAATTATATAGAAACTTATAATTTTGTGGTATTGATTTATGTGTTAGAGTAATTAAATAAAACTCTGACAAATAACCTTTTATAAAGGAGTTATTAAAATAACTTAAAGGAGTTTTAATTCAGTTTTGCCAATCAAGGCCTAATGCCTATTAAGTCTTTAATCTAATTGTGTTTTACCAAACAAGGCATAAGGGTTAATTGATTTTTTTTAGTGGTTAGCCAAACAAGCCTTATTGCTTTTGGTTTTCAAAAAAAAAATAACTGATGTCAGTTAAGTTAGTATTATATTATATAATTAATATATATTATATCTTATATGCATTATATTCTAAGACGTAAGAATAGAGGAGAGAGGTAAGAGAGAAGAAAAGAAAAACTCAGAGGAAGAAGAAGAAGAGAAGAAGAAAAGTGAGAGAATCCTAGAGAATTGGGAGTGAAGAGGAGAAAAGCTTGACAATCAAAGAGATAGTATCATCATCTTCTTCAAGGTATCATCCTATTTTTTTTAGTTTTAAAAGTTTAGTTTTTTTTTCTCTTCCCTAATTCTCTGTAAAATCCTTGTGTAAGGATAAATTATTTGTTATGTATGTGATTTTATATTATAATCTAGTGTTGTTAAACTATTTTCTTAAGCTATAATTGAGAATAGTCCATGAATTTATATTATGTATATGGTTATGAAGAAAAACTATTTTTACAGAGAGTTTTTGTGTATATATATATATTGTTTGGTTTAAGGTAGAAATTAAGGGTTTATTTGTTGTTTAGTTGATAAATTGATTATTGAATGTGATAGAGTATGTATAAACTTTGATAAAGTGTTTTGAATTAACTACTTTGGTTGAAAAACAAAATCACAGTGTTTACTTTCATCAAAAATATTAAAAAATGAGTTTTTATCAAAAACAGTGAAATTGTATTTGTTAAATTCGTTGTTTATACTGTTTTATGAGTAGAAACATGTTTACAATCTTTGAACGATGTTTATGTGAAGTCTCTATAGGAATTACATGCTAATTAGGCTGTTAGAAAGGAACTTTTAGGCCAAAATTGGCTTTTGTTCATATCGTTTCAAGTCGCCGATCAAGATCGCGATTTGCCCAGCAATGACACGACCAAATGATTTAATTGTCGCATGCATGATGCGGTTTCAGAAGCTTAACTCTCTCAAGCCATGTAATCATCATCGTCTTGCTTGTGCATGAAGTTAGCAAAATGGTCTGACAGTGTACTTTTTATACTCAAAATTTGAAAGAATTGTTATGGGATAATAGTAGGACTGTAAAATGTTAATTTTAGTATTTCTATATTATGAACAAGCATGTTATCAATGATTAACTTGTGTTATAACTTGATTATGTGATTAAATAATCAAACCTACATGATGAATGTAGTTAGTTAAGTTTGTAAAGTGGTAGTGACTAATTATGTCATGATAACATATGTTTATAGGATATTGTGATTTGAATTGTTCGGTTTAGCCCACGAGCAAGGCAAGTTCTCTAATCTATTTTCTTATTGAAGCAATTATTGTTTCCAATTCGATTACCTTATAAATGATGCAAGTTTTCTAATCCATTAACTTGTTGAATCAATTATTGATTTCAATATAATAATGCAAGGTTTCTAAACTTTGAGTTTTTGATATTGAACAAGTTATTCTTATATTTAACTTGTTGTTTAGCATGCCCAGATATATTTGAATAGTTTTATCGTTCATATTACCATGCATGCTTAGTATTCAATTCTAAATAACCTTGACTTAATGTTGTTCAAGCAAGGTGTGTTATAGTTATTCAAGTTGTATGCTATTAGATTATTCCTAAAGCATGACTTTAATTTACCATGTTTATTCAATTACAATTATTCTATAGTATGACGTTATTGGTTTTATTCAACTAATCCTTAGTTGATGTTCGTTGAATTCCAAATTACCCTAAAATGTTTCCAAACCAAACTCACTTTGGTGCAGACTTGTACTCTAAATACTGAGATGAACAACCCTATTATTAAGGGTAACTTATGCGCAGCGTTAAATGTTTGCACAATACATGGTACGAAGGGCTGATCCCCCTAAGTACGAGGAGTCCTTATAGTCTTATGACTGTTAAAGTTGGAGTTGAAAGATTAATCGCAACTGTTGACATAGTTCATGGTCTTATGACCCTCGGTTATGTTTATTCCATACTTTGGATTTCAGTTCCTGATTATCATTGTTAGAGTACTATCTAGTTTTGATGAGCCTATTCATTGGCAGTTAATATTGTTATTCTTCTATTGATTCATTATTTTATCCAGTGAGCAACTGTTTTGCTCACTCTTGCATATTTATAAACTCATTGCAGCTAAAGTGGAGAAGGTAGTTGAACCTTCAACTAGCAAAGGAAAGGGAAAATTGTACAAGTGATGCTGATTTGTACTTTTATTATTGTGATGATCTTAGACTTCTTAATAATGGTGTTATGTAATAATTTTAATTCAGTATTTGAATTATTGTATTTAAAGGTTAGACAACTTGGGAGATTTTTATTATATAACCCTTTAATGGGAAAGGTTTTCATTATTCAATTTGATTGTGATTGGGTAGTTAGATATGAACGTTTGATTAAGTGAACACCAAATCCTATGGGAATGAAGTACCTGGGTTTGGAGGTGTCACAGTTGCCCCATGTTGAGTTCTTTTTGGGTGAAAAAATATTTGAGGCTTTTATGATCTGAATATATCTCCACTTTCTCCCCATATAGATAGTGCCTCCAGATTTTTAGGGCAAAAACGACTGCTGCCAACTCTAGATCATGAGTAGGATAATTCCTCTCATATTCTTTAAGTTGTTGCAAGGCATAGGCTATGACCTTCCCATGTTGAATGAGAACACACCCTAACCCTTTGCCTGAAGCATCGCTATAGATAACAAATCCATCCGAACCAGATGGTATTGTCAAAACAGGTGCCGAAATAAGTCTCCTCTTAAGCTCTTGAAAACTCGTCTCACATTCCTCGCTCCATACGAATTTTGTATCTTTCTGAGTCAGTTGAGTTAACGGAGAAGTAATTTGAGAAAATCATTCCACGAATCTCCGGTAATAACCAGCTAACCCCAGAAAGCTATGGACTTCGGTCACCGACTTCGGTCGCTCCCAACTTTGTATTGCTTCAATCTTCGTTGGGTCAAAAGATACTCCGTGTTTTGACACCATGTGCCCAAGGAATGTTACTTCCTCAAGCGAACTCGCATTTCTTCAGCTTGGCATATAGCTTGTTTTCACGAAGCCTTTGAAGTACCAGCTTCAAATGGTGCTCATGATATTAACGACTTTTGGAATATATGAGGATGTTATCAATAAAGATAATAACAAACTGATCCACATATTCCTTAAATACTCGGTTCATCATATCTATAAATATCGCAGGAGCATTAGTCAATCCAAAAGACATGACTAAGAATTTATAATGCCCGTACCGAGTTCTGAAGGTACTCTTCAGAATATTCTCAGTTCTAATCTTCAGCTGATGATATCTAGAACGAAGATCGATCTTTGAAAAGAATTGTGCTCCTTGCAACTAGTCAAACAGGTCATCAATGCAAGGTAGTGGATACCTATTCTTGATGGTGACATGGCTCAATTCCCGGTAGTCAATACAAAGTCGCATACTCCCGTCTTTCTTCTTTACGAATAAACAGGAGCACCCCAAGGAGATGTAATAGGACGAATGAAATCGATGTCCAACAACTCCTGTAGTTGGACCTTTAACTCCTGAAGTTCAATAGGAGCCATTCGATATAGGGTTTTAGAAATGGGTTTTGAACCAGGTTCAAGGTCAATAAAGAATTCAACTTCATGTTCTGGGGGTGGGGTGCACCGAGAAGTTCTTCAGGAAATTCACTAACAACGAAAATATTATTCAAATTTGACGTGTCTTTATTCAAATCCATAACATGGGCTAAGAAAGCTTGAAATCCATTTTTTAATAAACGAATGGCTTTATGACTTGATATGGCCGTGATTGACTTTAGTGGTTTAGTTGCTTGAATTCACATAACAGGTTGGTTAGGAATATGAAAACTAGCAACCTTACAAAAATAATCAATTTTGGCATGATGAGTGGTTAACCAATCAATCCCTAAAATCACATTAAATGCAAGTATTTTTAAAGAGATAAGATCAACAGGTACTGTGACAGTGCCAACTTGGATCAAACAAGATTTATAAATAGTGGATGCAATGAAAATTTCTCCTAACGGAGTCTCCACAGATAAGTCAAAGTCTAATTTCTCCGGAGTCAAGTTTAAAGGTTGAGCACAAGTAGGAGAGATAAAAGAATGGGTTGAACCGGTATCTAGTAAGGTATAAACTTCGCAAGAGTTTATGATTAGCTTACCCGTGATCACCTCATTCGGGTTCCTTGCATTTTGGCAAGTCACAACAAGCGCTCTTCTAGGAACCGCTGACTTTGACTTGTCTGGGACAGCCTTTTGAGTCACCATCCCTGTGATGCCCCCAAAATAGGTATACATCACCCATCTTGAGTCGCCAAATACATGGTATAAAATTCAAATACAACTTAATTATACAACAGTCGTGTAAAATACGACAAAACATAATCTAAGAGTTTTAATAAGAATATTGTCATCTAGACAATATACACACTCAATGGAGTCCTCATTACATTTATTGTCACACTATTTTATAGAATAGTGACGACTACTAAAACAACCATCTGGACCGTCAATCCTTTCCCCGACTCATCCCAAATTATATTCTCATTTCACAAGAGAATAATAGTGAAAGAAAGGGTGAGCTCAACTAGCCAGTAAGAAATATTATGACTAAGATAATGCAGAATAAATTATCCTTAGCCTTCAATAGTATAACAACTGATAGAATATAATAGACAACAAGTTTTAGATCAACAAATGCAGCGGAATAAGCAATCCATTAGAAGAGTCAAGTAGAGCATAAAATTTACTATCTTCTATGATTTAAAAAGTTTCTCATCAACTTTATCGCTAAGACTCAAGTTAATAAATAAAATCGAATCATCCCTGCATCACGACTAAGGATATTCATGTAATCATCAATGGTTATGATTATACCGAATAATCCCTGGTCATAATTATACCAACAACTGTCCATCAATGAACTAAAGGCCAACGAGGACTTTCACCACATCATTCGTCACATTACGGTCATGATTATACTGAATAATCCCTGGTCATAATCATAACAAGTCCATCTATGCACGTAAGCCAAAGATGACTTTAATCATAATATAAGTATGAGGATGATGACAATGACATAATAATTCAATAAAACAAGTTCAAGGATAAATTTTAAAGATTTATAATTCATTTTATCAAAAAATCAATAACGTCCAAATTGTCAACATGATACTGCTTTGTGGAGTAAAATTAAAGAATGCTCAGAAGAATATTTCCATGAAAAGGTACTGGATGAAGCGCAAATATCCAGGATATTCTACTAATTTCATGGAGTATAGAAGCCAAAACTTTAACCAACTGAGTATAATAGAATATATTAAACTGCAAATGGATATTCGTCCGCCATGCGATAATCCACGTAGACAGATCATTTTCATAATTTAATAAGGAATGAATACGAAGGATCATTCACCATGCATGCGGTAATCCACATAGATAGGTTATTCCAACAAAATAATAAAGGATAGAATAACATAAGAATTCACCATGCATACGGTAGTCCGCAAAGACAGGTTAATCCAACTGAATAAAAAAGAATGGAATAACTGAAGAATTCACCAGGCATGCGATAGATAGACATGCATGACAGTTATTCCAATGAATAATAAAGAATGGAATAACGTAAGAATTCACCATGCATGCAATAGACATCGCATGATGTGTTATTCCAATGAATAATAAAGAATGGAATAACAGAAGAATTCACCAGGCATGCGATAGACCGCATAGACAAGTTATTCCAATAGAATAATAAAAATGGAATAATAGAAGAATTCACTAGGCATGTGATAGACTGCACAGATAGGTTATTCCAACAAAACAATAAAGAATGGAATAACAAAAGAATTCACTGCATGCAGAGTAGTCCAGATGCATGAGTTATTCCAACAGAATAATAAAGAATGGAATAACAACCCTTATGAGTATTGAAAGAAATAACTCTCTTCATGAATACTAAAGAAATAATACCCCTTACCTTAGAAGAAACTAGATACTGGAATAATGAGGTAGCAGACTTCTCTTCTTCTTTTTCTCTATAATTTCTCTCTATAATAATTGCTCTTGTGAGACTTAGTCAATTGGTGAGAATGAATGAATAATGAGCTTCTATTTATAGGAAAATATAGTTTCGGTAATTGCACATTTTGGGGCTCAAAATATTACAATATAATACCTTCCTCTTTTTCTTCATTTTTAATTTAGTCCTACAAGTATTATCAAACTTGCACCACCTCCCCTATTAGTAAATCATGTAAATTAATAGTTCATTCGTGTGACTCAATATTATAATCATGTAAAAAAAACAAATTATAGTATAGTACCTTCAACTATACCTCCATTTTTAATTTAGTCATGCAAGTATTATCAATATTGCACCAACTCCCCTAATAGTAAATCATGTGAATCAATAGTACACACATGTGAACACGTAGTTATAAGCATTTGAATTAATAGCAATTAATTGCTCATTTATCCGGTTAATTACCCGATTGGTCAATATAACCTCCAGACATCAATTATTATCCAAATAAATATCGATTTCCACTAACACTAATAATTCCCACACAATGGAACTATCAATTTCATCTTTAATCAACATAAACTTATTCATCATTAATATTATAACGCACAATATTTAACAACCAGGTCGTTCCCAGGAAAGAGGGGGCTTTCCGATAAGGATTTCTCCCCATTGGCGCGCAATTAGATTATCTAACCTCTCATTGACAGAACTTCTAGACATTGTCAGTATTGCAAATAATAATATTAATAACTTTGTCTTCTCAATTATTATTTTAATAATATAACATATTATACAGATGATACTGTGACAATAATTGAATTAATAATATGAGAGATATGATGCAACAATTACTATAGCAATAATTGAGTATAACTAAGTGACTTTTACGTAAGCATCAATAATCAATACTGTGTGCTACTATGCAACCACGCGTATTAATGTACTTTTACTACCAGGTAGTTCAACAGTTTTAACGGTAACACTTTCGCCATTATTTTTATAAAATGATAATTCTTTCATTTTCTAACTACGACAATACTTCCATTATGGGGTCCACCAATGATTGTGCCATCCTACAAATATTCCCTGTTAAAATGAATATTCCCTGACCAATCGAATATTTTATAACAACTTGCATACTTTGCAAAATTTTCACATATCAACCTTAACTTTAACCTTTTATCAATTTAACCATTTACAAAATAAAATAATAATTATAAGAAAATTGAATACTTTTATTTCATAAAATTCGGGGTCTTACAATCCCCACTGGACTTGGTTTCACTACCGTACAATCTCGAGCGATATGACCTTCTTTTCCACAATTATAACATACCTTGAACTTTTGTGGGCAGTTTGGGCTGTTGTGTCCCTCTTTTCCACATTTATAACATACGACCGGTGGTCGTTCTCCTCCCTTAGAAATAGTTGATACTGGTGCTGACGTTTTCACATTGTCATTGTTGAACCTTCTCTTTATAAAATCTCCCCACGACTGACTTCTTCTATTATCATGGCCACGATTACCACCAGAGTGGTTACTGCTTTTGTCCGTATTCTTTCCTCCCCGTTCGTTATCGTTGCTTCGATGATTGCTGCCACCAGTATGACCCTGGTTGTTATCCCTCGGTTGAACGTACTCATTATCTCACTCTAATAATTGAGCCATATTAACAACATCTGAATATCGAAAAAATTTGTGAGAATGAGGTATTAACGAATGTCGGGTTTCAAACCTCTCAAAAACATCTGCGTCATACGTTCCTCATTTTCCACCTAATGAGGTGCAAACCTGGATAACTCTGTGAACTTAGCCTCATACTGGGACACAATCATGTTGTTCTGTTCCAGTCTGATAAACTCTACCTCCTTCATATGATGAATACTTTCAGGAAAGTACTTGTCATTGAATAATTTCTGAAATATTTCCCAAGACATTTTGAGTGCGGGGTCAGTACGTGCCTTCAGCGGACTCAACAAGTCATCGCCCCCACGGAACATAAAAGTGGCGAATGGAATCTTCTGTTCCTCCGTGCATCCCAAGACATCAAATATCTTGATAATTTTCTTGACCCACGTTTCTGCCTTAATCGAATCCGGCTTTCCCTAGAATTCTGGTGGTCCCAACTCCTTGAATTGCTTAGCAATGACCAGTTGTGTGTTGCCATTGTTTCTACCTGCATTTTGAATAGGAGTCTCCCTTGTCTGGCTTTGCATTAACCGCAAAAAACTTCTAAACATCTCATCTTTCATTGTCTGCTCAGTGGTGTTGTTTACAGGAGGAACATTGCCATCCTGTTGCACGTTTTCCTGGTTGGTGATTAAAGGTGTTTTCGCGGTCTCATTCACTCCACCATTAATATTTTCAGCTGTCATTTTTAAAAACTACCACAAAACAAGGGTTAATTAAAGAAATTGACATGCAACATAATAACCCTATACTCTGACCAACCAACAAATAAGCTTAGGTAGGACACACTAGCGAAGGATTTACTCCCCTCCTAGTTCTACTCCCCGATCTCCACCAGAGACCATATCCCTAAGCTCTGATACCAACTGTGACGCCCCCAAAATAGGTATACATCACCCGTTCCGAGTTGCAAAATACATGGTACAGAAACAACTACAACTTTATTAATGCAATTATCGTGCAAAATACGACAGCATATAAGCTGTGAGTTTAAATACAAATATTGTTTTCTAGACAATATCCACACTCAAATAAGTTCTCATTACAATTATTGAAATATTATTTTACAAAAATAATGAGGACCACTAAAACAACTTTCTAGAACAATCATTCCATACCCCGACTAGTACTCGCTACATTATCGCCTCCTGAGAAGAAAAATGGAACAAAAAGGAAAAGGGTGAGCTCAACTAGACCAGTAAAAAATATTATGACCAAGATAATATAGAATAAATTATCGTTAGTCCTCAATAGGGAAAAATCTGATAAAATATAATAGACAACAAGTTTTAAATCAATATTTGCAGCGGAATTAACAATTTATTTAGAAGAGTTAAGTAGAGAATGAAATCTACTATCTTCTATGATTTTAAAGTCCATCATCAATATTTTATCCCTATAATATTGATCAATATACATTTTGAATCAAATATTCATATTTGCACTACAGGCCAAAGATATTCATCAGATGGTCATATTCATCTCAACACCGGTTCATCTTTATATTACGGGCTAAAGATGTTCATCAGGAAATCATTCATCTTTGCACTATAGGCCAAAGATATTCAGTTATATCATCATTTAGGACTGAGGATGATGAAAAATATTATTAAAAAAATGAATCCAATGAGACAAAAGAACAAATATTAGGGATTCATACTTCGGTTTATCCATGTTTAAAAACACCTCATAATATGCTATGGTGGAGTAAAATTCAAGAATGAATATCAAAACATGGATACAATCAAAGATAGTAACAAAAATAGACATCTAAGACAAAGAAGAGAAAATTTCATTTTTCGGTGAATAGTGTCGTATTCGTGAATAGTGTCGTATATGTGAATAGTGCCGTACACGCGAATAGTAACCCTGACACAAAAAGGTAGAAATTCCATAATAAAATTCATACCAATATTTTGCCATAATGATATTGAAAGAAATAATATCATTTAAAAAGAAAATAACATCCCTTACCTCAAAAGGACAATACTTCTGACTAGAATACCGGATATAGTGCTGAAGGGAACTTGTATAACAACACTCAAAGTATCAAAATACTCACAAGAATATGCTCGAAAATATAGAGAGAGAAAACTTCAGTTTCCGGTGTGATTTTCAATTCTAACCTAAGCACCCTATTTATAAGAAAATGCTTAGAACACCAAAGTAGAAAATTTAATAAAATATTAATATATTTAAACACAATTCACGCCCACCTTAGAAAATCTGAATTCATCATGTTTACCACTCATGTGGGGCCCACCCAATTGTAAAAAAAAAAGTTTTTATTAAAATAAATATTTTAAACTCCAAAAATCAATTATTCCGGAACTTCAATAATTCATAATAAATAGCCCTTTTATCAGAAAAATTCAAATCTTATGTCCATTCCATAGGAAATTCAATTCTCTACAACTTTGTAAGTTTAAGTATTTCTAAATTCCAAGCAGAAATTGACCGAAATTCACTTACGGACGATTTTGCAGGCTATAGTCAAGTTTCAGTCAAAAATGGGGCCCACCAACATATTTAACATGTTTTTAGCTTTTATTGTAACAAAAATACTCTTCCTCATTTATTCATATATCACACATTCATTGTAAAAATATCACCATTATTATATTATTGTAATATAATAATATATTTAAATGAATTATTTTATCAGAAAAGATAAAATATCAATTTTCAAAAATTGTCACTTTTCTAAAAATTCCTCCATTTATAAATATTTTCAACAATTGTCACTTTAAAAAAAATTTCCATCTATATCCACATAAAATAAATATTTTTCTCATCATATAAATCAATAATTAATTATTCACAAATAATATTACAGAATCACAATATTGACAACCAGGTCGTTCCCAGGAAAGAGGGGGCTTTCCGATAAGGATTTCTCCTTACTGGCGCGCAATTAGATGACCTAACCCCTTTCCTCGATAGAACTTTCTAGACATTGCCAATAATGTTATCTAATAATATTATTCAAATAATATGAATTATTGATCTGATAATGGGAAATATTGTTCAGTGATAATTATTGAACAACAATAATATAAAATATCAACATAGCAATTAATGAATCAATAAAATAAAATATGAAACATTAATTACTGTAACAATTATTGATTAGTGCCTTCTTACGTAAGAATCAATAATTGGTGCAATACTGCAATATTCTTGTCTGACACCGCCAGCGTATTCTTGTGTTTTAACCAATAAGGTATTCCAATAGTATTAACGGTAACAACTACGTCGTTATTTATTAAAAACTCATACTTGTCATTTTCTTCATTCAATCACTTTTCGTTATGGGGCCCACACAAGGCTGCGCCGTCGTACGAATATTCCCTAACATCAAGGATATTCTATGACCAAATGAATATTCCCTGACAACAATAAATATTTTATAACCAATTGCTTATTTAAGATATTTGCGCATTTTACCCATGACTAACAACATTAATCAAATCAACCCTTAATATTTCAAAATAATAAATAGAGGAAATTCAATTTCATTTATAATAAGTTGGGGTCTTACAGAAGATATATGATTTGTATGATTCAAGCATGTTGTTTAAATGAAATTGTCATACTTGTTCACCTAGTTATACTCACTCTTGCTTGAACCATATGAATGTAGCTAAGATCAAATGGACCGAAGGATCTAGTAAAGATAAAGGGAGGGCTAAGGCAGATCGTTGAACTATCTATATAATGGTATAAGTTTAATGTTTTAATGTATTTGATATTATGACAAAGAACTTATGTATTGGTTATAAAGAACTTGGGAAGGGAATATTGTTTTGAATATATATAAGACATATTTATTCTTTTGAGGCATTTCAATTGAATGTATGTGTGAACTGTAGCACCGTGTAGCACCATATGTCGGGTTGGAAGATAACCAGATTTGGGGGGTCACAGAAACTACTTTCTAATTTCATTCCACCACGGCCAAGGATTCTTGGGTTGTCATTTATCGAATCACATAAGACATTTCTCTTCTTTTACTAGAAGTGGTAGATTCTTTATTGATCATTCATTATCTCCATATATAACTTATTACACCTAATCATACCCCTTTAATATACTCTAAGAGTTTTAAGGAATAAGTCAAAATGTAATTCAATATATATAAGATACTATGATGATCTTATGTAAAGATCATTTGTACTTCTATCACTACAGGAATTCCTATTGACAGGCAAGTAAAACTCTATTAGGTATTCCTTAGCGAGTCACGTTCAGTGAGCTTATTGTCCTATAAACACCTACATACTTTCTTTAGTGTCTCCACACAAATGATCATGAGATCAATTATCCTATCCAATGAGCAAGCAACGTATGTACCAATCTTTCCGGATTCACTAATCCCCTTTTTAGTAATCCATTGATTGAGAACATTATAGTTTTAAGATATCAAAGAATTTAGATCTCATTAGCATGATCTCATCACGATTCTAAAAGCATTGCTTAAAACTATAGGTTTATCACATATTATTAAAACAGCACCGTGTAGCTAATAAATGCCTTTAATAATTAATTCTTTTATTAATAAACAACACCATGTAGATAATTCAGCACCATGTATCATAGATTGATTACAAAGTATATGATTTATCATCATACATGATTGGCTTGTATGCATACTACTTTCAATCTCCCACTTGTACTGAAGCTAATCGTCGTGGTATCCCATACCAATCTTCTCTAAGTGACGATCGAACTGTTGTTGTGTTAACGCTTTAGTAAATGGATCTGCAATATTGTCTTTAGAGTTCACATGTTCCAAAGTGACATCTCATCTCTCAATGATCTCTCTGATCAAATGAAACTGCTGCAATACATGTTTAGATTTCTGATGAGACCTGAGTTCCTTAGCATGCACAACAGCTCCGGTGTTGTCACAAAATAAAGCTATTGGTCCTGTAATGCTAGGAATCACAACAAGTTCAATAATGAACTTCTTCATCTAAACAACCTCCTTTGCAGCTTCACTTACAACTATGTATTATGCCTCTATCACTGAATAAGAAACTATTTGTTGTTTGGAACTCTTCCAACTCACTGCGCCATCGTTCAAGGTAAACACATACTCTTAAGTCTGTGAAGCCCTTTAGTTTCAATCCAGACCCACCGTAGATAAGAAACATATCCTTAGTTCTTCTTAAGTACTTTAGGATATTTTTCACTGCCTTCCAGTGTTCTTCTCCTGGATTCGACTAATATATGCTTGTTACACTAAGTGCATGAGCGACATCGGGTCTAGTACATATCATACCATACATGATAGATTCTATTAGTGAAGCATAAGGAATCTTACTCATACGGTCTCTCTCCTTAGGTATCTTTAGGGCATGTTTCTTGGAGAGATGTATTCCATGGCT
This sequence comes from Panax quinquefolius, assembly GCA_020205615.1. NCBI lineage: Eukaryota > Viridiplantae > Streptophyta > Magnoliopsida > Apiales > Araliaceae > Panax > Panax quinquefolius. The sequence continues at coordinate 501,059 of JAINUW010000716.1, read as the reverse complement.
CATTGGCATGAGACCTCTTTTGGAATCTTCCATGCTAAACCTCTTTAGCATCGAGTTAATGTACGTTCCTTGGGACAAGCCAAGCACCCTTTTAGATCTATCTCTATAAATTTTTATCCCAAAAATATAGGATGTTTCTCCCAAGTCCTTCATGGAGAAGTGTTTAGATAGCCAAATTTTAATTGATTGTAGCATAGGAATATCATTCCCTATCAGTAATATATCATCAACTTATAATATAAGGAATGAAATAGCACTCCCACTAACCTTCTTGTACATATATGATTTATCCTCATTTTTTATAAAATCAAACTCTTTGATTGTCTTATCAAAACGGATGTTCCACCTTCGAGAAGCTTGCTTCAATTCATAAATGGATCGTTGTAGCTTACAGACTTGATTTGTTTCAACCTTTGAAATAAATCCTTCTGGTTGTGTTATATACACATCCTCCTCAAGTTTCCCATTAAGGAAGGTCGTTTTCACGTCCATCTGCCAAATTTCATAGTCATGGTAAGCTGCAATCGCAAGCAAAATCTGAATGGACCTGAGCATCACTACTGGTGAGAAGGTTTCATCATAGTCAACTCCTTGTCTTTGTTTGAAACCTTTTGTGACCAGTTAGGCTTTATAGGTCTCTACCTTGCCATCTACTCCAATCATTCTTTTAAAGACCCATTTACACCCAATAGGCTTAATGCCTTCAGGTGGTGAAACCAAAGTCCATACTTGGTTTTCATACATAGAGTCCATTTCGGATTTTATGTCTTCTTGCCACTTCTCCGAGTCTTTACTACTCATAGCCTGTTCATAATTCAATGGATCATGATCATCTATGATGTGTACTTCATCGTCATCCTCAATGACGAATCCATACCTTTTAGGTATCTTCGGTACACTTCCAGATTTATGAATAGGGTGTGTTACACTTGGTTAGGTGCCTGACTTTGATCTGTAGTATTTTGTTGTTCTTGAACTTCTTTAAGATATATCTTATTCCCACTGACCCCTTCAATGATAAACTCCTTTTCCAAAAAGGTAGCATATTTTGCAACAAACACCTTTTGATCAGTTGGATGATAGAAATAATACCCTGATGTTTCTTTAGGGTAAACCACAAATCTACACTTGTCGGATCTAGTCTGTAGCTTATCGTTTTCAAACTTTTTGACATAAGCTGGACAACACCAAGTCTTAACATGCTTAAGATTTTTTTTCCTCACTATCCATAACTCATATGGGGACTTGGGGACAGATTTGGTAGGTACCTTGTTAAGTATGTATACAGTTGTTTCTAGGGCATATCCCCAGAATGACACCGGAAGATCCGTAAAACTCATCATTGAACGAACCATGTCTAACAGTGTTTGATTTCTCCTTTCAGATACACCATTCAACGGTGGTGTTCCTGGTGGAGTCCATTGTGAGATTATACCATTTTCTTTGAGACAATTGAGAAACTCACCTCTTAAGTATTCACCACCTCAATCTGATCGAAGAATCTTAATACTTTTGCCAGTTTATTTCTCTACTTCACTTTTGAACTCTTTCAACTTTTCAAATGATTCAGATTTATATTTCATTAAATACACATATCCAAATCTTGAGTGATTGTTAGTGAATGTAATCAAATAAGAATACCATCATCGTGCAATCGTTATAGGTCCACAAACATCTGTGGGTACCAACACTAACAACTCTGTAACTCTTTCTCCTTTTCCACTAAAAGGAGATTTATTCATTTTTCCCATGAGAAACGATTCATAAGTTGGATATGATTCATAATCTGATAGCTCTAGGAGCCCATCTTTATGCAACTTGGATAATCTTGTTTCATTAATATGACCAAGTCTATAGTGCCACGTATAGGTATAATTAACATCATCTCTTTTTCTTTTATTAGTTTGTTCAATTGAAAGTATATTTTCATGCAAGTCAAGTATATAAAGTCCATTTCGCAAATTACCAACACCATATAAAATATTATTATTATAAATAGAACAACTGTTGTTCTTTATTATAATGTCAAAACCATACATATCCAATACAAAAATTGAAATAATGTTTCTATTATATTCGGAACAAAATAATAATTATTTAAATTAATGAACTTGCCTGTAGACAATGCTAGACAATAAGTCCTTACAGGTAATGCAGCAACCTTTGCTCCATTTCCCAGTTGTAGGATGACCTCATCCATGCTCAGTTTTCTACTTCTGACCAGTCCCTATATATTATTACATATGTGAGAACCACAACCGGAATACCATACCCAAGTAGAAGATTGACTTTTAGAAAAATTAATTTCAATCATAAACAAACCTTGATTAGGATTCGAAGCTTTTTCAAGCCTCTTCTGCTTTTGTTCCACAAGACAATCCTTGCAGTTCCTCTTCCAATGACCCAGCTTGTTGCAATGGAAGTAAATTCCTTTACTAGCTGGATCAGGTTTCTTTTGATCCTTCACTTTCGCCTTTCCCTTAGCCTTCTTGAATTTCTTCTTTTCAGAAGATACCTTGGGGCTCTTCCTTTTCTTGGAAGAATCATCCACCAGTAAGACATTGTTCTTCTTGGATGGGAAGTGACCTTCAGCAGTTTTCAACATGTTAAGTAATTCAAGCAAGCTGACATCTAACTTATTCATGTGATAATTCACAACAAATTGTGAGAAGGTGTCTGCGAGTGACTGCAAGACTAAATCTTGACTCAACTCCCCATCCATAATGAACCTAAGCTGTCCAAGACGTTCAATTAGATTGATCATCTTTAAGACATGAGTCTCAATGGTAGTACCCTCAATCATCCGAGATCGGAAGAGCTCCTTAGATATTTTATATCTAGCAGTCCTACTTTGCTCACCATACAGCTCTTGCAGATGCAGTAGCATAGTAGGAGCATCCATGGTTTCATGTTGACGCTGAAACTCGTTACTCATGGATGCGAGCATAATGCATTGAGCCACAGATGTATCATCTTTCCACCTTTTAAAAGTAGTAATCTCTTCCTCAGAGGCTGTCTCTGCAACATTTACAGGTACGGGCGAATTTAGGACATAAGAAATCTTTTCAGCAGTGACAACAATTCTTAGATTCCTTAACAAGTCCGTGTAATTTGGTCCGGTCAGTTTGTTAGCATCAAGTATGCTACGCAGTGAAATTAATGAATGAAACATTTTCAAATTCTGCATGTAAAAAGATAATATTTTAGCAAACGTTCATTTAATTAATTACCAAAATAAATTAGGTCTTATTTTAAATTGGTATCTCCCACTATTTTCTTCAAACTATATTACACTCATCTATAAAGTTCAACAATATCTGATTAAAGATTTGCTAGTGAGAATAAATATCCCGTTTCAAATGCATATAGCCTTGTGGTGACACAACAAACTATATATAAATAAATAGGTAGACAACTCCTTGTCAATTACATCATCATGTAACTCCTTATGTTTTGCCTCTTGGATTATTTTGATCAACTGGTGGCACATCCAAATCAAAATTATCTAAGTTAAGTCCAACCTAGCACTTGTATATATTAAAAAAAAAAAAGAAAAATATTGTCCTTGTGGTGACACAACAAAACAATATTGTTCAATTTTCTTTATAAGCATCAAATATGATAAATTAACATTTTAAATACTTAATACTTGCCTTGTGGTGATACAACAAACTCATATTAAATATTTAATACTTTATTAATTTTATCATGCTAGAAGGCGGCGTTCGATATTCTAAATATCTTTGAACGCTTAAGACTTAATATATAAAAACTTTGAGGGATTTGTTATTAATTGTCTCATCTTATTTAGTGTGCATGCATGTATATATATGTATATATATATATATATATATATATTAGCATGCATATATGGAATATTATATTCTACCTGAATTAATTATAGACTTTTATTCTAGTTTGGTTCAATAGAGCCACCAAGTGAACCAAAAGGTTAAACCCTAGGGGTGCAAGAATTAACATTTAAATATAACTATTATATTTAAACTCGGGCTCTATTACAAAAGGGTCTTCAAGCGCTCCTTGCTCCTTAATCTCCGATTCTTCGAAAAAAATTCTAATTAATCCTATTACAATTAAACTATTTAATTTAAATAGAAACCCTGATCAGCAGTCAATGGGAAATACATAGGAGAGAGAGATAGAATTTACATCAAGAAAAAAACCAAAAACAGATGAGGTACGCAGACCCCATTTAATAAAACTTATTCATTCAAGCATCAAACCAAAATAAATTCAATCACATTGGTGAATAATCCATAATCAAACTCATTTATTATCATACATACCACCATATGTATCGATAAATAAAACATTAATCTCATGAATAAAATCATTCCATATATATATATATATATATATATATATATATATATGAATATCATATAATGGACATTTTTAAATTGCATGAAATCGATTTCAAGATTAAAATAAACTTTTATTTTAATTATAAAATTATTAAGATTAATATATATATCATTAAACATGATTTAGGAAATCCCTGAACTTACATTTTTTCATCAGATAAAGAATTTAAATTTTGTCTGACAAATTATGCCCGATAAATTAAAATACATAATTTTCAAAATAATATTAATTCACATAAAGTGTGAATTTGAGATAATATTATAAAATTAGCGGAAAAGTAAAATTATTTATAAATTTTGCAAAAAATGTATGAGTGGTTATATTATATTAAGTTCATGTATTGGTGGGTAAAATCTGAATATTGAGTTTTAATAGAATATTATCTCATAGCGGGAATTCAAATTATTACAATGTCATATAAAATACACTACTCAAGACCAAAAAGAAGAATGAGAATATTATTATCCATTTCATTCGTGGACCACTTTTAGCGCTTTTAAAATTATTACCAAAATCAATAATTAAGGATTGAACAATCTTATGCCCCGACAATAAAGATATTTTATAATTTTAATATTATGAATTTGAGATAATATTATAGTTGTGGGTAGTATTTATAAATTTTACAAAGTATGGAAGTTTATATTATATTCGATTGGTGGGGAATCTATTAAATGCTTCGATCATTACCTGGCAATGTAATTATTATTGTCGGATAGTAAAAAATATTTTATTGAAATAACGATGTCGTGTGGTTGCGTAGTATGCGTGTGGTTGCACTGCGGTATTGATTATTGATGCTTATGTGAAAGTCACTCGGTTTGATTCCATTATTGTCGATTAATAATATGAATTATTATAGCGATAATGACGTTTTGTTTTATTATTATTATTAGCGTAATAAAAGCGAAACATCTTTATATAAAAGCGAAATACTTTATTAAAGTTATTACATAAATAGAATATATTATATTTTATTATGCATAGTGTTGTATAGTGTTTTACATAGTGTTTTGCATAGTGTTGCATAGTGTTTGCATAGTAAAATGTTTTTATATAAATAGAATATATGATATTTTATTTAAAAGATTTTGCTTTAAATATGGATAGTCAGATTAAAATAAATCAATGCAGATAGTTCATGGATTAATTACTATGCATTCTATTTTCCTATAAATAGAAGCTCATTCCTTCATTATTTTTCTTACGAATTCATTGAAACTACAGAGAAAATAGAGAAAGCTATAGAGAAAGAGAGAAAGAAGAAAAGTATTACGCTACTTCACTTTTTTGATATTAGGTTCTTCTTAAGGTAAGGGATATTATTTGTTGTACGTAAGGGGTGTTATTCTTTCTTATTCATGAAGAGAACTTACATTATTCCATTCATTATTATTACATTGGAATAACTTTTGTAAAAGTGGCATACCACTATACATAACTTTGTATCTGGGCGTACCTATATACTTGGTGAAATCCTTATATTATTCCATTCTTATTTATTACATTGGAATAACATGTATCTGTGAATCCCCTATACTTGGTGATCTTCTTACATTATTCCATTCTTTATTATTACATTGGAATATCTTATGCGTGTGTTTTACAGGACTGGTTCCATTGTTTATTATTCGCATTTATTATTACATTGGAATATCACATGCGTGTGTTTTACAGGACACAGGTTCCATTGTTTATTATTGACATTTATTATTACATTTGGATCATCACATCGGTTGTGAATTTCACGACTTTGGTTCCGTTATTATTATTCTATTGGAATAACTTTATACATCTGATATCGCGTGCGTGGTGATTTCTTTTGTTATTCCATTCTTTATTATACCCGGTTGGTTAAAACTTTGACTTATATACTCCATGAAATTAGTAGAATATCTTTGATATTTGCGTTTCATCGATATCTTTTTCATGGAAATATTCTTACGATTATTCTTGAATTTTACTCTACAAAAGCGATGTCGTGTTGACAATTTGGGCGTTAATAATTCTGGATTAAATAATTCTTGAACTTGTTTTATTGAATTATTATGTCATTATCATCATCCTCATGTTATATTATGTTATCTTTGGCTTCGTGCGTAGATGAACTTAGTATGATTATGACCGAGGATCATTCGGTATAATCATGGCTTGATATAAATGATGTGACAAAAGTCCTCGATGGCTTTGTAATGCGATGATGGATAGTTTTGGTATGATTATGACCGGGGGTGATTCGGTATAGTCATGACCATTGATAATTTGATGAAAATCCTTGGCCAGTAGTATGCGAGGGATGATTAGATATTGTGGTTTATTCATTAAAATTTGAGTCTTAGTGATAAAATTGATGAAAACCTTTTAAAACCTAAAAGATAGTAGACTTTATTTTCTACTTGACTCTTTTAATGGATTGCGTATTCCATTGCAGATTAAAGCGGTTGTCTATTGTATTTTATCGGTTTAACATTGTTGAAGACTATTGATAATTTATTACGCATTATCTTAGTCATAATATTTCTTCTTGGGCTAGTTGAGCTCACCCTTTCTTTCACTTTATTCTCTTGAAATGAGAATATAGGCTTGGGACGAGTTGGGGAAAGCAGTGATGGTCCGAAGATAGCATTAGTAGTCCTCACTATTACGTGAAATAGTGTGATAATAATTATAATGAGGACTCCTTGAGTATGGATATTGTCTAAATGACAATATTCTATTAGAACTCTCGGTTTATGTATTGTCGTATATTACACGACGGATGTATAATTAAGTTTGTATTTGAATTTATGTACCATGTAAGTGGCGACCCAAGATGGGTGGCGTATACCTAATTTTGGGGCGTCATGATTTGGTATCGAGCTTAGGGATATGATCCACAGGCTAAGATGTGAGATAAGAACTAGGAGGGAGAGATAGGAATTCCTTCGCTAGTATGACCTACCTAAGTTTATTTGGTATTTAATTGGTCGATCGAGTATAGTGTTAATATGTTGCATGTTAATTAACCCTTGTTTTGTGGCGGTGTTTGAGAATGACATCTGAAAATCTTTGAGATAAGCAATGAAGCACATGAGAATGTGTTGATTCATTTCGAACAAAAGGTAACGACCAACAATACGATAATAATCATCTTGGTGGCAATGGCTATCGAACAATGATAACCATCGTGGGGAAATTATCATGCTAAGAATGGTAACCACTTGATGGTAATCATGGCAAAGATAATAGAAGTGGAAATTGCAAGAAGAAAGGTCATTTAGCTCAATTTTGTTGTGCACCAAAGTCAAGTCTAGGCGGGGATGGTGGCACCAAAGGTGGATATGGACAAAACAAAGTAGTGGTTTTAGGAAGTGCATTTTCATGACTTCTCAAAAAGCGAAATGTAAGCCGAGCGAAGTTAGCACGGGTTAGTTAATTATAAATTGTGAAGTCTATACCTTATAAGATCTGGGTTCTACCCATTATTTTATCTCTCTTGCTTGCGTTCAGCGTTTAAATTTGACTCAGGAGAAGTTAGACTTTGACTTATTGGTTGAAACTTACGTTGGTAGGGAGCCTTACGTTCTGCTTACCATTTTTAAATCTTGTTTGATTCAAATAAACACTTTCACGTTACTGTCGATCTTATCTTTTTGAAAATACTTGCCTTTGATGTGATTTTAGGAATCGATTGGTTAACTACTACTCATCATCCTTTTTGTAAGGTTGTTAGCTTTTATATTCATAACCAACTTTGTTGTGCGAATTCAAGTAACCAAACTACTAAAGTCGATTATTATCATATCAAGCCATAAGTAAAGAGCCCGAACCTTTCGTTGTTGACTTCCTTGTGTGGAATGCAAAAAGCGGACTTTTACATGGCGACATCGTGAATGAAGATGGCAAGTTTATAGGTATCATTGTGAGGTCTTATCTAGGTTAAGGGATAGAAGTCACGAGTTGGTATCAATGTAACGTCTTATCCAAGTCTTGGATAAGAGTAGCGATTTTGAATGATATTTCTATCATTAATAAATTTCTTGGCGTATTCTTGAAGATTTCCTAGCCTACCCTAGGCGTGAAATCGAATTTTGTATTGACCCCGATGACAAAAATACATTTCTTAAACCCTCGAATATTTCTTCACTAAAAGGATCATTTTACGAGGATTATGATGAAAGTCATAATAAAAGCATTGGACTAATGAAAATCATGGGTATATGAAGTATTAGTAAGTGTTATGATGAGTTATGTTGGTTATTATGTGAAAACATGAAAGTTTCTTAGAAATCACAAAGGGTTGAAAAATCGATTTTGGTGAAAAAAAGCGTAACATGAAATTCAATTGACCATATCTCCTATTATATTTTGAATTTTTGAGTGTGGTCAAGTCCTAGAGTTAGATCTATGAGTTTTGTAACTTATCCAAGTGGAATCACTTTGGAAAAGGTGTTGTAGATTTTTGTGTGGGACTGAATTTAGCAAAGAGAGTGCAAAGCTGCAAATTACAAAAAAAAACTTGCCCATGAACTTTAAGGGGCTGTTTTACCACTAAATTTATGAAAAAATTCTGGCCTTTTGGGACATGAAAATATATGTTATAAAGTACCTCCTGTCCAAAAATGAGCTCATTACGACTTAAAATGAACAAGTTATGACCATTTCAATATTTAGGTTTTTTTTGACGAAAAATGCTATAACGGAGTTCTATAACTCAGATGACCATGAAATTTAAACTGAGGCTCACATTAACATGTGTAAGGTCCTGCCAAGATTTGGGAATTTTGGAGTTAAACTTGAGGTAGCTAATTTCTTAAGGAATTAATTAGAAATTGATTTTTGAAAAATAGTAAATGAATTTTAAAATTCCGAAAAATATATTTTCATCATGGGACTATATTATGCTAAATCCCAGAAAAGAAATATTTTTGGGACTGATTTGGTATTTTCATGAAAATAGTTTAATTCTGAACATATGAGTTAAATATGTTATGTGAAGTAACAAAGTTGAAAATAGGATTTTATGGCTAGAGAATCCTATATATAGTATATATGCATATTTTTTTTGATGAGGGATTTGATAATTGGTGATGATATCTTATGAGTATGGCATTTTTGAATGATTAAATGCATTATATGGTAAAAGCGTAAACAATTGAGATAAATTGTTTATAAATTTAAGAAGTATTAAAATATTGTTATAATATTAATGATATTAGATTATGAGATTATTAAGTGATTGATAACATGGGGATATTCTTGAATCTGGATAAATTATATTATAAATGTTTAATATTTATCCTTTATCTCATTTGATTGATTCTTTATATCATTATCATCATGCTTATATTATGTTGAAAGTCAAATACATGGCACATTAGTGCATAGATGGACTTGGTATGATTATGACCGAGGATTGTTCGGTATAATCATAACCGTAGTAATTGAAAACACGATTATCTTTGGCACGTAGTGCATGGATAATTTGTGGTCGTGATACTAATGAATACACGATTATCTTTGGTAGTAGTCATGGATAATTTGTTGTCGTGATCTTAATGAATACGATTATCTTTGGCACGTAGTGCATGGATAATTTGTGGTCGTGATACTAATGAATACACGATTATCTTTGGCCATAGTAGTGCATGGATAATTTGTGATCGTGATCTTAATGAATACGATTATCTTTGGTATGGTCGTGGATAATTTGTGGTGGTGATCTTAATGAATACGACGATTATCTTTGGTAGTAGTGCATGGATAATTTGTGGTGCGTGATCTTAATGAATACCACGATTATCTTTGGTAGTAGTGCATGGATAATTTGTGGTCGTGATACTTAATGAATACCACGATTATCTTTGGCCATAGTGCATGGATAATTTGTGGTCGTGATATTAATGAATACACGATTATCTTTGGCACGTGGTGTGGATGGATAATTAATGGTCGTGATAATAAAGAATATCCTTGGCACGTAGTGCGGATGATTCGATGATGTGGATTAATTATTGAAATGAGTCTCGTGATGAAATATTAATTCATGGATGTGGTAAAAAAATCATCTTTGGTAGTAGTACATTGATGGACTTGGTATGATTATGACCGAGGATTATTCGGTATAATCATGACCGTAATTAAAAACACGAATATCCTTGCCGATGAGTGCATGGATAATTAATGTGGTCGTGATCTTATTAAGTGAGTCTCGGCATTATTGGTTTCTGATTTGTATATCTTTGGCTTTAGTGTGCAAAGATGAATTATTAATGAATATCTTTGGCGGATTGCAAAGATGAATTTAATGTTTTCAACGATAAAGGTATTGAGGTATCCTCACCTCTTTATCATACCAGTCGTACCCTAATTTTTGAGGCGAAATTCCATAAGGAGGGAGATTGTGAGACCCCAGTTTTTATCGATAAAGATTTAAATTTTGTGAAATAATTTTTAATATTATGGTTGTGAATTTGAGATAATATTATAGTTGTGGGTATTATTTATAAATTTTGCAAAGTATGCAAGTGGTTATATTATATTCGATTGGTGGGAATATTAAACAGCGGGGAATATTAAATGCAATGGCTCAATCATTGGTGGACCCCACAGCGAAATTATTGTCGGATTGAGAAAAGCAAAAAATATTTTATTGAAATAACGGCGGAAGTTTTCTGGTTGATCTTGTTGAACTACTTTCGGTAGTAAAAAATGCGATGTCGTGTGGTTGGTTAGTAGTAGCACACGGTATTGATTATTGATGCTTATGTGAGAAGTCACTCGGTTTGATTCCATTATTATCGATTAATAATATGAATTATTATAGCGATAATGACGTTTTGTTTTATTATTATTATTAACGTAATAAAAGCGAAACATCTTTATATAAAGCGAATACTTTATTAAAGTTATTACATAAATAGAATATATTATATTTTATTATGCATAGTGTTGCATAGTGTTTTGCATAGTGTTTTAGTGTTTGCATAGTAAAATGTTTTTATATAAATAGAATATATGATATTTTATTTAAAAGATTTTGCTTTAAATATGGACGAGTCAGTTAAAGTAAATCAATCTGACCGTTTCATGGATTAATTATAATGCATTCTATTTTCCTATAAATAGAAGCTCATTCCTTCATTATTTTTCTTACGAATTCATTCATTGAAACTATGAGAGAAAAACTATAGAGAAAAGATAGAAGAAAGAAGAAAAGTACTACGCTTCTTCTTCACTTTTCCATATTCGGTTCTTCTAAGGTAAGGGATATTATTTGTTGTACAAGTAAGGGGTGTTATTCTTTCTTATTCATGAAGAGAACTTACATTATTCCATTCATTATTATTACATTGGAATAACTTTTGTAAAAAAGTGGCATACCTATACATTACTATATATGCACAGACCACCTATACTTGGTGAAATCCTTATATTATTCCATTCTTATTTATTACATTGGAATAACATGTATATGTGAATCCCTATACTTGGTGATCTTCTTACATTATTCCATTCTTTATTATTACATTGGAATATCACATGCATGTGTTTTACATGACAGTTCCATTGTTTATTATTCCGCATTTATTATTACATTTGGAATATCACATGCGTGTGTTTACACGGGACACAGTTCCATTGTTTATTATTCACATTTATTATTACATTTGGATCATCACAGTAGATTATGAATTTCACGACTGGTTCCGATTATTATTATTCTATTGGAATAACTTTTATCTATCAAATCTGCATGCGTGGTGATTTCTTTTGTTATTCCATTCTTTATTATACCCGGTTGGTTAAAACTTTGACTTCTATACTCCATGAAATTAGTAGAATATCTTTGATATTTGCGTTTCATCGATATCTTTTCATGGAAATATTCTTACGATTATTCTTGAATTTTACTCTACAAAAAAGTATCATGTTGACAATTTGGGCGTTAATAATTCTGGATTAAATAATTCTTGAACTTGTTTTATTGAATTATTATGTCATTGTCATCATCCTCATGTTATATTATGTTATCTTTTGGCTTACGTGCGTAGATGAACTTAGTATGATTATGACCGAGGATCATTCGGTATAATCATTGCTTGATATAAATGATGTGACAAAAGTCCTCGATGGCACAGCAATGCGGTGATGGATAGTTTTTGGTATGATTATGACGGGGTGATTCGGTATAGTCATGACCATTGATAATTTGATGAAAATCCTTGGCCAGTAGTACGAGGATGATTAGATATTGTGGTTTATTCATTAAAACTGAGTCTTAGTGATAAAATTGATGAAAACCTTTTAAAACCTAAAAGATAGTAGACTTTATTTTCTACTTGACTCTTTTAATGGATTGCATATTCATTGCAGATTAAAGCTGGTTGTCTATTGTATTTTATCGGTTTAACATTATTGAAAATATTTCTATTGATAATTTATTACGCATTATCTTAGTCGTAATATTTCTTCTTGGGCTAGTTGAGCTCACCCTTTCTTTCTTTCCTATTCTCTTGAAATGAGAATATAATTTTAAAGGGGACGAGTTGGGAAAAGCATCATCTTGATGGTCTGAAGATAGCATTAGTAGTCCTCACTTATTACGTGAAATAGTGTGATAATAATCAAGAATATAATGAGGACTCCTTGAGTATGGATATTGTATAATAAATGACAATATTCTATATAGAACTCTCGGTTTATGTATATTTATAATCGTATCATTACCCATCTTTGCGGATGTATAATTAAGTTTGTATTTGAATTTATGTACCATTAAGTGGCGACCCCAAAGATGGGTGGCGTTTACCTAATTTTGAGGGCATTTTAGGTCCTCGATCATTTATTATATATTAGTCCTAATTTTGTTAAATAATTGAACAACACCAATTATCAATAATTAATTTATCACTTCGGATAAATCAATGATATTCATTAATATCACATCCACGAAATTATCCATACAAATTAAAAGACGCGCCTAGGATATTCGTTATTATCACATCCACAAATTATCCATGCACTACGGGCCAAAGATATTCGGTATTATCACCAGTGGTCATGACCATACCAAACAACAATTCATCTTCGCACCCTTGGCCGAAGAGATCCCCTGGTCATGATCATACCAATAATTGTCCATCAATGTACTACGGGCCAATGAGAACTTTTACCACATCATTTGTAACATTACAAGTCATGATTATACTGGTACATAATTCCTGGTCATAATCATATCAATCAATAGTCAATCTATGCATTACGGGCCAAAGATGACTTTCATCACAATATACGCATGAGGATGATGACAATAAAATAAGAAATCAATCAAGTGAGATTAAGGATAAATTTTAAAGATTTTTAATTTATCCAGAGTTAAAAAAATATCATGATAACTGCTTTGTAGAGTAAAATTCAAGAATAATATTCATGTATCAAAAATAATTTGGATAAAAAAGAAAACAATTTTTATCGTGAATAGTACCCCGGGTGAATAGTACCTGAGTGAATAGTACCCCATGAATAGTACTTCATGAATAATACCCCGTGAATAGTAAAGTATGTATGAATAGTGCCGTATGTATGAATAGTACCCATGAATAGTATTTCAAAATAAAAAGCTTAATAATTAACAAGAATGTCCAGAAAAATATTGCAGCAGAACGATACTAGATGAAGCACAAATTTCAAGGATATTCTACTAATTTCAAGAAGTATAGAAGCAATACTTATCAACATAAGTGTAGAATTAGGAATATAAAATGAAATAATATTACTGACATACTACAGAGTATGGAAGAAAATATTATTTCTTAGGAATATTGAACAAAATAATATCCTTTACAACTGTTGAACAAAAAATAATATTCCTACAAATATTGAACGAAGATAATATTCCTTACAAATATTGAAAGAAAATAATATTCCTTACAAATATTGAACGAATATAAAATTCCTTACGAATATGAAAAAATAATATCGTAAACGAATATGAAATAAATAATACCCCTTACCATAATAATGATATCCCTTATCTTAAAAGGATAGTATTTCTAACTGGTATAACAGAGGTATTCTTGAAGAAAACTTGCACTATTTGCAACACTCAAAGTTTTCTTAAACTCAAAAGAAATACGCACAATATTATAGAAGAAGAATGTTTTGATTCTGGTGTGATTTTCATTTCTAAACTGAGCATCCTATTTATAGGAGAATGGCAAGATACTATTTAGGAAAAAAATCACGGACTGCACAGTGAATTTCGGACGATTTCACGGGCGAAGAATTCTAAAAATATTTTGATTCTACTATGCAGCACTATGCAGTACTATGCAATACTATGCATATAATAAAATATAATATATTCTATTATATATAAAAAACAAAACTTATATAATATATATATATATATATGGTCCAGATCTTAAGCTCACCCCTTATCTATCTTACCTTGCCCACCCCCCTTTAGCGAGGGATCGGGCGACGATTTGGTCTGTTGCTATATATAGAACCGTTATCTTAGCTTTTAGCGATGGACAACATATAGCGACGGACCAAATGACGATTTGGTCCGTCGCTAAAGGGGGGTGAGCAAGGTGAGCTAGATAAGGGGTGAGCTTAAGATCCAGCATCAATATATATATATATATATATATATATATATATATATATATATATATATATAAAACAAAACTGAGATAATTTTCTACCGACTATTTTGAAAAATGAGTAAGTGGTGGTCTTTGTAATAAGCCAAATTTACAACAAATACTTCATAAAAACCCTCTATTTATCTCAATTCACCGGGCTTCACTAAACACATTTTTAACAATATTTATTCATCATTTATATTATAACTCAGAATATTAACAACCAGATCATTCCCAGGAAAGAGGGGGCTTTCCGATAAGGACTTCTCCTTATTGGCGCGCAATTAGGTAACCAAACCCCTTTCCTCGACAAAACTTTCTAGACTTTGTCAATAATGAAAATAATCATATGAATAAATATGTCGTCTCAATTATTGATTTAATAATATAAAATATTGTGCAGATGATACTGTGACAATAATATGAGATACGATGCATCAACTACTGTTGCAATAATTGAATAAAACTGAGTGAATTCTCACGTAAGTATCAATAATCAAAGATATTGTACAATACCGTGTGCTGCTGTGCAACCACACGTATTACTGTACTTTTATTGTGACACCCCCAAATCCGGTACTTCCATTTCCACAGGATTTGGTGTTCACTGTACATACAACATCTATCTATCTACCCATAAATAAAATGCAAACCATGCAATAGAATAATAAATAATAAATCTCTCCCCTTATGTGGTTACATCAACTGAATAAAAATAAATCCCAGGTTACTCTAACCTTAAAACATCTGTGCGAAAAACATAAAAAAATAAGTCTTAAGTAACATCAGGTCTAACTATCATTACATAATCACATAAATAAACAGTCTTCATTACTTGCTAAGCTTGCCCTTGCCCTTACTAGTGGAAGGTTAAATCGCTCTTTAGTTTCTTAATCGCAATGTTATTATTACGCAAGAGTGAGCATGATTGCCCACAAGTATAACAATATAACAATGAATAATAACATGCGAGAGAAATAATAACTTCTGATATAAAGCTCAACTTTTGAATAAAGAATGGATAACAAGAATCAAAAGAAATTACGAGGGTCATAAGACCTTGAACTATGTCCTAGTTGTCAAGTGTTTTTACTTGAAACCTTTAATATCATAAGACTATGGACTCTTCTTCTCGTACTTAGGGGGATCAAATTAGTACCATACTCGCATGCACAATATCTTAACGCTCAAGTGTAAATAATCCCCTATCTGAGGTTGTTCATCTCGGTTTGACATTCAAGTCCGCACTTTTGAAAGGAAGTTTGGTTTGGATAATTCATCAAGGATTACGAAATTTAGAACGCTCATCAACTATGGACTAGTCGAATCAATAAGGGTTCGCTAGTCTAATAATGTTTAACAAAGAAATGAATATTTAACTTGAATAACATCTCAAAAGGTATACTGATAGAATAATTATTGTTTAACAACATCATGCTTGAAGATTAATAAACTTTAATATCCAAGACGAAACTCGATCAATAATAATGAGAACTTGCTCAATATCGAAGAGGAATTAATCAATTTATATAACGATAACAAGTAAGGTTAGGAAACTTGCTCAACGAAAGTTTAGGGTAAGAAACTTGCTCAATGTAAATGTAGAGTTAGAAAACTTGCTCAATGTAACAAGATAAGGTTTAGAAACTTGCCTCGTGCGTAGATTACACTTAAGCAAACTCGTTCTTTGAATTAAATCCTACATATCAATTACGTTCACAATACCAGTCAATAATAACGTACTAAACATCACAAGTTTATTTTTTGTCTAACTCGAGTTCATGACTATACTTAGTCAATTACTACACTTATTGTCAAAAATTAAGACTTCACAAACAATAAGGTAACTATGCATTTGATCATTCAGTTCACACGTAATTGTGTTATGGACATGTTAAGAATTTATTTTAACATCTCATTATACGTCTAACAAGTCTTTATATTCATTAGACTAAGTTACCAACACATTCATATACTTAAACATTTTAAAAAACATTTTCTGGACATTCTACTAAGTGGCGCTACGGCCCCACTTTTGTATTGGCTCTTGGAGTCATGCCCATAATATATACACGGTATTGACACTTGCGGTCTTGATAAGGCCAAGTGCCATGACGAGAAATGAACTGAGTTGGCGCGCCATGATGCGAGACTCAGCTTCCAATTCTCGCAATTCAGCGAAAATTGCGAAAACCACTAAAAATTTCCAATCAACTTATTTTTACATGAATTTAGACATACCCACATGCTAGAATTCATAAATAATCAATACTTAACATCTATGGAGTGATTTTCACCCATTAAAACATATAATCACAGAATTAAAGCATGCAAATTGGATCGTATTCTTGATGTTCTTGAAGTTCTTGAACAAAAACATGTATTTTAATGCTACTGATTCGTTATAAAGCCAAATCCAACCATTCAAGATTCATTTTGTTCATTTTAACATGCATAATCATATCAATGTGTGAATTTTGCAAAATAAATTATATTTGACATATAAAAATCACGTGATCTGGCTATATGGCCATATAACATACTCAAAATCTTTTCTTGTATAATTTCATGAAATCAAGATATGGAAACCCATATAATATATATTAAAACATGATATACTACTCGAATCATTACACATATCTTTATAACAACACCCTTTCCCAATTTACAGAGAATTACAGAATAAATGAAAGCCATATTTATGAAAACTTTAAAAGACGTAAAATAGGAATTTGGGTTGGAGAGAATTACCCAAAGTGTAGAATATAACTTACTAGGAAGTGAATTCCTCCTCCACAAAACTCTGAATTCTCAACTCTCTCTTTGTATCTTTCTCTGAAACTATCTCTGACACTTAGGAAAATTAATGAAGAAAAGGAAGGGGAAAGCGTATAATAAAGAAGACGTCTGACGAGTTGTGGTCAGTTACCTAGTCATGGGTAACTCCCTCTAAGGCCATGTTTGGCTAGTTAGAATAGGTTTTAAAAATCATTTAATTTAATAAAGCTTTATTATATAGTTTAAGTAATGTCACATCCATATAAAATAAATCTAATATCTTATTTAATTTACTTTAAATAAAATATAATAATTTCTCATTAATACACATAGTCACATAATTCAAATTCTCTTTGATTAATAATGTCAAATTATTAAATCTCTAATTAATAATTAAATTAATTAAAATACTATCAGGCTTATTAAATATTTCTTTTAATACAATAAGCTCACATAATCACATACTTCGAATAATAAAAATTCTCCACATTAATTTAATAAATATAACACATATAATTAAATTAATTTACCACAACTTCATCAATTAATCATTTAATCTAATAATTAATTCATCGAAAAAATATTTATTTAATCCAATAAATATTTAAATTAAATTACAAAATCTCGGTTGTCACATCTTTCCCCTCTTAAAAGGATTCTATCCTCAGAATCACAACTTAATAATTAGTTCACATTCTCCCCCTTACACAAAGATTCATCCCCGAATAGCATATAACAATCTAAGTAAATAAATGAGGATAATTCTTCATCATATTCTCTTCGAGTTCCCACGTAGCTTCTTCAGCGTTGTGGTTCCTCCAAATTACCTTAACAGAATGTATTACTTTATTTCTCAGAACTTGTTCTTTTCGGTCGATAATTTGAATAGGAATTTCTTCGTAAGACAAGTCTTTGTCGAAATGTAGGGGTTCATATTCAATCACGTGCTTGTAATCGGGTTTGTAGGGTCGTAGGACTGAGACATGGAAAACATTGTTGACATTCTCTAGAGATGGAGGTAAGGCTACCTCATAAGCAACTTATCCTACCCTTCTCAGAACTTCAAAGGGTATGATAAATTTTATTATGTTTGGGTAGTTAGACATGAATGTTTTTATCAAGCGAACACCAAATCTTGTGAGAATGAAGTACCCGAATTTGGGGGTGTCACAACATTTCTCTTCGTTTACTAGAAGTGGTAGATTTTTTATTGATCATTCATTATCTCCATATATATCTTATTACACCCAAGCATACTCTTTGATATACTCTAAGAGTCTTAAGGAATAAGTCAAAGTGTAATTCATTATATATAAGATACTATGATGATCTCAAGTCTAAGGATCATTTGAACTACTATCACTATAGGAATTCCTATTGACAGACAAGTAAAATTCCATTAGGTATTTCTTAGCGAGTCACGTTCAGTGAACTTATTCTCTAATAAGCACCTACATACTTGCTTTAGTGTCTTCACGCAAATGTTTATGAGATCAATCATTCTCATTCAATGAGAAAACAACGTATGTACCAATCTATACATATTCACTAATCCCCTTTTAGTAATCCATTGATTGAGAACATTTTAGTTTTAAGCTATCTAAGAATTTAGATCTCATTAGCATGATCTCATCATGATTCTAAAAGCATTTCTTAAAACTATGAGTTTATCACATATTTTTAAAACAACACCATGTAGATAATAAATGCTTTTAATAATTAATTCTTTTATAAATAAATATATAAGATTGATTATAAAATATATGATTTATTATCATACATGATTGGCTTGTATGCATACTACTTTTATTGTTCCACTATGGGCTTTGAGTCCTCTTCTAGGAGTATCTTGTGCATGCAAAATGAAGAGCGTATCCCCTTGATATCAGTGATTGTCCATCCTATTAAAGACTTGTATTCTCTAGGCACCCTCAACAACTTACTCTCTTGCAATTCTTTAAGCGCTGATGCAATAATAACATGTAAAATATTAGAATTACCCAAAAATGAATACCTAAGGTGTTTAGGAAGAGGCTTAAGCTCAAGAGTGGGTGGCTCGTCAAGTGAAGGTTTCATTTGTGTTGATGCTTTTTTTGCCGTGTGTAGTGGCTCGAATGGTATCTTAAACCTGCTTACTCTCGGAAAAGAATCCTATGACAACCTGGAAAATTGAATTTTCCAGAATTTAAGATTTAAAGAATTAGTTATTAATAAAAGGAATTTTTATTAATAATATTTTGTGTTATATGTTTATTAATCGTTTTAAAACCTTGGATTTGAGAATGTATGTTGTTATATTTAGCTATATAATGATTTATGTTTGGAAAGAAATGGGATCATGACGTACGGAATCCGGGTGTAAAAATAGACCGGATTTCGGGGCATTACAGAGTGGTATCAGAGCTGATAGTTTATAAACCTTAGGTATGAGTACCTAATGCTATAATCGTAGAGAGATGGATAAAAAGATCGTTGAGTTAAACGATTAAGGAAGAAGATCACCATGTGATCATATTAAATCATAACAACAGATATTCTGTTAAATAATGGATGGTTTATAGCTAATGCTATAAATAAATGGTACTAAGAAGTAGTATGCAATGTTGAACTCAGATTGAGTTATAAAGGATAGCATACGAATTAAATAAAATTCATATTAAGTAAAGATAAGAAAGTTTGAAGTTGTAAGATTTCAATTGAGGACTCATGTGATAGCTGAGATGTATGGACCTTTGTTATGTTCAGAGGTTTGTGCTTTGGTGTAACAACTTCTTAGCTTATTACAACGATAATCATTGGTAAATGTCACGCTATCAATATGTATATGACGAGAAGGTGAATCTTTTTTCATATATATGTGTGATAGGTAGAGAATGTTAAGATTATGTGCGAGTTCTTAAAACTCATACTTATGGTAAGTTCGTAACTCATAATAATATGATATATTTTTGAACTTCTCAGCAAATGGATGCCTATGGTCTGATTGGGATAAGTTCTTAAACTCATATTATTGTGGAAAGTTCTTGAACTCATAATGTGTGGTAAGTTGACGAACTATATTAAGGTATAGGAATGTTTAGACTAAAAATGAGTATTTTCAGTAGACTTAGCATTGAAGGTGCTAGAGAAGATTAAGTATTGTCGCAAGTAAGACAATGAAGGATGATGGAAAAATAGGATATTCTAAGTCATCTAGCTATGCTAGATTTTAAAGTTTATTGAAATCGTGCTTATGTGTGCGCATTTTGAAAATGAAAGAATTAGTTCAACTTTTGGAACCAATGGATTTTAAAAAGAACTATTCTTTATATGTCTATGGTAATTGTTTCGGCTAGACAAAAATTGATTTAAAATATCAAAATGAATTTTATATCATCAGTGCATTTGATGCAAGGATGGTAAAAGGATGGAGTTATTAATGCAATTGAACCTGGTGTTGGATGTGGTCTTATGATCAACAACCCGTTATGGTATGATGTATAATGATTGTGATGCCCCCAAATTAGGGTTACCTGACTTTCGAGTTTGGTGATCACGATCCACAATATAAATATCATCTAACTACCCACTTAATTATACATATCATCTAACTACAATACATTATATGATATAGTTAATACATTCATCTTACATTATCTAACCTTTATATTACAAACATACCCTTTAGATAAAAATGGTTTACAAACATAACATAATAATAATGTTATTCATAACTATTCCAGTATAACACCTTTGTCTTTGTTCTTCGTAGCACCTCCTGCCACCTCGTCCCTAGCTGAAATGTTTTATTTAGCAAGGGTGAGCAACAAATTTGCCCCGTTAGTTAAAACATACAATGAATGTATAAGAATCAAGAATAACAGACTATCTATTTTGATAAAATGACACCAAAGTTAGGGAACTTTGAAATAGCTGAACAAATCGTTAATCACAAATAAGTCTTCTAGCATTCTATGCAATACAATAATTTGATAACGAAAGAGTACAACGCTTTCAAAGTTTCTACGATATTCAATTGAATAACAAGATGAAAATATTCTTCGGAGTTTATGTTGAGTGATCACAAGGGATCTCGAACTTCTCTTCTCGAGTAACTATCAAAGATTTACTTTGATACACCCAGGTGTATCAGATAACCATAAAGATTAAATCATACCCCTCTGCAAGTACTTAAAGCGGCCAACTCCTTGTACCCTATATTATGCATAATACTTACATGCGTGCAAAGGCCGAATATACAACAAAAAAATGTTCCCTTTGTATAAAAGGTTGTTCTTCTTAGTCTTATAATCAGAGTTTAATTTATAACAACGAAATACAATGATTTCAATATCTAATCACTTTCTCGATCTAGCCAAAATAATTGGCATTGATCTGTCAATAATAATTAAATTCTCTTCTCGAACCTATCAAGTTTTAACAAATGTTCGACTAGCCAGAATAATTAGCCAAGACATATCTCAACTCTATTCGACAATAGACAGGAATTATCTATACTGTCAATAATAGCTTCTACGGATGTAAGTATCCAACAACAGTTATTCTCCAAGTATATTTTTAGAATCACTAATTCAGTTTGAATTAATAAATATACACTAACTGCGAATAACCAACAATAATTCTCAGATGTGGTCTAATTAACAATAATTAACCACCATAATATTTGAAAAGTATAACTCAAGGTTGAGTTAAGGAAACTTGCCTTCCGCGTTGATTACTGCTACACAATATACTTATTTGCGCTCGAAAGACCTATAATCATTAATATCGGTCTCACAATTAGCACAATAATTTATAACACATAACACTGTAATTTACAGTCAATACTTCTCTTAGACACATTACCACATAGTCACATCACTGTTTATAACCTATATAAACACTCATCAAGTCTAACAAGTTCAGTCTGGTTGGACTCCGATCTATTCTCGGGTGTACTGATCACCCTATCTGACAATTAACACTTGTATTGTCAACTAAACTTGGTCTCAAAGCTTTAATATTATATTAGATAAGTCAAATATCATTTATAATATTTTTTGGAAGCTTTTAATAATTTTCTAACAATCATTATAATTTATAATAATTTTTCAAACACAGGAATCATTTTTAAATGATTTAAATACTGATAAACCCATCATCATTAATATTTAATAATATTTAAAATATTAATGACATATTTGTCAAAATATTAAAGTTATCAATAATAACTTACAATATTTTTAAATCATCAATATTCTACTTAATTGATTTTTAAAATAATTAAAATCATTTTTAAACCATCACCATTAATATTTAAATATTAATGAAATTCTTATCAAAATATTAAAAGTCATTAATTATAACTTAAAATATTTTTAAATCATATTTCTCATTTTTAAATCAATTAAAACACTTTAATTCATTTATTTAATATTATAATTAAATAAATCTAATATTATTAATATTAAATTATTAATGAAAATTCTCCAAAAATATTAAAAGTTACATTTTATAACTCAAAATATTTTTAAACACTTTATTCTTATTTAAAATGATTTTTATAAAATTAAAATCATTTTCTCTAATTTATTTAATATACTAATTAAATACCATTAATATTCAAATAATTATAAATATTAATGAAAAATATCCCAATTTATAAAAAGTTATTTTTAATAATTTAAAATAATCTTTAAAACCATTTTTTTAATTTTTAGAATTTATTTTCTATTTTTAATCATTTTCCTGAAATTAGGAAAATAAAAATAATAGAAATCGTCATTATAGGCTATAGTGACACTTTCTGTCGTTGTAGGTGTTCTTGGGCTTCAAGAACACTGACAGTCAGTTAGCAAAGGGTCATGTTAGACCACTTGTAAATATCAGATTAAACATGTTCTAGGCTTTCTCAAGCATTGATCTTGTAGTAAGTATGTAGTACTACAGTTATCAATCCTCATCTCGGTCAAACAACACCACAACAAAGAGATTTGGGCTCTCAAAGTTCCTGTCAGGAAGTTCCTGGGTTTTCTAGGTAACCCAGAAACCCAGGCAGTTTCATGGTGCCATATTGAGGCTCGATTATCTCCATGTTCTAGCCATCAAATTGATTTTCTTAAGGTCCACATCTATAGTACACATTACAAGTAACAACTACCTATCCTCATCTTAGTCCAAATATAACACATTAACTAGATTTAGTTTGGTCAAAGCCTGTCAAAAGGCTTGTTCTAACGGTTTCTGGAAATTCTAGAAACTCAACTTCGTGATCGAGTGACCCAGTTTGACCACCCACTTCTTCGATCATGTTTGTGATATAAGTTATTTTAAGGCATGGATCTATAGTCCATACAACACACTACAATCTGATTACAACAACATCAACATATCACATAACACCTGACAGATACTGGCTATGCAAAACGTTGTTAGACATTAATATATGATTTTTGGGTTACCTAGAAATCATCTGGTCATGCTCGGTTAATGGGTTTTGACCATAAATAGCTTACAATCTAGACATCGAATGGCTGTGATTCCACTTCCAGAATACAGTCCTCATGTCAGACTATGAATTTAACACTTAAAACAAGAAAAATCATAAATAGACAGAGATCTAAGGCCACTGACATTAGCTTGTCAGACAACTTTTTAAGGTTCTAGACAGTTTTGAAAAACTTTGATTTTTACCCACTTTGATGCTATGGATCTATGATAGATCATCATAGATCATCATAAAACATCATCTAGCATAAATTTAAACACATAAACATAAATTCTAACTAAGTATACATGATCAAAGTGAGCTAGGGTTTATATACCTTTCTAGTTCCAAGCTTTAATCTTCCCTTCACCTACTGATCTTGATGATCTAGAGGCTCAACTAGGGACTGATACACTTATGTATTTCGGATGTTTAGAGAGAGAGGGAGTTATTTGAGAGCTAGATAGCAAATGAGTAAAATACATGAACTTTTTCTCTCTTTAATCACTTATACATAGATACAATGTATGTATATGATGCTGGGTGTCAAGTTGGATCAGATTATGGCTGAGATATAAGACAAATGTTGAGCTTTAGTTGGTGAATAACTAAAGTTGTTGGCAAATTTTACAAGTTACATATTAAATAAATGCAAAAGGGTATTTTGGTTATTGAACATGCAATTTTAATGCCAATCTAGACATTTGTCCAAACCCTTAGGGTTTTACCCTAAGGTTCTAACCCTTAGGTTTTACAAGTTTAGTTTCTAAGATTTTCTAATTAGGGTATTTAAAATAGAAAATTAAGATAACTAAAATATAATTAGTGTTTTCTAATTATATTAAAGTTTACTAATCACTTTAGGGCTTCCTAATTAGGATTAGTGTTTCCTAATTAGGGTTTGGGGTTCTCAAATTATAAATTAGGGTTCCCCGACATTCGTTTAGTATTCCTAACTGTGAATTAGGATTTCTAAACCTGAGATTAGGGTTTCTAATCCCTTATTAGGGTTTACTATTGTTATACCCTATCCGGTCAATCATTAATCACAAATTTTATATATCACAAACACATACTCACAGTTACTTTTATTATATCTGCGATTTCTATCGAATCCCTATCCGAACTTAGGGTTAGGGTTTCTATTCTCGATTAAGCACAACTTTACTCGTATTTTCTCAATCAATACACAAATTGACTACTTCTCAAAACTCGCATAACAGATACAAAACACAATATTATTAGTCTATATCAATATTAAATAAAATAAAAATTATCCATAAAATTCGTATTATTTGAAATCCCAGGTTATCACATTCTCCCCTCCTTATAAGGATTTCATCCTCGAAATCACCGCTTTTCTTATTCTCTACAATCTTTTAAAGTTGTATCATCAATTCATTTTATCAACACAATATTAATTTGTGTCTCATATACTAACATGTGATTTGGATCTATGAAAGAAAAAAATTCATAGTGATATTTATCCCATATTACTCACGTAATTTAAGAATTAAGCAAAATCGTTACATGTCGCCACTTCTTGGGTAGCCATTGTATCTTGCGCCATCATGTTGAACGTACGGACCATTGGTCTTCTTGGTTGTGCAGGTCCTTTAATCGACAAGGTTCCGCTATCGGGTCCCTTGTTGACACTTTCTTTCTCCACATTCCTCTTTGGACAGTTCTGAACTAGATGATCAGTCGATCCACACGCAAAATAGCCTTGTATCTTATTCTGATTGGGACAATTGGGCGACATGTGTCCCTCTTGACCACAGTTATAACAAACTCCTTTCTTTTTCAGACAAACTCCCGAATGGTTCTTTCCACAAGTCGCACAAGGCTCCCTTCCTTTCTTATTTCCTTCTGTCTTGTTACCCGACTGGGTATTCTTTGTTCGGATTACTACCAGCACTACTACCTCCTTTAGTAGTCTTCTTCTTCTTCTCCTGATTATAATGGGATGCAGCTTCGCTTTCTCCAATAAAGCCGCGAACATATTAATCTGCAATACGACTACTTTATTGTATATATCCGGCTTCAATCCATTCTCAAACCTTCTCGCCTTCCGTAGCTCCGTATCCACATGATGAGGTGCAAATCTTGCTAATTCGTTGAATTTAGCACCATATTCTGATATCGACATATTTTCCTATTTCATTTCTAAAAACTTAACCTCCATCCGAGCTTGCATACTCGGCGAAAAGTAGTTCTCAAAGAACAACTCCTTGAATCTTTTCCAAGTTACCACAGTTGTACCAACTCTAGCCTGATTAGTCTCCCACCAGTAATTGGCTTCTCTCTTCATCAAGTATATTGCAAAAGCTATCTTTTGCTCTTTTGCCACTCGCGCAATAATGAATCCTTTCTCCATCTCCTTCACCTAAGTTTGGGCTTCAATCGGATCCATGGTTCCCTTGAATTCTGGTGGTCCTACCACTTTAAAGTCTTTAAAATTTTCTAATCTATCAGCTGGCTGATTTCTCGCTCTTGCTCTTTCTGCTGGAGCTCTATTTCCCATAGCTTGGGCTAACATGTCCACAAAAATCTGCATCGGGTCCACTTGACCTCCTTCATTATTCACTGACTGCTCTTCTCTTTTATTTCAATTCAGTCGTCTAGGCGGCATGATCTGATTTAAATAAAAATCTTACATTAATTCTACACAAATTCTTATTAACAACACAATAAAAATTTAACACAATGTTCTCATATAATCACAGTTCTATTCAAATAGCACATAATACATTTAGTACATAGAACATATTACTAGCCCTTTTAAAATAAATATTAGGATTAATCCACACAAGTTTACACAAAAAGTTGTAATTCTCCAACTTTACACAAAAAATTATAATTCTCTATTCACACATATCTATTCCCAGTTCGTCAAACTTACCACACTTATGAGTTCGAAAACTTGCCACAATTATATGAGTGTATGAACTTATCTTCGTCAGACCATTGGCGTCCATTCGTTAAGGGGTTCAGAAACATTTCATATAATTATGAGTCATGAACTTACCATAAGTATGTGTTTTAAGAACTCACAACTTAATCTTATATTCATGTAGAAAATAAAGATTTCATTCATACAAACATATATATTTACATATGTTCCCACATTGTTCTCGATATTACAACCGTTAATATCACATCCTACTACCAGAAGATATTATCGCTTATATCTAGGTTGTCTACCATCCACTCCCTTCGTCCGCATTCTTTTTGTTGGGACACTTGTTAAATCTGTGACCCGTTCTCCCACATGAAAAACCTTTCCTCATATTTGGCTTAGGACAATGTAAATAAATATGTCCTTCCTGCTTATAGTTGAAACACACGTTCTTCCACATCATGCATTCTCCCACGTGAGTCTTTCCATACTTGCTACAGACTTGCTTCTTCTTCGGGTTTGAATTTTCAGAATTATCACTGTCGTGATCCCTCTTTCTCTTATTCTTGCCCTTTTGCTTGATTTTTCCCTCAGAAGATCCACCACCTTCAGTCTTCATCCTTTCCACCTGCGCCTTCAACTCATTTCGTTCTTCGGTCATCTCGCGTAACGCCCTTTCTGTCCTCCACAACTCCTATAAGAGAAACACTTTACTCCGGAGTTCTTGTACTTCTGCAGATACTTCATCTTTTTCTCCAACTTTAGTCTTATTCTTTTTCTCCACCATAGCTTCTTCGGACTCTGCCTCCACATCACCACTCAGATACATCTCAGGATAATCATCGTGATCACTCCCCAGATTAACCATAGGTTCATCTTTCCCCACTTCTTTAACTGACTCGCTTTGTGCTGACACCTAAGCTACTGGCACTGGTGCAACAGCCGATGGCATCTTTGTACTCATTTCATCTTATCCTGACATCCTACAGTCAGTTAAAAAACTTGAATAGTACATCACCAGTACAAAATTCTCACACTATGTGTCAACCTATCTCACTATCGATACGCTTCGGCAATCCCTCACTTAGTACTCTAGATGAGTATTGTCTATCTTGCTTATAGTTATAATCCTATGGTTTTCCCCCCACCCACTTAAGATTTATAATCTACAGCTCTGATACCAACGTGTGACGCCCCCAAATCCGAGTTACCAGACTCCCGAGTTTGGTGCTCACGATCCACAATATAAATATCATCTAACTACCCATTTAATTATAAATAAAATTTTACACCACATTAACTGATATAGTTAATACATTCATCCTAGGTTATCTAACCTTTATATTACAAACATACCCTTTAGAATTACAAAAAGTGTTTATAAACATAACATAATAATAATGTTATTCATAACTATTCCAGCATAACACCTTTGCCTTTGTTCGTCACAGCACCTCCTGCCACCTCTTCCCTAGCTGAGATGTTTTATTTAGAAAGGGTTAACAACAAATTTTCACCGCAAGTTAAAACATACAATGAATGTATAAGAATCAAGAATAACAGACTATCTAATTTGATAGAATGACACCAAAGTTCGGGGAACTTTGAAATAGATGAACAAATCGCTAATCACTAACAAGTCTTCTCGCATTCTATGCAACACAATAATTTGATAATTAAAGAGTGCAACTATGACGCCCCCAAAATAGGTATACATCACCCATCTTGAGTCACCAAATACATGGTACAGAATACAAATACAAACTTAATTATACAACTGTCGTGTAATATACGACAATACATAAATGAGAGTTCTAATAGGAATATTGTCATCTAGACAATATCCACACTCAAAGGAGTCCTCATTACATTTATTGTCACACTATTTAACAGAATAGTGAGGACTACTAATGCTATCTTCTGGACCGTCACTCCTTTCCCCGACTCGTCCCAGCTATATTCTCATTTCAAGAAGAATACGATGAAAGAAAGGGTGAGCTCAACTAGCCCAGTAAGAAATATTATGACTAAGATAATGCTGAATAAATTATAAATAGTCTTCAACAATGTTAAACTGATAAAATACAATAGACATCAAGTTTAACTGCAGCGGAATAAGCAATCCATTAGAAGAGTCAAGTAGAGAATAAAACCTACTATCTTCAATGATTTAAAAAGTTTTTCATCAACTTAATCGTTGAGACTCAACTTAATAAATAAACCACATCTTCTAATCATCCATGTACTACGGGCCAAGGATATTCATTCAATCATCAACTGTCATGACTATAACGAATAATCCCTGGTCATAATCATACCAAAAACTGTCCATTAATGCATTACAGGCCACTGAGGACTTTTACCTCATCATTTATAACATTACAGGTCATGATTATACCGAATGATCCCTGGTCATAATCCTACTAAGTCCATCTATGCACGTAAGCCAAAGATGACTTTCATTACAATATAAGCATGAGGATGTTGACAATGACATAATAATTCAATAAAAATAAGTTCAAGAATTAATTTATCCAAGAACTAATAACGTCCAAATTGTCAACACGATACTTCTTTGTAGAGTAAAATTCAAGAATTCTCAGAAGAATATTTCCATGAAAAATACTGGATGAAGCGCAAATATTAAGGATATTCCACAAATTTCATGGAGTATAGAAGCCAAAGCTTTAATCAATTGAGTATAATAACAAATATATGAAACTGCAAATGGATTTTCACCCGCCATTCGGTAATCCACGTATACAGATCATTTCCACAATTTAATAAGGAATGAATACAAAGGATCATTCACCATGCATGTGGTAATCCACATGTGGCAAGTGTTATTCCAATGTAATAATAAAGAATGGAATAACAAAAGAAATCACCATGCATGCGATAGATCGCACTGACATGTTATTCTCAACAGAATAATAAATTGTTTGAAAATCCTAGACTTTCTCTCAATTCTCTCTCACGTTCTCAATTTTCTCTGAACACAGTACTCTCACACTTTAAAGAAATAGAATGCGTAATACAAACATCCAACTAATATTCAAGCGCTAGAATAAAACTAATACCCCTTAATAACCCTACTAATTGCAAAATTAGTTACTAACGTATATTATATAAATATATTATATCTATTATTTAATTATTTTATTTATTTTATTTAATTTCAAAAACTATAAATTTCAAAAGCCATAAGGCTTGTTTGGCAAAACTCTTTAAATTTAAAGAATTAAAATATTGAGCCTTGTTTGGCAAAAACTAAATTAAACCTTTTTTAATTTATTCTAATAAACACTTTAGTTTATAAATTATAATCACATATTATTTTCATATCCAACATTAACCCATTAAATTAATCACATACTATATTTTAATTAAATATAGCCTTTTAGCAAAAATCACCAAATTATAATTTTCATTATAACTTTATTTAATAATTTAATATACCATCTAAATTATCAAATTAACACAACAATATAACACCTCTTGTTAATAATACAAACCTCTAAATTATAACTTATATTAATTTAGAAAATTCTCTAATAAATTAAGATTCACAACCATCACATCCATAAAATAATAAACACTTCAAATAATATTTATATAACTCAATAAATATTATAATTATAATTTTAAATTTCAGATCATTACATCCTTCCCTCCTTGTAAGGATTCTGTCCCCGGAATCACAATTCAAATAATCAAATCATCACATTCTCTCCTACTTACAAAGATTATGTCCCTAGAATCGAAGACACAGATTAAACAAATAACTCAGGGTAATTTTTTATCATATCAGCTTCGAGTTCCCACGTAGCCTCTTCGACGTTGTGGTTTCTCCATATCACCTTCACAGAAGGTATCACTTTATTTCTGAGCACTTGTTCTTTTATGTCGACTATCTGGATAGGAACCTCTTCGTAAGACAAATCTTTACTTAACTGTAATGGTTCATACTCGCTCACATGCTTGTAATCGGGTTTATAAGGTCGTAACATCGACACATGAAAAATATTGTGCACATGCCTAATTCTGGAGGTAAAGCTACTTCGTAAGCCACCTCTCCCACTTTGCGTAGAATTTCAAAAGGTCCAATAAATCTCGGACTGAGCTTACATTTCTTGCCGAAATGAATCTTCCCCTTCCAAGGAGAAACTTTCAGGAACACAAAATTTCCTGCCTCAAATTCTTGATTCTGCATGTATTGATCAGCGTACTTTTTTGTCGATCTTGAGCAGCTACTAATCTTGCTCTGATGAGTTTGACAACTTCAACGGTCTGTTGAACCAGTTTTGGGCCTAACATTTGTCGTTCTCCAACTTCATCCCAGCATAGTGGAGTTTTGCACTTTCTACTGTATAACGCCTTGAATGGTAGCATACCAATGCTTGCGTGATAACTATTGTTGTATGCAAATTCCACCAACGGTAGATGATCATCCCAGTTTCCTTTGAAATCCATGATGCATGCTCTGAGCATATCTTCAAGTGTCTGGATCATTCTTTCGCTTTGCCCATCGGTTTGTGGATGATACGATGTGCTCATCTTCAATTGCGTTCCCATGCATTCTTATAGTCTCTTCCAGAAATTTGATGTGAATCTCGGATCTCTATCTGATACAATTGACACTGGAACTCCATGTCTTGAGATGATCTCCTTAACGTATAATTTTGGCAGCTGATCAAGATTAAATCTAATCTTTATTGGCAAAAGTTTGCAGATTTTGTTTATCTGTCCACTATCACCCATATCGCGTCGTATCCTTTCTGAGTCGTTGGAAGACCTACCACAAAATCCATTGTGATATGCTCCCACTTCCATTAAGGTATCTCCAACGGTTGAAATAATCCGCTTCATCGTTGATGCTCTGCCTTCACTTTATGACATGTCAAACACTTTGCAACGCACTCTGCAACATCTCTTTTCATGTTCGGCCACCAAAAATGACGCCGCAAATCTTGATACATTTTCGTACTTCCCAGATGAACTGAATATCTTGAGCTATGTGCTTCCGTCAAGATTTCTTCAATAATATCCTGAATTGATGGAACCCAAATTCGTCCCTTGAATCTTAGCATTCCCGCAGTATCAACCTGGTACTTTGCTTCTTTACCCTCGACTATACTTTGCTTTATTTTCTTGCATTCTTCATCCTGTAGCTGAGCGTTTTTCACTTTGTCCACCACATTTGGACTAGCTTCCATATGGAACAATTTTTCTTCGGACACTTCTAGAAATTCAATTTCTAGCTCTAGTTTTGTCATTGCTGAAATAAGCTCCTCCTTATTATCCTCCTTATTAGTTAACATCATCAACTTTTCTCTGCCCTTCCTACTCAATGCATCTGCAACCACATTAGTTTTACCCAGATGATAAAAGATCTCACAATCATAGTCTTTTATCAGTTCCATCCATCTCCTTTGCCGCATGCTCAAGTCTGTTTGAAAATATACTTCAGACTTTTATGGTGTGTGTAGATCTCACATTTTTCTCTGTAGAAATAGTGCCTCCATATCTTCAGTGCGAACACAACCGCCGTCAACTCTAAATCATAAGTCGGATATCCTTTTTTGTAGTCTTTCAGTTGCCTTGATGCATACACAATAACCTTGTCGTTCTGCATAAGTACACAACCCAACCCTTTGTGTGACGCATCACTATACACTACAAAATTTCCTATATTATCTGGTACCGACAACACAGGTGCCACACTTAACTTCTTCTTCAATTCCTGAAAACTTTCCTCACACTTTTCCGTCCAAACAAATTTTACAGATTTTCTTGTCAAATTTGTCAATAGAGTGGCAACCTTTGAAAAATCCTGGATAAACCATCTATAATAGCCTGCCAATCCCAAGAAACATCTCACTTCTGATGGAGTTCTTGGTTGTTCCCAATTTATAAAAGCTTCAACTTTTGATGGATCTACAGAAATCCCATCCTTATCAATTACATGTCCCAGAAATTGTACACGTTCCAGCCAAAATTCATATTTAGAGAATTTTGCGTACAACTTTTCCTTTCTTAACGTCTCCAACGTCAGACGTAAGTGTTCCATGTGTTCCTCTTGAGTTTCAGAGTACACCAAAATATCGTCGATGAACACCACCACAAACTTGTCCAAAACTGGTTTAAACACCCTGTTCATCAAATCCATGAATGTTGCAGGGGCGTTTGTCAAACCAAATGACATCACTAAAAATTTGTAATGTCCATACCGAGTTTAGAATGCCGTCTTCGGTATATCCTCCTTCCTTACTTTCAATTGGTGATATCCACTTCTCAAATCTATTTTTGAGAAATATCTAGCACCCTTCAATTGATCAAACAAGTAATCTATTCTTGGCAACGGATATTTGTTCTTAATAGTGACTTTGTTCAATTCCCTATAGTCAATGCAAAGACGCATCGATCCATCCTTCTTATTCATGAATAACACCGGTGCTCCCGATGGTGACACACTCGGTTGAATATACTTCTTATCCAGCAGTTCCTGTAATTGCACCATTAGTTCCTTCATTTCTACCGGAGCCATTTTGTACGGGGCCTTCGATATAGGAGCGGTTCCTGGTGCTAAGTCGATCACAAATTCAATTTCTCGGTCAGGTGGAAGTCCTGGCAAATCCTCCGGAAACACGTCCACGAATTCCCTAACTACTGGTATCTCCTCCAGTTTTACACCCTTCTCCTTTTGAGTATCAACTATGTAAGCTAAATACCCTACACAACCTTTACTCAATAACTCTTTGGCATGCATCAGCGTCAGACATTTCATTTGTCTAGGCGATTTGCTACCATGAAAAACTACCTTTGACGGAGTCATAAGGTTTACACACTTCTTTTGGCAGTCAATTATTGCTCCTAATTGAATAGCCAATCCATTCCCAAAATAATATCGAACTCTCTGAGTTTTATCAGAATTAAATCTACTTTCAAAACATTCCCCTTAATGTTCACCCTATAGTTCTTGTATACGAACCTAACAAGAATCACTTCCCTATTCGCAATTTCTATGTTTAAAGGGAATTCCAACTCTTCACAAGGTATTTCTAACCTGTTAGCAAATTTATCAGATATAAATGAGCAAGTAGCACCCGAATCAAATAATACATATGCATCTATATCATTGATTGGGATAATACCTGACACTACATCTTTTGATTGCACCGCGTCCTGTACCGTCATGTTGAAGGTTCTGGCTGTGGGCTTATTTGTTGACGTTGGTCCTGTAATAACCAGTGCACCTCCACTAGCATTTCCCTTACTCCCATTTGTCTCACCAGATCTCTTCTTAAGGCATTCACGAGCAAAGTGATCCTTGGATCCGCACGTGAAACACACATTCTTCTTAGCTTGAGTGCAATTTGGGGCTATGTGACCCTCCTGGCCACAATTGAAGCACACTCGTTTCCCCAACAAGCACACTCCCTTGTGAAACTTTCTGCTTGTAGCACATGCTTCGAACTTCTTATTTTGCTGGTTTCTTTGCTGATTCCCAGCTCCCCCGTTTGCATTCCACTTCCTCTTCAAGTTGTTGTTGCCATTTTCATCGTTACTACCACCACTCTTAGCTTCACCTTCACCTTTCTTCTTCCTCTGCTTTTGATTCTGCTTTTTTATTCGCCTGCCTGCTTTGCACTTTCAATGAGAATCGCCTTCATCTTAAACAAATGTCTTCAATTGAACAGGAAACCCTCTTCAGACAATTAGTGTAACGACCCCAAAATAGGTTCATTCCATCCAACCCATTCTGAGTCGCCAAATACATGGTACAGAAATAACTACAACTTTATTAATACATTTGTCGTGAAAAATACAACACATATGCTGTGAGTTTGGATACAAATATATACCAACTCAGTGTACGTCGCCACAATGACACCTTACATAAAGGTATAGTCAAAAACTGCTTTTAGAAATTAGAATCTTTGGGAAGTGCTCAAGAAAACCTTCATACATGGGAGGCCATGCTTTTAGGTTATGGTAAATATCATATGGCCACGTAATTATCCTTGGTTGACCTAATAGACCCCAAAGAAAATGAGAAGATTACTATCATATTCTTCCCAATGGTGAGTCTTCTCTTGACATATCATTATCTCCACCGCCTCTAATTGGGTATTATACTCCAAACAAACACCAAGATTATATAGGTAGTGCTTGTAAATATACTCAAAGAAGTGGATGAGCACAACCATGTCTTATGATAACACAAGTTTTTATGTCATTAGACATCTTGTATGATAGTGACAAAACACCCTTCCAAAGTTGGGTTCGCCTCACCCTATTTAATTCACCAAAATAACTATTAAATGATGTATAAAATACAACACACTAAAGTCCTCAATAAAATTATTTCCATACTCTTTAGGAGAACCTCAACAACTATAGACCACCGCTTCTATTCCCTTGTTATCCCCTTCCAACCCAAATTACACTTTTATTATCCGAAAGGAATTGTGAAACAAAAGGGTGAGCACAACTAGCTCAATAAAGAATATGATAACTAAAGATACATAAATTATCAATAGTCTTCATCAATAATAAATCGTAGATTTAGAACATATGGTAGATGATAAAACTTTTCAACCATAGTTGCAAATGAACGAAGCAATCCATTAAAAGAGTCAAATAGACTATAAAGTCTATTGTCTTCTCCACGTTAAAAGTCCACCAACAATATTTTATCCATGTAACATCAATCAACGCCTCCTTTCCACAATTATATGAATAATTCATAATCATAATTGTGATTCTAAATTCTCTTCTCATCCGGAATGAAGATAATTTTCATCACCGTCTTTACCCGAAACATCAAATATCATGGTTATACCAAATCACGCCTCTGCTCATAATCATACTAATAAATTCATCTTTTGCACCACGGGCCAAAGATATTCATCAACAGTTCATCTTTACACTACAGGCTAAAGATATTCAACAACAGGTCATCTTTGCACTACGGGCTAAAGATATTCATCAATAATTCATCTTTGCACTCTACAAAGCTAAGATATTCATCAACAGTCATCTTTGCGCATACGAGCAAAAGATATTCATCAATAATTCATCTTTGCACTACAGTGCTAAGATATTCATCAATGTCATCTTTGCACTACGAGGCAAAGATATTCATATATCAAAGAAATACATAATCATTTCGTGGTTATATAACAATAATTATAACCATGTTGATCAATTCACCTTTGCACTTAAGCTAAAAATATTCAATTGTAAATTCAATGGTCATGATCATACCAAATAAACAATTCAACTTTTGCACCATCGGCCAAAGAGAACCTATAGTCACGATCATACCAATAATCTACTCATCTTTACACTTAAGTCAAAGAGAAATATCATCATTAGGGTTATAAGAATGTTATATAAAAACAATATAATCAAAACATGGTTTTAATTTCAAGAGTAAGATTCATAAGTCAACGATAATTTGGTCAGAGAAGAAACCAATTTGTCGTGAATAGTACCCCGTATTCGTACATAGTACCGTATACGTGCATAGTAACCTCGACACGAAAAGATAAAGTTTCATAATTAAATTCATATCCATATTTATAACACCTTAATCCAAATGTTATAAATCACTTAGAAATCTCATAATCTAATATTATTAATATTACAATAATATTTTAATCATTTCTAAAACTTATAAACAATTTAATTAAATTGTTTACACTTTACTAATTAATGCATTTAATCATCATAAAATGCCAAACTCATAAGATTTCATCACCAATAACCAAAACCCTCATCAAAAATCTGCATATACCTCATATATGATTCTCAAGCCATAAAATCATATTTTCCAATTTTCTTACTTCACATAACATATTTAATTCATTTAATCATAACTAAAATATTTTCATGAAAAATACCAAATCAGTTCCAAAAATATTTATTTTTTGGGATTTAGAAGAACATAGTTATATATTTTTCTCAGAATTTTTAAATTCATTTACTATTTTCCATATGTCCAAAACTACCGAATAGTTAGACATTTATCATAAATTATACTTTTGTCCAAAAATTCAGAAGTTTACACGGTATACTGATATTATATAGATGTACTCCCAATAAAAATTTCATCAATTTTGGAGTTAATCACAAGGAGTTATAAGCGGTTACTTTTAAAATAGTCTTTTCTCATAAAATCCATAATTCCTAATCTATACATCCAAAAATCGCCATTTTTGGACACAATCTACAAAACTCATCAAAATATCATTTCAAATTTTTCCAGAATTTTTGAAGGTTCAGAAAAATTTCAAACTAAAAACATAATAACCCTTAAAATCCCTTTACTATCCCTTACCTCAAAAGAGCAAGATTACGACCGGAATAACGCTTTCAACGAACTTGCAATCAGATAGAAATACTCAAAGTATACTCAAAATACTCACAAGAATACACTCAAAATATTGAGAGAGAAATAGAGAGAAAACATCAGTTTCTGGTGTGATTTTCAATTATAACCTAAGCACCCTATTTATAGGAAAATACTTAGAACACCAAAGCAGAAAATTTAATAAAATATTAATATATATTATTTTTATTCCAAATCACACTTATTTTGCTTCAAAACCTCACCACCAAACAGCCCACCTCACAAGACTTGCACAAAAAAAACGTTTTTGTTATTTAAATTATTTTAAACTTCCAAAAATCAATTATTTCAGAGCTTGAACTTCAATAATTCATAATAAATAGCCCTTTTATCAAAAAATTCAATAGCGCGAGTTTTTATAGGAAATTCAATTCTCTACAACTTTGCGTAAGAAAGTTTTTCCAAATTCCAAATGAAATTGACCGAAATCCACAAGCGAAGCGATTTTACAAGCTATAATCAAATTTCAAATCAATAAATGGGGTCCATTGACATGTTTAACATGTTTTAAACATTTATTGCAACAAAATACTCTTCCTCCTCGTATACTCATATATCCCACATTCGTTGTAAAAATATCACCATTATTATATTATTAAAATATAATAATATATTTAAATGAATTATTTTATCGTAAAAAAGATAAAATTTCAATTTTCAACAATTGTCACTTTAAAAATTTTCTCCATCTATATCCACATAAAATAAATATTTTCTCATCATAAAAATTAATAATTAATTATTCACAAATAATATTACATAATCACAATATTAACAACCAGTGCGGTTCCTCAGAAAGAGGGGGCTTTCCAATAAGGATTTCTCCTCATGCCAAGTGATTAGGTGACCAAACCTCTCCTTGAGATGAACTTTCTAGGCATTGCCAATAATGTTATCCAATAATATTATTCGATAATATGAATTATTGCTCGATAATAGAAAATATTGTGCCGTGACAATTATTGAAACAACAATAATATAAAATATCAACGTAGCAATTATTGAATCAATAAAATAAAATATTGAACAGTAATTACTGTAATAATTATTAAGTAATGCCTTCTTACGGAAAAAAAATTATCATGCTTCATGAATAGTACTCGTGAATAGTAACTCGTGAATAGTAACTCATGAATAGTAACTCGTGAATAGTAACTCATGAATAGTAACTCGTGAATAGTAACTCGTGAATAGTAACTCGTGAATAGTAACTCATGAATAGTAACTCATGAATAGTAATTAAAAAAAAATTGAATACTTTTATTTCTTAAAATTCAGGGTCTTACAACTAGGGTTTTAGTCCCTGCTCGAACCTCTTCGCCTTGCTCTCGTCTGTGCTGACTTGATATGGCGCAAAACTCGCCAACTCGTTGAACCATATGCCATACTCAAACACCGACATTGTTACCTTCTTCAATTCCAAAAATTGAACCTCTAGCTGACTCTTCGAATTCTCTGGGAAATAAGTCTCGAAGAACAACTCCTTAAACCTATCCCAGGTCATCATTCCTGGTCCTTCCCGAGTTTTGTTGGCCTGCCACCAATAGCTAGCCTCCGCTTTCAACATAAACGTTGCAAAAGCAGTCTTCTGATTTTCCTCTACCCTAGCCACATCAAAAACCTTTTCGATCTACATGATCCATGTCTGTGCTTCAACTGGATTCATAGACCCACGGAATTCTGGTGGTCCAACCGCCTTGAAGTCCTTAAACGTTGTACCTTAATTCTGAGGTTGATTCTGCAAAGCACCCGTTAGTAACGTCACTAGCTGCTGAACCGGGTTTTCCTCCACATTGTTGTTGTTGTTTTCCTCAATGGTTCTCCGTCATGGTGGTTGACGTCTTGAAGCCATTTTCTGTTAAAATACATCCATTAGCTTCTATTCAATCTCTTAAGTGTTGTATACTTAAGTTGCAAATCATAAAAGTTTATCACACCACACTTAACACTTTGAATAAAACAATAACTTTTATTCATTCATCATAAAAAAACATCCAAAACTATTCATCACTGTTAGTTACATTACTTTCTTGAACTATAAACTTTCATGAACTATAACAGTTGCAGGATAACATCATCATCATCTATCCCATTGGTTATCATACTCGGGATATACATTTCATTTATTTTCTAATCATCAATACATTACATTCTCTACAATGTTCTACTAAGATATTGTGTAGCCTTACGACATTCTTCCTCCATAATTCGGAACATTGTTCGGTGATCTAATACGTATGATGGTAGTGTCTCGAACTGAATCAGATAACTCATGACTCGATCTTGAGCTCGATTAACCACGGTGTTGAATACGTTGTTCATCTCTTCCATCTTTCTCCTCTTTGCGTGTGCACCACTCTCTGCTATTCCGGCTCGTTGATAAGCTTCACTATACGCGTCTTCGGCTCCTGCCCTTTTTATAGATTCTTCTTTCAGCTTATTCTCTAGTTTTACAATCTTCTCCCTCATTCGCTCATTCTCTCCTTTAGTGTGGACCAACTTCTCTTCAACGTTGTTCAGTCGTTCTTCCCGATCCTGGATCTCGTCTTCTTTCTGTGCCATCGAGGTCTGTTGTTCAGCTACTATCTCTCGTAACTCCTCGACGGTGTCTTGAAGTTCTACGTTGCGGTCATACACTTCGTCATACATACGGGCAACTATCGAATTAAGTGGAAGCTCTTCCTCCTCGTCTTCCTCATCCGACTGTGGCAGCTCCACGGGATCCTCCTCATCCATCTCTATCTCATCATCCTCATCAGGGACTCTCTCTCCCCTTCAACTCACATGACCGATGTAATCTGCTTCCCGTGGCGAGTTGTTCCCAAATCACCTGAATATCTCGAGGCTCCTCCTCTTTAGCCTAACTGGATCCTCCTACATTAGCCATCCTGTCAACCAAAGTTTAAGTTTTAATTACAAATCATTACTACTCGACACTCACGAGCACATAAGTTATAATCACATAAGCACATAAGTGTTTTATTACTTTCTCTTTTCTAAAACTCGATAAGAGTTTATCATGACTATCTTTTCAAAGGTTACTTCTTAAGGCTTTTCCCACACCTAAGGTTCATAACCTAAAGCTTTGATACCAACCTGTGACACCCCCAAATCTAGGTACTTCATTCCCACAAGATTTGGTGTTCACTATTCAAACATTCATACTATCTACCCAAATAAAATAATATTTGAATCATAAAACCTCCCCTTAAATAGGGTTACAACATTAAGTTCAAAAACATCCCATGTTATCTAACCTTTAAAAGTCATTCAAATGCAGAATTAAATTATTACATAATTTCTTTAAAATAAAGTCTAAGATCATCATAATAAAAAGTCTAACGTCATAATCATAATCAAAATTACAAGTCTTCATCACATGTACATTTTTCCCTTTCCTTTGCTAGTTGAAGGTTCATCTACCTTCTTCTCTTTAGCTACAATGAGTTTATAAATATGCAAGAGTGAGCAAAACAATTGCTCACTATATATAACAATGAATCAACAGGACTATAATATTAATATCTGCCAATAATAGGCTCATCAAAACTGAATAGTACTCTAACAATGATAATCAGAAACTAGAATCCAAAATATGGAACATAACTGAGGGTCATAAGACCATGAACTACATCCACAATTACGAGTAATCTTTCAACTCCAACTTTAATAGTCATAAGACTATAAGGACCTCATACTTAGGGGGATCAGCCCTTCGTACAATGTATTGTGCACAAACATTTTAACGCTACGCGTAAGTTAACCCCTAATAATAATAGGGTTGTTCATCTTAGTATTTAGAGTACAAGTCCGCACCAAAGAAAGTTTGGTTTGGATAAGCATTCAAGGGTAATTTGAAGTTCAACGAACATCAACTAGATGACTAGTTGAATAAATAGTGTTTGATAACACAACAATTGATCAATAATAACATAATATGAAACAATGAATAAGCGTAAGTGAACTGACTATACTTGATCTCATGCTTAGAAACAACTACAAAGCATAAGTATTGAATGACAATAATAAACCTTGCTTGAATAAAATTAAGCTAGGACTATGAATTATTGAATAAACGTTAAGTAATAGCAAGCTGAAAATAAAGCTTACTTATCATGAGAATGACTTGTGTCAAGTAAATGAACTATAATAATTCAACATTTGAAATTAGAATTCAAGAAAGTTGCATTCATAATATCCGAATAACAATATTTAAACTTGTCTAACAATAAACAAGTTAGAATGCATCAATAAGTATTGGACTTCAAACTTATTTGAATAAAATAATGTCATAGCTAGATTGTTCAAATCATGATTAAGAATACAATAGTTCGTTTAAAAAAACTTTAAAGTAAGAACTAGCTCAACATAAATATAAGGATAAAAGGCTTGCTCAATGTAAAAAGAGAAGTTTAGAAACGTGCTCAATGCAAATATAGAGTTAGAAAACTTGCCTTGAGTGTAAGCTATAAAGTTAAACTCACGATCACCTACACATAATTTTAGAACCACAACACCTATTAGACATGCTAACATATTACATGTTCATTACCATTCACTTTTCAGAAACTTTAAGTGTTTTACTTTGCAACACCTATCTAACGTTCATTGTCCAACTAACTTGCAATATAACACGTTCTCGACTTACTAAACATTTTTGCAACTTTGAACTTACTAATCCCAATTCACTATGTTATGTTATCCTTAACATTACTCATTTAATATGCTAACATAATTTTAGACCATACTATGATGCTATCCCAAGACTGCAATAACAATGAAGCGAAATCTCAAACCGTGGTATGGCGCGCATTGGCCATACAAAAAGGCTTGGGATCAAGCACAAGAATTGCATACACAAGAATCACCACCTCTTTTTGCCTTGTACATTCAATGCAGCAAATTGCTTGGCGGTGTTCGATGAGACGAGAGAGAAGGCTAATGAACAGTAATCAACTTTAGCCCAACAAACACAAATTTCACACATCAAACAGTGATAATAACACGTAAGATAAATATACAACTATCATAAACACGATTGCTCATATTTATAACTAATTAGAACAATTTAACACCAACTAGAACTATTTTAATTTCTCAATTTTCATGTTTTTCATCAGAACTCAATTTTCTTGACATTCATCCTAAAAATCATCGGTGTGAATTCATTACCTGATCAAATCATCTCATTCAAACTATGTTACATTCGTATCTCAATGAACTACCATATACAAACTTCAATTTACAATTTCTTAAATGAATTGACCACTAAAATCTATACTTTTCATGAACATATGAAAAAATACATATACAGTCAAAAATTTCTACTGTCATTCGAAAATTAACATGCGATTTCCTTGTTTGACATAAACTCTAGCATCATAAACATATATAATCACAATTATCAACTATATATATCCATAATTCATCAATTGGTTTTACAGAACATACAAAAATTATTGCCGTGAAATACATATACACATATACATTATCACAGTTATGAACATACATTTTATTGCTTGACAGAAATTTTTGCTAACCCACTAGAATTGCTTGAAAATCCTAAGCTTTCTCTCAATTCTCTCTCACGTTCTCAATTTTCTCAGAACTCAGTACTCACACTTGAAAGAAATAGAATGCGTAATACCAACAACCAACTGATATTCAAGCGCTAGAATAAAACTGATACCCCTTAATAACCCTACTAATTGCAAAATTAGTAACTAACGTATATCTATAAATATATTATATCTATTATTTTATTATTTTATTTATTTAATTTAATTTCAAAAACTAGAAAATTCAAAAGCCATAAGGCTTGTTTGGCAAAACTCTTTAAATTTAAAGAATTAAAATATTGAGCCTTGTTTGGCAAAACTAAATTAAACATTTTTAATTTATTCTAATAAACACTTTAGTTTATAAATTATAATCACATATTATTTTCATATCCAATATTAACCCATTAAATTAATCACATACTATATTTTAATTAAATATAGCCTTTTAGCAAAAATCACCAAATTATAATTTTCATTATAACTTTATTTAATAATTTAATATACCATCTAAATTATCAAATTAACACAACAATATA
This sequence comes from Panax quinquefolius, assembly GCA_020205615.1. NCBI lineage: Eukaryota > Viridiplantae > Streptophyta > Magnoliopsida > Apiales > Araliaceae > Panax > Panax quinquefolius. The sequence goes on along the minus strand of JAINUW010000716.1, from coordinate 457,385 downwards.
ACACCTCATGTTAATAATACAAACCTCTAAATTATAACTTAACTTAATTTAGAAAATTCTCTAATAAATTAAGATTCACAACCACCACATCCATAAAAACAATAAACACTTCAAATAATATTTATATAACTCAATAAATATTATAATTACAATTTGAAATTTTGGATCGTTACACTCTAAATGAGTTTTCTCTATCTTTCTTAAGGTTATATTCCTAAGGTTTTTCCCCCCACCTAAGGCTTATAACCTACAACTTTGATAACAATCTGTGACGCCCCCAAATCCGTGTCCCTTGAACCTCAAATTCAATGCTCACGGTACATTATACATATCACATCTAACTACCCATTCATTATGAATTACATCATTCGTTACATTTCCTTAATAAAAATATACCTTAAGCACATAATTATAACATCATCCCAGGTTAACTAACCTTGACATTACATTTCCAATAATATCAAAAGGTTTATATTAACACATAACATAATTAAACAGGACTTCAAAAGTAACTATTTTGTCTCCTTTTTTCCTTTATTCTTCTTAGACCCTTTGGCTACCTCAGCTTTAGCTGAAATGTTTTATTTAAGCAAGGGTGAGCAACTAGTTTGCTCCTCAATTTAAAGCGTTCAATAAAAGCTATAAAAGATTCTAACTTTCTAGAATTTCAACAATATTCAAAAGATTGTGAAATAGCTAAACAATAAAACATTTTCAATAACAAGAATTTTCTTGATTCCAAACTAAATAACTTATCAAGAATGAAAGAGTAAAATTCGTTCGAAAGTTCAATAATATTCAATTGATTAAGAAAAGTTAGCAATACTGCAATAATATTTAATAAAGTGAGATTCTCCCAGATTTAATGCTGAGTGATCAAAAATTGATCAAGAAACTGCTAGAGGAATCATCAGTTAATAAAATTGAATTACCTCAAGAATATAAGTTAGTTATAAAAACCAAATATACTGTTCTACGAGTACATGAGATGATCAACCCCATTGTACCCTATAATATGTATAATACTCAAACATAACGTAAGGGGTCGGATGTTCGATAATACCTTTTTATAAGGGTTATACATCTCAGTCTTACATCATGAGTCCGTACCACAACAATGTGGTTTGGATTGCTTTCAAACAAATGATATGATTTTAACATATAATATCAATATTGATCTAGCCGAAATAAATGGCATAGATCTTTCAATAACAACTTAGTTCAAATAATAGAACGATTAATCAATTATTAGTCTAGCCGAAACAAATAGTTGAGAAATGACTCATAAGCAGTTCATTAATAAAAGAACTTTAAATTTATTTCATAGTTCAAATAATAAAATAGAAAATCAATTGCACTATGAACGAATAAGAATAATCATTATGGATGTGAATAATCAACAATAATTATTCATTATCATGTTTTAAAAATAATAACTCAAGTTTGAGTTAGAGAACTTGCCTCGATTGTCAATTACAGCTATACAATTTAATTAAACTTCTTTTGAAAAACCTATCATTAATAATACTGATCTCTCAATTAGCATAACATATTATTACTCATAACACCACTATTCTTATAATAAATTATCTAACATTTAATCATGTAATCAAACATTCAATAATACCTTACTCATTTGGAATATTATGACCCCTCGAAATATTATTATCATATAATCATTGTCTTAAACTTTTGTCTAATATTATTAATCCTTTAATAATATTTTATTCACTTTCTAATATTATTAAACATTTAATAATATGATTAATCAATTAATAATATTATTAATCATTTAATAATATCTTAATTTAACTTTAATCTAATATTATTAATCATCTAATAATTTTTAAATCATTATCTAATATTATTAATTATTTAATAATATTTTAACTTAACTTTAATATAATATTATTAATCATTTAATAATATTTTAATTTAACTTTAATCTAATATTATTAATTATTTAATAATATTTTACTCTAATTTTAATCTAAATAATATTAATTACTTAATAATATCTTAATCTAATATTATTAAGCTCTTAATAATATTTTAATTATTTATTAAACTAATAAACAAATTATTCTAATTGTTTACCCTTTACTAATTCATTTATTTAATAATCATAAAACAATCATGAACATTTGATTACATCATATTAAGGGACATTTGTCATAAAATCACATTTTTACCATTTTTAACATCACATAACTTATTATTCTGATTTATTCATAAGTCAAACACATCCATGAAAAATACCAAAACAGTTCTGAAAATTCTTCTTTTTTGGGGAACATCATATTATGGTCCCCTCATGAACATATATTTTTTCTAGAATTTTCCAATTTCTTTTACTATTTTTAAATGGTCCAAAACAGTCAGATCTTGCAATATTTTTCATAAATCGAAATTTTATCAAAAAATTCTGAAATATTTAGGGTAAGCTTCTGTTATATACATCTACTCCCAGTAAAGTTTTTACAATTTTTGGAGTTACATATAAAAAGTTATTTGTCATTTCTTGTAAAATCCATAACTTTCATTCTACACATCCAAAAATCGCCATCTTTGGAATGGATCTAAATAACTCATCATATTAACATCCCAAATTTTCTTAGAAGTTTTAAATTAGAAAAAAAAAAGATGAAACTGCCCCTGTAAAGGACTGGCCAGGAACATTATTTACCCCTTTTTCTTTAATTGGACTATTTTGACTAAAACAACCACCATGGCTTGTAAAATCAACATTTTTGAGTGCTACCACTTGGGGTTAAATTTTAACTTACATATCTAGAACTCATATTTGACGGATCGTAAAAACAATAGTAGATTTCAAATAGTAGTTGTTCAAAGTGAAGAAAAGTTAGGGTTTTCTACACTTAGAACATAGTTTTCATTTTCTTCCTTTGATCTAACTTTTTATCACTCAAAATGATTAGATCCATACATAAAATACTAGAAAACATGTAAATCAAGAGTTTTGAAGTGCAAGATCATAAGCTCTTATTTCTTTAAAAACAAACTAAATAAAAGGAAATAAACTAGTTTATAGTTAGTTTTTTATACATTTGATTTATGTTATCTTCCTTCTTATTTCAAAGTATTATGAAGTGAAGTTTGAAAGCAAAAAATGTGATGCCCCCAAAATAGGTATACATCACCTATCTTGAGTCGCCAAATACATGGTACTAAATTCAAATACAACTTGATTATACAACAGTCGTGTAAAATATGACAAAATACATGTTGTGAGTTTTAATACAAATATTGTCATCTAGACAATATCCGCACTCAATTTAGTCCTCATTACATTTATTATCACACTATTTAACAGAATAGTGAGGACTACTAAGACACCATCTCGGACCATCACGTTCCCCGACTAGTCTCGGCTACGTTCTCATTTCCTAAAGAGAACAGTGAAAGAAAGGGTGAGCTCAACTAGCCCAGTACGAAATATTATGACTAAGATAATGCAAAATAAATTATCATTAGTCCTCAACAGTGTTAAACTGATAAAATACAATAGACATCAAGTTTAACTGCAGCAGAACATGCAATCCATTAAAAGAGTCAATTAGAGAATAAAATCTACTATCTTTTATGATTTAAAAAGGTTTTTCATCACTTTTATCACTGAGACTCAGCTTAATAAATAATTCACATCATCCCTGCACTACGGCCAAGGATATTCATTAGGGTCACGCCCAAAAATTATCCATGCACTACGGGCCAAGGATATTTGTGTATTCATCAATGGTCATGATCATGCCAACAACTGTCCATCAATGCACTTTAGGCTAATGAGGACTTTTACCACATCATTTGTAACATTACGGTCATGATTACACTGAATAATCCCTGGTCATAATCATACCAAGTCCATCTATGCACTACAGGCCACACACGACTTTCAAAAATAATATAAACATGAGGATGATGACAGTGATATAAGAATTCAATAAAACAAGTTCAAGAATTAATTTATTTAGGAACTACTAACGTCCAAATTGTCAACGTGATACTTCTTTGTAAAGTAAAATTCAAGAATGCTCAAAAGAATATTTCCATGAAAAGATATTGGATGAAGCGCAAATATCAAGAATATTCCACTAATTTCATGGAGTGTAGAAGTCAAAACTTTAACCAACTGAGTATAATAAAGAATGGAATAACAAAAGAAATCACTATGCATGCGGTATCAGCATGATGAGTTATTCCATCGTAATAATAAATAACGGAACCAGTGTCAAAGCGTAATACGCACCGGCAAGTGATATTCCAATGTAATAATAAAGAATGGAATACATTAGAAATCACCATGAATGCGGTATTGCGACGCATACAAAGTTATTCCAATGTATACTAAATGACGGAACAGTCGTGAAATTCACACCAACATGATGTTCCAACAGAATAATAAAGACGGAACTAGGTCCGGCGTAAAGCACGGACAGTATATTCCAACAAAAAAATAAAGACGGAACTAGGTCCAGTGTAAATCACATACAGGATATTCCAACAGAATAATAAATAATGGAATACAGAAGAATTTCACCAAGTATAGGGTAGCCCGAGTATACAGGTTATTCTAACAGAATAATAAAGATGGAATAATAGAAGTTCTCTTCATGAATACAAAAGAAATAATACCCCTTACCGTAAAAGAAACTTGATATCGGAGTAGTGAAGTAGCGGAATACTTTTCTTCTTTCTCTCTATAGTTTCTCTCTCTAGAGTTTCAGTGAATTCGTAAGAAATAATGAAGGAATGAGCTTCTATTTATTGAAGAATGGAATGAATAGTAACCAATCCACGAGCGGTCCATATTGATTTACTTTAAACGGATGGTCCATATTTAAAGCAAAATCATTTAAATAAAATATAATATATTCTATTTATAATCTAATAAAACGAATAACTTTAAAAAAGATTTTACTATGCAAACACTATGCAAGCACTATGTAAACACTATGCATAATAAAATTTAATATATTCGAATTATTTTCTAATAAAACAGATAACTTTATAAAATTATTTTATTTTATATAAAATTTTTTTACTATTAGCCTAATAAAACGAATAACTTTATAAAAGTATTATGTTTTATATAAAAAGTTTTTCTGTTTTATTACGTTAATAATACGAATAAAACAAAACATCATCATCATTATTATTATTCACACTATTAATCGACCAGGTCGTTCCCAGGAAAGAGGGGGCTTTCCAATAAGAATTTCTCCCTATTGACGTGTAATTAGGTGACCAAACCTCTCCTTCGCTGAACTTCTAGACATCGTTAATAATGCAAATAATAATATTAACAACTTCTTCATCTCAATTATTGATTTAATAACATATAAAATATCCACAATAATTGAATCAAACTGAGTGACTTCTCACATAAGAATTAATAATCAATACTGTGTGCTACTATGCAACCACGCCAGACATCGTATTTTTACTACCGAGTAGTTCAACAAGATCAATGGTAAAACTTTCACTGCTTATTTTCATAAAAATATTTTTGTCGCTTTCTCAATCCGACAATAATTACATTAGGGGTCCACCAATAATTGTGTCGTCGTATTTAATATTCCCTAACCAATCGAATATTATATAACAACTTGCGTACTTTGCAAAATTTATAAATATTACCCACAACTATAACATTATATCAAATTTATTCCATAATATTCAAAAATGATATTTATAGAAAATTCATTTTTATTCATAAAAGTTTGGGTCTTACAATCTCCCCTTCTTATGAAATTTCGCCCTCGAAATTAGGGTACGTACCCGGTATGTCAAAGAGGTAAGGATACCTTGATTTCATTTCAGATTCTAACTCCCAGGTCATTTCCTCCATAACACTTTGACTTGAGTTATAACCTTGGAGCGTAGAATATGTTCCTTCTTATCCAAGATTTGAACAGGAACCTCTTCATACGTTAAATCTTCCGCTATTTCGTCTGGTTCTAAATCAATAATATGGTTCGAGTCTTTCACATATTTACGTAACATGGATATATGAAAAACATTATGAACACGAGACATACTTGGCGGTAAAGCAAGTCTATAGGCTACAGTCCCTACTCGATCGAGGATTAAAAATGGGCCAATGAATCGAGGATTGAGTTTTCCTCTCTTTTCAAAACTTGTAACTCCTTTCCATGGAGCAACACGTAACAACACATGATCTCCAATATCGAATTCCACGTCCTTTCGATGAAGATCAGCATAACTCTTTTGTCGGTCTTGTGAGGTTTTTATACGTTGTCGGATCGTTTGAATCTTTTCCGTAGTCAAACGTACCAACTTCGGTCCCAACAACGTTGCTTCACCCACCTCATCCCAGCATACTGGAGAACGACACTTTCTTCCATATAACGCCTCGAATGGAGCCATGCCAATACTTGCTTGATAACTGTTGTTGTAGGAAAACTCCACCAATGGTAAGAATATGTCCCAACTTACCTTGAAGTCAAGGACACAGAGTCTTAATGAATCTTCAAGAGTTTGAATAGTCCTCTCTGATTGTCCGTCCGTTTGAGGATGATAAGCCGAACTAAATCATAAATCTGTGCCCATAGCTTTTTGCAAACTAACCCAAAATTGTGAAGTGAATCTTGGGTCTCGATCAGAAACTATGGATACTGGCATACCATGCAGTCTTACAATCTCATTTATGTACATACGAGTAAGACGTTCAAGTGTATAAGTTTCTCGTATTGGTAAGAAATGAGCAGACTTGGTCAATCTATCAACAATGACCCAAATTGCATCTATGCCTTGAGAAACCTTAGGAGGACCAGTAACGAAATCCATAGTAATATGCTCCCACTTCCATTCTAGAATTTCAAGTGGTTGCAATGGACCTTTTGGTACTTGATGCTCCGCTTTGACTCATTGACAAGTTAGACACCTTGAGATAAACAGCGCTATCTCTCCCTTCATATTGCTCCACCAAAATGTATGACAAAGATCACGATATATTTTGGTACTCCGAGGATGGATTGCAAACGGTGTGTTGTATGCCTCCATCATGATTTTATACTTTAAATCAGGGTCGTTAAGAATACAAAGTCTAGAGTTGACTCGAAGTATTCCTTCTTCATCAATTCTTGCTTCTGGCATAGCACCTTCTTGTACTTTCTTCCTCATATGCATCGCCTCCGTGTCCAGGCTTGAGCGCGCTTTTAACTTTATCGATTAAAGTCGGTTCTACTCATATATTCGCCATCATCACATGGGTCCCTGGAGGCTTTAATTCTATCTCCATCCTTTGCAAGTCATACAAGATGGGCCTTTGCGTTGACAATATCGCACTTGTACCCGCATATGATCTTCAACTCAATGCGTCAGCTACCACGTTTGCTTTTTCCAGGATGGTATTGGATGGTATGATCATAATCTTTCAACAGTTTAAGCCAACGTGTCTGTCGCATGTTGAGTTCCTTTCGAGTGAAGAAATATTTGAGGCTTTTATGATCCGTAAAGATCTCCACTTTCTCCCCATACAAGTAATGCCTCTAAATTTTAAGTACGAAGACAACAGCTGCCAACTCTAGATCATGAGTAGGATAATTCCTCTCATATTCTTTGAGTTGTAGAGAGGCATAGGCTACGACTTTCCCATGTTGTATGAGAACACATCCTAACCCCTTGCCTGAAGCATCACTGTAGATGACAAATCCCTCCGAGCCAGATGGTATTGTCGTAATAAAATTGAAATGAGTTTTCGTTTGAGTTCTTGAAAACTCTTCTCACATTCCTCGTTCCAACCGAATTTTGTAACTTTCCGAGTCAGCTGAGTTAAGGGAGTAGCGATTCGAGAAAACCCTTCTACGAATCTCCGATAATAACCAATTAAGCCGAGAAAGCTACGACTTCTATTAATTGATTTAGGTTGCTCCCATCTTTGAATGGCTTCAATCTTTGCCAGTCAATGATATTCCATGACTTGATACCACGTGCCCAAGGAATGCTACTTCCTCGCCGTAACTCGCATTTCTTCAACTCGCATAAAGCTTATATTCACGAAGCTTTTGGAGTATCGCCCTCAAGTGTTTCTCATGATCTTCACGGCTTTTGGAATAAATAAGGATGTCATCAATAAAGAAGACCACAAAGTGACCCAAATATTCCTTGAATACTCGGTTCATCATATCTATGAAGGCAAAGAGGAGCAATAGTCAATCCAAAAGACATGACTAGGAATTCATAATGCCCATACCGAGTTCTCAAAGCCGCCTTTGGAATGTCATTGGTTCTAATCTTCAATTGGTGATATCCTAACGAAAGATCAATCTTTGAAAAGAATTTGCGGCGCCTTTGCAACCGGGTCAAACAGGTCATCAATACGTGGCAATGGGTACCTATTTTTGATGGTGACATGATTCAACTCCCGATAATCAATACAAAGTTGCATACTCCCATCTTTCTTCTTCACGAATAGAACAGGAGCACCCTAATGAGAAGTACTGGGACGAATAAAGCCAATGTCAAACAATTCCTGCAGTTGGGTCTTTAACTCCTGAAGTTCAATAGGAGCCATTCGATATGGGGCTTTGGAAATAGGTTTTGTACCAGGTTCAAGGTCGATACAAAATTCAATTTCACGCTTTGGGGGTAGGCCAGGAAGTTCTTCAGGGAATACGTCAGGAAATTCATTAACAATAGAAATATCATTCAAAACTGACGTATTTTTGTTTAGATCTGTGACATGAGCTAAGAAAGCTTGACATCCTTTTTTCAATAAACAAATAGCTTTATGGCTTGAGATGACAGTGATTGATTTTAATGGTTTGGTTGCTTGAATTCACATAATAGGTTGATTAGGAATATGAAAGCTAACAATCTTACGAAAACAATCAATTTTTGCATGATGAGTAGTTAACCAATCAATCCCTAGAATTATGTCAAATGCAAGTATTTTTAAGGAAATAAGGTCGACAGGTAATGTGAGGGTACCGATTTGAACCAAACAAGACTTATAAACAGTGGATGTAATGAAGGTTTCTCCCAACGGAGTTTTAACAGATAACTCAAATTCTAATTTCTCCGAAGTCAAATTTAAACGTTGAGCACAAGTAGGAGAAATAAAAGAATGGGTAGAACCGGTATCAAATAAGGTATATACTTCACTAGAATTTATGATACGCTTACCCGTGATGACCTCGTTCTAGTTCCTTACTTTCTGGGAGGTCACGACAAACGCTCTCCCTTGAACAACCGGTTTTGTCTTCTTTGGGACGGCCTTTGCTGCCTCCATCCTAGCTGGACTTATCTTCGGTGCATGATAAAATCGGGCCAGGTGTCCTTCTCTTCGACAATTATAACATGCTTTGGAAGTCATCGCACAGTTTGGACTGATGTGTCCCTCCCCTCCACATTTGAAGCATATGATAGATGGTCGTTCTTCTTCCTTAACGACAGGTACTGATGCTGACGTCTTTCCATCATTATTGAATCTTGTTTTCTTGAAATGTCCATTCTTATTATTTTGGCCATGATTACCACCGAAGTGGTTACCATTTCTGGCATGGTAATTCCCTCCACGCTTATTGTCACCGCTTCGATGACTGTTATCACTGGTATTATCATTTTACCGGCTGCTCTCTTTTGGTTGGGTTGACTCATTATCGTGCTCCAATAAATGAGCCCTATTATCAACATTTGAATACAAACACAGTTTATGAGAGATAAGATATTGACGTATCTCTGGTTTCAAACCTCTTAAAAACATTCGCGTCATTCTCTCCTCATTATCAACCAAATGGGACGCAAACCGGGACAGCTCGGCAAACATGGCTTCGTACTGTGACACGATCATGTTGTTTCGTTCCAGTTTAATAAACTCTACCTCTTTCATGTAATGAATACTTTCGGGAAAGTACTTGTCGTTGACCAGTTCTTGGAACTTCTCCCAAGACATCTTCAGTGCGGCAGGTTGAGTACACTTTACAGATTCCCACCAATAATCTGCCTCTGCCCGCAACATGAAAGTGGCAAAGGGAACCTTTTGCTCCAAAAAGCAACCCAAGACATCAAATATCTTGTTGATTTTCTTTATCCACGTCTCTGCCTTCAGTGGTTTTGGCTCTCCAAAAAACTCTGTTGGTCCCAGCTCCTTGAACCGTTTGGCAGTGACCGTCTGAGAGTAGCCAGTGTTTCCATATGCATTTTGGATAGGAGCCGCTCTCGCCTGATGTTGCATGAATTGCATGAAGCCTCAGAACATTCCATCGTTCATCATTTGGTCGCTGTTGTTGTTTGCATTAGGATTGTCGCCTTCATGATGCATATTATCCTGATTATTGATCTGTGGAGACTCAATGGTCTCCTGTGCTCCATTGATGTTCTCAACATTCTCGGATGCCATTTTCAAATACTGCCACAAAACAAGGGTTAATTAACATATCACATATTATCCCTATACTCTGACCGACCAATTAAATACCAAATAAACTTAGGTAGGTCATACTAGCGAAGGAATTCCCCGTCTCTCCCCTCCTAGTTCTTATCTCACATCTCAGCCAGGGATCATATCCCTAAGCTTTGATAACAACTGTGACGCCCTCAAAATAGGTATACGTCACCCATCTTGAGTCGCAAAATACATAGTACTAAATTCAAATACAACTTGATTATACAATAGTAGTGTAAAATACGACAAAATACATGATGTGAGTTTTAATACAAATATTGTCATCTAGACAATATCCACACTCAATTTAGTCCTCATTACATTTATTATCACACTATTTAACATAATAGTGAGGACTACTAAGACACCATCTTGGACCATCACTCCGTTCCCCGAATAGTCCCGGCTACGTTCTCATTTCCTGAAGAGAACAGTGAAAGAGAGGGTGAGCTCAACTAGCCCAGTAAGAAATATTATGACTAAGATAATGCAGAATAAATTATCATTAGTCCTCAACAGTGTTAAACTGATAAAATAGAATAGACATCAAGTTTAACTGCAGCGGAACATGCAATCCATTAAAAGAGTAAAGTAGAGAATAAAATCTACTATCTTTTATGATTTAAAAAGGTTTTTCATCACTTTTATCGCTGAGACTCAGCTTAATAAATAATCCACATAATCCCTGCACTACGGCCAAGGATATTCATTAGGGTCACGACCACAAATTATCTATGCACTACGGGCCAAGGATATTTCTGCATTCATCAATGGTCATGATCATGCCAACAACTGTCCATCAATGCACTTCGGGCTAATGAGGACTTTTACCACATCACTTGTAACATTACGGTCATGATTACACTGAATAATCCCTGGTCATAATCATACCAAGTCCATCTATGCACTACAAAATACACAGATTTACTTTCAAAAATAATTTAAACATGAGGATGATGACAATGATATAAGAATTCAATAATACAAGTTCAAGAATTAATTTATTCAGGAACTAATAACGTCCAAATTGTCAACATGATACTTCTTTGTAAAGTAAAATTCAAGAATGCTCAGAAGAATATTTCCATGAAAAGATACTGGATGGAGCGCAAATATCAAGAATATTCCACTAATTTCATGGAGTGTAGAAGTCAAAACTTTAACCAACTAAGTATAATAAAGAATGGAATAACAAAAGAAATCACCATGTATGCGGTATTGGCATGTATAAAGTTATTCCATCGTAATAATAAATAACGGAACCGTGTCAAAGCGATTACACAATCGGCTGTGATATTCCAAAGTAATAATAAAGAATGCAATACAATGTAAATAACCATGCATGCGGTATTGCCATATATACATGTTATTCCAATGTAATACTAAATGAAGGAACCAGTCGTGTGAAATTCACACCAATAGGATGTTCCAAATAAATAATAAAGATTTTAAACTAGGTCCCAAGAAAGCATGATATGTGATATTCCAACAAAATAATAAAGATGGAACCAGGTCCTGCGTAAAGCACAGATAGGATATTCCAACAGAATAATAAAGAATGGAATACTGAAGAATTTCACCAAGTATAGGGTAGCCCGAGTATACAGGTTATTCCAACAGAATAATAAAGATGGAATAATTGAATTTCTCTTCATGAATACAAAAGAAATAATACCCCTTACCGTAAAAGAAACTTGATATCGGAGTAGCGAAGTAGCAGAATACTTTTCTTCTTTCTCTCTATAGTTTCTCTCTCTAGAGTTTCAGTGAATTCATAAGAAATAATGAAAGAATGAGCTTCTATTTATTAAAGAATGGAATGAATAGTAACCAATCCATGAACGGTCCAGATTGATTTACTTTAATCGGACGGTCCATATTTAAAGCAAAATCATTTAAATAAAATATAATATATTCTATTTATAATCTAATAAAACGAATAACTTTTAAAAAGATTTTACTATGCAAACACTATGCATAATAAAATATAATATATTATAGTTATTATCTAATGAAAATGTATAACTTTATAAAAGTATTCATTTTATATAAAAAATTTTACTATTAGCCTAATAAAATGAATAACTTTATAAAAGTATTTTGTTTTATATAAAAAAAATTCTGTTTTATTAAGTTAATAATACGAATAAAACATAATATCATCATCATTATTATTATTCACATTATTAATCGACCAGGTCGTTCCTAGGAAAGAGGGGGCTTTCCAATAAGGATTTCTCCCTATTGGCGCGCAATTAGATGACCCAACCTCTCCTTGGCAGAACTTATAGACATCGTTAATAATGCAAATAATAATATTAACAACTTCGTCAGCTCAATTATTGATTTAATAACATATAAAATATTGACACTAATTGAATCAAACTGAGTGACTTCTCACATAAGCATTAATAATCAATACCGTGTGCTACTATGCAACCACGCCAGATTATCTTTGTTCTTTACTACCGAAAGTAGTTCAACAAGATCAACGGTAAAACTTCCGTCGTTATTTTCAGAAAAATATTTTTGTCGCTTTCTCAATCCGATAATAATTTCGCTAGGGTCCACCAATGATTGTGCCGTCGCATTTAATATTCCCCGACCAATCGAATATTATATAACAACTTGCATGACTTTGCAAAATTTATAAATATTACCCACAACTATAACATTATATCAAATTTATTCCATAATATTCAAAAATGATATTTATAGAAAATTCATTTTTATTCATAAAAGTTGGGGTCTTACAAAAAATCTCTCTTTCTTTTCTCTCCTAAGGGTTGTCGACATGTCCCTCTCTCTCTCTCATTGATTTGTTTTGTTAGCAAAGTTTGGGAGAAATGAGAATGAATGAAGTAAAGTTTTTAAGAGTTAATGATATTAGGATTTTAAACGCTAGTAAAAATGTTTACCTATAAATCTTATATGTATCAATTTTCTCCCAACATCTCTCTTGTGACGCCCCCAAATCTGGGTATCTTCCAACCAGACATATGGTGCTACATGGTGCTACAGTTCACAAATACATTCAATTGAAATGCCTCAAAAGAAAGAATATGTCTTATATATATTCCAAACAATATTACAATTCCCTAGGTTCTTAATAACCATTACATTTGTTCTTGTCATAATATCAAATAACAATAGCATTCAACCTATACTATTACAAAAGCAATTTATAGGTTCGCCTTAGCTTTCCCTTTATCTTTACCGGATCCTTCGGTCCATTCGGTCTTAGCTGCATTTATATGGTTCAAGCAAGAGTGAGCATAACTAGCTCAACAAGTATGACACTTCCATTTAAACAATATGCTTGAATCATACAAATCATATATCTTCAATAAATGAACAATAGTTATGAAGTACTATCGATAATTCAAAATAGCACTTCTCTTTTCTTAAAACGTTTTACAATGAACAACATTCAATAAAACATCAATTTCGGTACAACACCTAGAGCATTTCATACTTTCTTTGAAAAGGACAACCCGATACTAAGTCCGTAAGCCCGACATTACTTATGAGCACGTCTAGGTGATCAGCTTATAGTAATCTATTTTGTACAACACTACTTTCTTTAAACGTATGTACGTTTAAGTTGTGGCAACCTCGCGTGCCTGTCGTTTGATGACAAAATATTTGTTTAGCATATTCAATCTTCATTTGAAAACCATACCAATATAGTGTGGCAAAACTTGACAACATTGAAAATAGTTTAATAGATTATAAGAAATCTATAAAACATCTTAAGTCTAGCCGAAGAAATTGGCTTCGACTTCATCATACATCAATTCATGAGTAAGAAACATGAATCACAAAGCTTGTCTAGATTGAACATAGACAAGGGTTAGAACACTTGCCTTTAGTGTCTGCTATGGTTAATATACATTTCTTTGAATCTTTAAGGTCTCTACAATACATAACCACATAACATACTACATTAGGTCATGAACAAGCATGCATAGTTCCTAATGTATCTTACCTTTCTTCTCAATCTAATTAGTCCTTAGATTATTTAACATTTGTTCAAGTTTATCACATTACCTTGTTCTTATGTTCACATTCGAGTGACTTATCTTCAACCTTTAGTGTATTACTTTAAGGTTTATAACATCCTAATTGATGTTACATTAAGTTAATTAAGGAAATTTAATTTAACCTAATCACTTTACTTTCTTTCTTTACTTATAAGCTATCATTACTATCATCCTTCTAGTGTTTTATACTGCAAGCACTTCAGCTTTTTCATCTTTATGTCACATTTGTGGGCGCCACCTTTATTCGCCGGTCGAGGTCCTGGACTTGGCGCTGCAATGTGAGTCTCTTTGTTAACTACCGCACCACGACGCGACTCAGCAGTAGGTGATGGTCGAGTCTGGCACTGCGGCGCCAAGGACAAAGCCTTGGTTGGCGCTGCGGTGCCAACTCTGTGCATCAAACAATTTTGACGGATTATTAACTTAATGAACTTCCTGGACTTATAATTTACTTATTGTAAGTCCGAATTGGCTCGTTCAAAAGCCATTAGCATACAAATCACATACTCTAAGTGTTCATGCAAGAATTTTATATTTTTGAATCCATTAACTCAGAATTCACCTTTTAGTTCATTTTTAACAAAAACGATAAACATTCGTGAACATTCAACTCTCGTTTCTTCGTTCCAAGTCGAAATTTTATAATTTTTGAGTTCGCAACTCTAGAATGCCAAATGAGACTATTCTCCATCAAAAACTAATGTTTCTAAGTTCAATGTCAAAATTTAACTTCCATTCCGAGAATTTCATAATTTCGACGATTAACGTCTAATCTCGTAAATTCTGCTATAACTTCGTTGCTTGAGATTTTTACATCGTTTAAAATGGATTCATTCTATCATACTAACATGTATAATCTAAGCCTATAAATGATGGTGTTAAACTTGTCTATCAACAACAACATAATACAATTCTTCCATGAATTTCAATGGTCTAAAGCTTTTATACTTTGGATTTCACTTCATATGGTTTGTTAAAGTTTAAGTTCTTCAACAACCATCCTTGTTTCTTCTTACCATACATACTCCATCAATCCTCACTTCTCTAACAAACTACAATTAAAGAGAGGAAGATTAATGGTCAAGAGGCTTACCCTTGATGATTACTTGATTCATCCTTGTTCTTCCTTCTTGTTCTATATATGAAAGACTAACTTTTCTAACTTTTTCTCTCTGAAAAATAAGCACTTATAATGTCGGATGAAATAAAACAAGCAACAAATGATCTAGCAAGCTTCTATATATAGAAAATCCTAGATTAGGATAGTTTGGTCATTAAGTCATTCCACCTCCTTAACTAACCTCCTTATTATTCCAACCTTGGCCATTAAGTTTACTTAGTCAGCAAGATCACCCATGTGCTCATAGGGCCCACATGGGTTTCCCCATGTGTAAGACCCCGAATTTTATGAAATAAAAGTATTCAATTTTTTTTTTAATTACTATTCATGAGTTACTATTCACGAGTTACTATTCACGAGTTACTATTCACGAGTACTATTCATGAAGCATGATAATTTTTTTTCGTAAGAAGACATTACTCAATAATTGTTACAGTAATTACTGTTCAATATTTTATTTTATTGATTCAATAATTGCTACGTTGATATTTTATATTATTGTTGTTTCAATAATTGTCACGTACGATATTTTCCATTATCGAACAATAATTCATATTATCTGAATAATATTATTGGATAACATTATTGGCAATGTCTAGAAAGTTCTGTCTAAGGAGAGGTTTGGTCACCTAATTGCGCGCCAGTAAGGAGAAATTCTTATTGGAAAGCCCCCTCTTTCTTGGGAACTGCCTGGTTGTCAATATTGTGATTATGTAATATTATTTGTGAATAATTAATTGATTTTTATGATGAGAAAAATATTTATTTTATGTGGATATAGATGGAGAAAATTTTTAAAGTGACAATTGTTGAAAATTAATATTTTATCTTTTTCTGATAAAATAATTCATTTAAATATATTATTTTAATAATATATTAATGATGATATTTTTACGATGAATGTGGGATATATGAGTATATGTGGAGGAGAAGTATTTTTGTTACCAAAATATTTAAAACATGTTTTATGTGTTTCATTGGACCCCATTTCTTGATCGAAATTTGATTATAAACTTGTAAAATCGTCCGTTTGTGGATTTCGGTCAATTTCTGTTTGGAATTTGGAAAACTTTCTTCTGAAAAGTTGTAGAGAATTGAAATTCCTATAAAAACTCGTGAGATTCGAATTTTCTGATAAAAGGGCTATTTATTATGAATTATTGAAGTTCCGAAGTTCCGAAATAATTGATTTTTGGAAGTTTTATTTATTTTTATTAATAAAAACGTTTTTATATATTTTGTGGCCTCATTAAACATGTGCAAAATCAGCTGATTTCAAATTTCTAGAGGTGGGCTTGAAATTTGATAATAATATTATTATTATATTCAATTTTCTGTTTTGGTGTTCTAAACAATTTCCTATAAATAGGGTGCTTAGGTTAGAATTGAAAATCACACCAGAAACTGAAGTTTTCTCTCTCTATATTATAGAGCATATTCTTGTGAATATTTTGAGTATACTTTGAGTGTTGCTATACTCTGCAAGTTCGCTCAGATTCGTTTATTCTAATTAAATCTTTGCTCTTTTGAGGTAAGGGATAGTAAGGGATTTTAAGGGTTATTATGTTTTTAGTTTTGAAATTTTTCTGAACCTTCAAAAATTCTGGAAAATTTTGAAATGATATTTTGATGAGTTTTGTAGAGTGTTTCCAAAATGGCGATTTTTGGATGTATAGATTAGGAGTTATGGATTTTATGAGAAAAGACTATTTTAAAAGTAACTATTTATAACTCCTTGTGATTAACTACAAAATTGATGAAATTTTTATTGGGAGTACATCAATATAATATCAAGATACCGTGTAAATTTGAAATTTTTGGATAAAAGTATAATTTATGATAAATGTTTAAATATTCGGTAGTTTTGGCCATATGAAAAATAGTAAATGAATTTTTAAAATTTAGAGAAAATATATGTGCAATATGGGACTATGTTATGCTAAATCCCGGAAAAAGAAATATTTTTGGGCCCGATTTGGTATTTTTTCATGAAAATGTTCTAGTTATGAGTAAATGAATTAAATATGTTATGTGAAGTAAGAAAATTGGAAAACATGATTTTATGACTTGAAAATCATATATGAGGTATATCTGATTTTTGATGAGAGTTTTGGTTATTGGTGATGAAATCTTATGAGTTTGGCATTTTATGATGATTAAATGCATTTATTAGTAAAGTGTAAACAATTTAAATAAATTGTTTATAAGTTTTAGAAATGATTAAAATATTATTGTAATATTAATAATATTAGATTATGAGATTTCTAAGTGATTTATAACATTTGGATTAAGGTGTTATAAATATGGATATGAATTTTATTATGAAACTTTATCTTTTCGTTATCGAGGTTACTATACGCACGATATACGGTACTATGTATTTATCACGGGTACTATTCACGACAAATTGGTTTCTTCTCGACCAAATTATCGTTGATTTATGAATCTTACTCTTGAAATTAAAACCATGTTTTGATTATATTGTTTTTATATAACATTCTTATAACCCTAATGATGATATTTCTCTTTGACTTGAGTGTAAAGATGAGTAGATTATTGGTATGATCGTGACTATAGGTTCTCTTTGGCGATGGTGCAAAAGTTGAATTGTTGGTTGGTATGATCATGACCATTGAATTTTACAATTGAATATTTTTAGCTTAAGTGCAAAGGTGAATTGATCAACATGGTTATAATTATTGTTATATAACTTCGAAATGATTATGTATTTCTTTGATATATGAATATCTTTGGCTCAGTAGTCAAAAGATGACTTGTTGATGAATATCTTAGCTTTTGAAGTCAAAGATGAATTATTGATGAATATCTTTTGCTCGTAATACAAAGATGACTGTTGTTGAATATCTTTAGCCTGTAGTGTAAATATGAATTATTGATGAATATCTTTGGCTCGTAATGCAAAGATGACCTGTTGTTGAATATCTTTAGCCTATAGTGTAAAGATGAACTGTTGATGAATATATTTGGCCCGTGGTGCAAAGATAAATTTATTAGTATGATTATGAATGGAGGCTGTGATTTGGTATAACCATGATCTTTGATGTTTCGGTAAAAGACAAGTGATGAAAATTATCTTTGTCTTGGATGAGGAAAGGAATTTAGAACTACAATTACGATTATGAGTTATACACGTGATTGTGGACAGGAATTGTTGATTGATGTTAGAGGGATAAAACATTGTTGGTGGACTTTTAACATGGAGAAGATAATAGATTTTATGGTCTATTTGACTCTTCTAATGGATCGCTTGTTCACGCAAACTATGGTTGAAAAGTTTTATCATCTACCATATGTTCTAAATCTACGATTTATTCTTGATGAAGACTATTGATAATTTATTTATCTTTAGTCATAATATTCTTTACTGAGCTAGTTGTGCTCACCCTTTTGTTTCACAATTCCTTTCAGATAATAAAAGTGTAGCTGGGTCGAGCGGGGGATAGCGAGGGAATAGAGTGGTGGTCTATAGTTGTTGAGGGTGAGGTGAATTTAACTTTGGAAGGGTGTTTTGTCACTACCATACAAGATGTCTAATGACATACAACCTCGTGTCATCATAAGACATGGTTGTGCTCATCCACTTGTTGAGTATATTTACAAGCACTACCTATATAATCTTGGTGTTTGTTTGGAGTATAATACCCAATTAGAGACAGTGGAGATAATGATATGTCAAGAGAAGACTCACCATTGGGAAGAATATGATAGTAATCTTCTCGTTTTTCTTTGGGGTCTATTGGGTCAACCAAGGATAATTCTATGGCCATATGATATCTACCATAACCTAAAAGCATGGCCTCCCATGTATGAAGGTTTCCTTGAGCACTTCCCAAAGATTCTAATTTCTAAAACAGTTTTTGACTATACCTTTATGTAAGGTGTCATTGTGACGTGCTACAGTTGGTATATATTTGTATCCAAACTCATAGCATATGTTTTGTTGTATTTTGCACAACAATTGTTGTAATAAAGTTGTAGTTGTTTTCCGTACCATATATTTGGCGACTCAGAATGGGTTGGATGGAATGGACCTATTTTAAGGTCGTTACACCATGGGTCATTCCTACTCATTGGATCGATCCATGGATCTGGTTCTTAATTTGGGCTTTAAGTTTAGTTAACTTAACTTATGCTTTGGGCTTGCATTAAACCAACATTGGGCTTGCTCATTAATTCCCAATTGGACTTTAACCAATCCTACACTTGGGCTTGTATAATTCCTAGCAAATCCTACATGTCCAATACACTTGCCTTAAAGCCTTATAACGTAAAATCTACGTATTATTCTCGTATACTCATCCATTATATACGACATACTATCATTCTTAAATACTCATATAATACCTCGTATTATACTCATATTCATTACTTCGTACAATACTTACGTATCATACGATATCATCGTTTAATTCATTAA
This sequence comes from Panax quinquefolius, assembly GCA_020205615.1. NCBI lineage: Eukaryota > Viridiplantae > Streptophyta > Magnoliopsida > Apiales > Araliaceae > Panax > Panax quinquefolius. Next base: position 437,355 of record JAINUW010000716.1, on the reverse strand, counting down.
CACTTTACTTTCCTTAACGTTCTCAAATTTTATCTGCAGGCATAAAACTGTGTTTTCCATACGTGAATTATTATTATATAATCCATCTCACCTTGATATTCTATCGTTACGTATTTTCGACGTCGAGATTTTTACTATCCCTCTTCTGTTCTTGTCTTTTGGTGTTCTCATGTTAGATGAGATTTGTTTGAAAAAACAAGTTGTGAAAAGGTTTGACAATTATATGTCAACGATTTGACTGTAAGAGTCACCAGTTGGTTTTTTAAATGGTTATACTAATGCAATCGAGAAAAGGTTTGAACATTGACCCAGTGATGTGACACTGCTAAACGGGTCTGTGAAACCGAGATTCATTAGGGTCCGGGGAATTGCTTATGCGGATGGAAGGTGTTAGGCACCCCCTGACATTCGTGTTACCACGGTTACCACCACTTTTTAATTAAACTGTTATATGAATGTGTGTGTGTGTGTGTGGATCAATGTGCAGTTATTTGGAAGTAGCATTATGCCTCGTTCGCACCTATATACACATGGTTTGAATTTGTATAAAAATTCAGTTTTAAAAAAGATATAGCAATGATGTTTTGTAAAAGAGGTTTTTCAAGCCCTATGCTCAATAGTAATTGAGGCCTTTGATACTTCCATTTTATTAAATGTTCGGCTTGATTGCTTTTATTTTCTAGATACGAAGCATCATCGAGAAAATAATGTATAAAGCAGTGCTGAACTCCTCATGGGCATGAAAGCCATCTAAGGAAATTCAAACACTGTGAATAATTTACAAGCTGCTTATAGCTAAAAATGTCCATCATGGAAATCGAATCTAAATTCAGTAGACTGAATCTGTGATCACATGATTCCTAGGCTCATATGATGTCGCAATTTATATGAAAGCAGTAAGCAGATATATATATATATATATATATATATATAAAAGTTGTAAATATATATACAGACATGATCAACCACCACGAAGCACCTCCATGGGGGATCGAAAATGTAAATATATAAAAGTGGTAAATATATATATTTAGGGATATGATCAACCACCACGAAGCACCTCTATGGGGGATCAAAAATGTAAATAAAGCAATAAAGACGATCAACCGCCATGAAGTAAACTCCAGGCGGGTCGTAATGTAAATAAAGTAGTAAAAACGATCAACCGTCATGAAGTAAACTCCAGGCGAGACAGAATGTAAAAGCGGTAAACACACAAGATATATATTGATCCCGGCTTGGTTTATCATTTCAACGATTTGTAAACTTATATATATATATATATATATATATATATATATATATATATATATATATAGAGAGAGAGAGAGAGAGAGGAGTCCTGATCTGACTTGACTGTATTGTTATATGTATCCAAATCACATCTAAAATACTATATTATGGAAAAATTCTAGTTCCATAAAATATTAAACTTTTTTTAAGTTGTTTAAAAACAAAAAAAAAGTCCGCATTTTAGTACCAGTGAGGGAGCCCTTACCCCATCCGGATGTAAAATCTAGGCTCATCGAATAGAGTCCTACAAGTAGTTATATATATATATATATATATATATATATATATATATATATATAATATAATAAATGTCTCTGGATGTAAAATCTAGGCTCATCGAATGAGAGTTCGACAACAGTTATATATATATATATATATATATATATATATATATATATATATATATATATATATATAAGGAAATAAAAGCCACTTTACCGAAGTTCTGGCATACACACGCAACACGACTCTCAATGTGAAGAATGGTGTGTGTAAAGTAGAAGAGAAAGGCTTTAAAGTGTGTAAGAAGACTTACAGTGGACTGCCAAAGAAGACTTCTATAGCTTTAATCGGATGAACAATCGGCTCCCGCCAGTAAAAATATGACTGAATATAAGCTCTCAAGTGTTTAAAATGAGAAAGCACTCAATTTAGGGTGTGTAGAGAGCAAATTGGAAAGGGCTTCCTCATCGTTTTCTCTTACAAATGGCCACCCCAATCCCTCTATTTATAGAGGGGGAGCCATAGGTACACCTACGGTAGCCGAAGATGTACCTGCGGCTGCCTGGGGTGCCCTGGGCTCCGCGATTCCCATTATCTCGAAGTACGTGCATGCGTACAATGTGTTGTCTGCTCAAAATTGTAGAACTTTAATTTGAGCCTCCGATTGAGGTCTATAAGACCTTTTACGGAGTGTTGCTGTCGAGAGCTACGCCATGACATGGGATTAGAGGTTTTTAGATTCACTTGGGATTGGAACTCCTTAGTTCTTCTGGGACATTATGAAAGTAGTATGCACACAAGCCAATCATGTTTGATGATAAAGCATGTACTTTGTAACAATCTTATTCATTTATTAATAAAAAGTATTAATTTATTAAAGGCTTTTAATTATCTACGTGATGCTGTTTTATAATATGTGATAAACCCATAGTTTTAAGCAATGCTTTTAGAATAATGATGATGATCATTCTAATGAGATCTAAATTCTAAGAAAGCTTAAAACTAAAATAGTTCCCAATTGTTGGATTACTAAATTGGGGATTAGTAAATCCGGATAGATTAGTACATACGTTGCTCGCTCATTGGATGAGGATGATTGATCTCATGATCATTTGTGTGGAGACACTAAAGCAAGTATGTAGGTGCTTATTAGAGAATAAGTTCATTTGAACGTGGCTCGCTAAGGAATACCTAATGGAGTTTTACTTGCCTCATCAATAGGAATTCAGTAGTGATAGTAGTACAAGTGATCCTTGGACTTGAGATCATCATAGTATCTTGTGTATGATGAGTTATACTTTGACTTATTCCTTAAGACCCTTAGGGTATATCAAAGGGTATGCTTGGGTATAATAAGTTGTACATGGAGATAATGTATGATCAATAAAGAATCTACCACTTATTAAAAAGAAGAGAAATGTCCTATGTGATTCGATAAATGACAACCCGAAGAGTCCTTGGCGGCGGCGTAATGAAATTAGAAAGGAGTTTCTAATTTGCATTATTTGAGTTGTGCATTAAAGAGTCGAAATACATATAATTAAATAAAATAAGACTTGACAAAGAATTCCATGTCTTATATTTAATTGGGACATTGTATGGTGGAAGGATTGAATTGTCTTGCAGTAACTATTTACTCAAAGGTTCTTTTATGATTAATGTTGAAATCTATATTATTTGGAAAGTCGTTGATCGCTAGGGAGGTTTATCCTATTGTAGAATAAATATTATTTATTTAAATAAATTAATTGTTTAATTTATTTATTTAAATAAGATTAGAATTGTTCTAATTGATTTATTCACAACCTGGTTTAATATGGAGAACCTAAAGGGTCACACCATAAAAGGAAGAATAATTATTTAAGAAGTTAATGGCATAATCGTAATAATATGTTAGTTAGTATATTTAATTTAATCTATGGTGATAAAATAAATTAAATAGCTTAATATTTATTATTTAATATTTTAGAAATATTAAATATAAATTAATAAGAGGAGTCTTATTAATATTATTACAATTATTATTATTTTAATTTCTAAAAGAGTTTAGGAATTAATTTAATATAAGTACTCTCATTTATTCCTAATAGGATTAGGAAGGAAAATTAATTAAAGGAGTTTAATTAATTATCCCTAATAAGATTAGGGAGCCCATTTAATTAAAAGAGTTTAATTAAATAATACCTTATTTTAATAGGGTTACTTGATATCTTTATAAGAGGAGTCTTATATCAGATATCAAGATTTATATTATTCCAAGAGTTGGAGAGTACGCTCTTTTTCTATAGAGATAGAAAAACTAGGGTTTGAGCCAATACCCCTTCTTCTTGAAAATTCTTTTTCCTTGGTGGATCACCTCCAGAGGCCATACACTTGGGTGGCTTATATTGATCAAAGGAAGGAATCTACCAGGAGATTCAAGGAGATCATGAGAAGTAGGAGGTGAACTTCACTACGAGGAAGCTCGTTTCTACAAGGGTAGGATTTCATAATTTCTTATTCTTCGTTTAATTAATAATTGTGCATAAAGGGTGATCTGGGTATATGGTTTGTAAAATTTTTAAACTCTAATTTTCCACGTTTCCGCTTATTTTTGCAATTTGATTGCATTCATGAATATTAAAAACCTAACACATTACTGTGTAGAATGTTTGTTGTACTATTATGTTGATACGGCGCAATGTGAGATCGAGGTGGCAAAATGATGATTTTGCCCCTTACCAGGGTTATCTCCTGTTTGGGCTGATAAAGCTGTCGTTGTTGAGGGTTATCTCTGAGATTGGGCTGCTGCAAGTACTAGATGTCCTCAAGGTTATCTCTGAGGTGTGCTTAACCTCCCGGGGTTATCTTTGAATTTGGAGTTAAGTGCCTCGGTGTGATTTCTGAAGTTAAAGTTGACTGCATAGGTTAAAACGAGCATCTCCGGGGTTATCTTCGGAACTGCAACTACAATTCTTGGGGTTATCTCCAAGGTTGACATTATCTTTCTCGGTGTTTTTTCTGAGACTGAGACTGAGTATCTCAGGGTTATCTCCGAGATGAAACGGCCTTCTCCGGTGTGATTTTCGGTATTGAGCTGAGCTGTCCTCCAAGGTTATCTCTGAAAGACGATTTTGCCCTCCTATAATGTTAGTAACATGTATGCAAAAAATTTTGAGTGTCTACAGATGCCCCTCTTCATCATATTCATGCAATGAAAAGGCATTGATAGGATAAAGAAAACTAGACACTTGAAATGCAACAACATGATCATGATGCAATGCACAACAACATGATGCGAATATATGTGGTTTATTGGATTATTCTCCAACATGGTGGGATGATTACCGGCTCCCCTTGACTTCTACCTGGATTAACAATTATTACTGACAACCCTCATGAACTATCTTGGACGTGTAATCCAATGCTCTCAGGAGCTTCCAGGATGTTGAAATTGGGGTTATCATCAAAGTCTTTAATCCTTGATACAGACTTCACACTGAAGATGCATCTCTCATGTACAAGAGACTATGTGGGGATAAAGCTTTGTTTATTGAGGATGTGTATATCATATTCCATCATCGGTCATCCCCGATGAGGATGTTCTTCCCTGGTTTGTACCGCTGTGTCTTTTCATTTTTCTCGCGATTCATCGCCAACGATCGGTGTTGTTGGGTTTGCACGACCTTCATTGACATGTGCATCAACAGATAAGATCCCTGCTGGGGATAATGTCAATGCTGCTTGACCTTCGTTGACGTGTGCATCAATGGATGATTGTATAAAAACTCGTTGGGGAAAAGATTTTAGGGCTACGACCCTTGATTGATGGCATCAGACCTTCGTGAGGTATTTCCAAACATAGTTTGAAATGGCTGAGATCATTGGCATAGTATACACTATGTTTGGGTGAATTCCAATGAGTATTATTTAAAGCCACAACTTGACCTGTGAAAACCAGGATTTCAAGCTATTCTGCTCAATCGCGTAGCGTTTTTATTCCTGATTTGGCCTTTTTAGCTTGTAAGAACTCCTTTGCAACTGGAACTGGACCGAGTCAGAGGGGTGGGCCCCACCCAGGGGAGCCGTAGGTACACCTATGGCCAACTGTGGGTAGATTTAAGTTGCTTCTTGCTTTCATAAGTTATTTTCATGTTGCACCGCGAAGAAAATCCAAGAGCTCTTCTTCAGATTTGCTGAGTTCAGGCGTCTTTCTACAAATTCTATCACCGTACAAGTGTTCTACACTGTCCTGGTAACATATGCATGTTTTCTTTTCTAGTTTTTATCCGTTGGAAAAGAACTTATGATATGAAATGCGTCTAAACACATTGTAGTGAATATGCATGCTCATATGATGTGATAAAAATATTCAACATAGAAAATGTTAGTATTAAACCATGTTGAACATAATGATGTGAAATAATCTGACTTTTGAAACAGTCAAATTGGCACTTTTTTATGCTATTTCTTATCTTATTTGAGGACAAATGAGCTAAGGTGAAAAAGCAAAGTAATCTTGGTAATTAGGCTACCCTTACGGATTTTTTTACTGTAATGTATTAATGCATGTAGAATGTTTATGACTGTGGGCAGGTGTGCTACTGAATGGCCACCTAGACATGTCTATGTGTATGTGGATAGTCCTATTTACAATGAGAGCTATGGAAAAAATTTCCCAAAATGTAGGCATTGGGTAGTCACGCATTTTTAACTCTACTGTAGACGTATGTTAAAATAATGCATGTAGTCATAAAACTGCATTTTGGAAAGCTCCAAGTTAGAATTTACCACACCCTTTTTGAGGTGATTTGGAGACTTGTTGTCCAGATATATGGATCTGGATCAGCCGAGTGGTTCCCGTAGGACCACTTTAGGTGTGTGGAGGAGGGCTTCTAAAGTGCCTCGACCCCGTTCTATTAGACAGCCTCGTCGTTTGGCGAAGGCGGTGATACGTCCTATTCGGGTTGACGTGCTGGACATTGAGGATGAGGAGGAGGATGTTTCGGTTGTGAACTCTGCTCCTACTGCACATGTTCCCCGTAGGGATTTTCCAGGCATTCAGGTCTCGATCCTAGAGCTTCTGGGTGATTTAAGTAGACACCCCTAGATTTACTTGCACATAAATGAGGTACCAGCTGGATTTTGATCTTTCTTTTTTCCTATTAATGAGGAGTAAAGGTTTCTGATGTTGATCTGCTTTGTAATGCAGGTTCCTGGCTTCTCACAGCCTAGAGGGAACTGGTTCAGCATTAACTCCACATATCAGGCTCTGCATCCTGATTATAGAGCGATTGTGCATGGATGAGGTTTTGGAGCATTCTTTTCCATCCTTCCCCGTTGTTTTCCCCGGGGTTACCTCAGGGCATTGTCTGAGCGCTAGTTTCACTAGACTTAGTCTCTCCATTTATTGGACTGTGATGTGATGATGATGTTAATGGATTGGTAATTTATCATTGGTATAGAGTTTGGAGGGGTGCCAGTGCCATGTACGACGGATATTACCCCAACTGTCGTTCGATCCTTGCTATGAGTTCTGGCTGAGGCGCTCAAAGGCAGGACCATTTGTACAGGTTCATTGAGCATAGACGTTATAAGTGGGCTATTGAGTGAGCCCATACCCGATGATGTGAGAGTCAGGGATCGGATTCTTTGGCGATTATTCCTGATGATTATTAGGGGCTGCTTCATAGCTGATAACCCTTCTACGGTGTCATTCGCTTTGGTGAGCACCACATGACATGTGGACCATATTAGAGAGTATGACAAGGGCTCTTACACCTTTTCCTATTTCCTCAGGGGTATGTGCATGCGTTCACAGGGCTTGACAGAGGCTTGGCTAGGATTTTACCCATTTCTGCTGGTGAGTATTTCTCTTGTAATTTCCCATGTATAGGTTAAGAGTGTTGACTGACAGCAGATTGTCGATGTCGAGATTTTTATTTGTCCCTTTTCATTACTTGTTCTTTTGTGTTCTCTTGTTAGGTAAGATTTGTTTAAAAAAACAAGTGAAAAGGGTTTGACATGTGTAATGTCAACGATTTGACTGTAAGAGTCACCAGTTGGTGTTTTTAACTGGTTGCACCAAAGCAACCAAGAAAAGGTTTGCACATTGACCTAGTGATGTAACACTACTAAACAGGTTTTTGAAAACTAGATTCATTTGGGTTCGGGGGCTTGATTATGCGGAGGGAAGGTGTTAGGTACATCCCGACATCCTTGTTGCCACGGTGACCACCACTTTTTAAGAAACTATTATATGAATGTGTGTGTGTGTGTGTGTGGATCAATGTGCAATTATTTGGAAGTAGTACGAGGCCTCGTTTGCACATATATATAAAGGGTTTGAATTTATAGAAAAATTCAGTTTTAAACAGAATATAGCAATGAAGTTTTGTAAAAGAGGTTTTTCAAACCCTGTGCTCAATAGGAATTGAGACCTTTTTATACTTCCATTTTATTATTAAATGTTCGGCTGGTTTGCTTTTATTATCGAGATGTGAGGCATCTTCAAGAAAATAATATACAGCAATGTCAAACTCCTCGTGGGCATTACAGCCATCCAAGGAAATTCAGACACCATAAATAATGTACAAGCTACTTCCAGCTAAAAATGTCTATCACGAGAACCGAATCTAGATTTAGTAGACTGAATCTGTGATCACATGATTCCTAGGATCACATGATACCGCAGTTTATATGAAAAGCAGTAAGCAGTTATATATATAAAAGTTGTAAATATATATATACAAACATGATCAACCACCACGAAGCACCTCCATGGGGGATCAAAAATGTAAATATATAAAAGTGGTAAATATATATATATATATATATGGACATGATCAACCACCATGAAGCAACTCCAGGCAGGACAAAATGTAAATAAAGCAGTAAAAGGACTCGAAGTAAACTCCAAGCTTGACAGAAATGTGTATATATATATATATATATATATTATTATTGTACATATCCGATGCATTTACTGCTTATATATATATATATATATATAAGCAAGTAAACGCTCCGGATGTAAAATTCAGGCTCATTAGACAGAGTCTGATAGCAGTTTATATATATAAGTGTGTGTGTATATATATATATATATATATATATATATAAACAAATAAACGCTCCAGACATAAGTCTAGGCTCACTCGAGGCATAACTCGATAATGTTAGTCTATATATAAATATATACATATATAAGTATATATATACAGACAGAAATGAAAATCACGGACCGAAGTCCAAGCATACACACACAACACGACTCTCAATGTGAAGAATATTTTGTGCAAAGATGAAGAAAAAGGCTTTATAGGGTGTGAGAAGGCTTATAGTGGGCTGCTAAAGCAGACTTCTATGATTCTAGATGGATAAACACTCAGCTCCCGTCGGTAAAAATATAGCTATATATGAGCTAATAGGTGTTTAAAATGATGAAACACTAAATATGGGGTGTGTACAAAGCAAATTAGACATGGCTTTCTCGCCTCTTTTTTTTTAAATTGCCACCCCAAACCCTCTATTTATAGGGGGGAGCCGCAGGTGTACCTGCGGCAGCCGCAAATGCACCTTCGGCTGCCTGGGGTGCCCCGGGCTCTGTGGGTCCCGCCGTCTCGAAGTACGTGCACTCGTGCACTGTGATGTCTGCTCGAACTTGCAGAACTTCAATCTGAGCATCCGAACGAGGTATACAAGACCTTCTTCGGACTGTTTTTGTCGAGAGTTATGTAATAACATGGGATTAGAGGTTGTACAAAGTCAGGAAGAGGGGACCATGCCCATGGTTTTCAAGCTTCAAATTCTATCCGGTGTGCTGCCACGCGTAATAGTCACTCGGGATTGGAACTCCTTGGCTCTTGTGGGACACTATTGTATGTATGTATGTATGTATGTATGAAATGTTGAGATGGCACGCTGAGGTTAAGGTGGCAAGATGACCTTTTGACTCCTCATCGGGGTTATCTTCGGTTTGAGCTAATAGCATACGTTGCTCAGGGTTACATCTGAGATTGGACTGCTGCAAGTGTTTGAATTTCGCAAGGTCATCTGTAAGTGTGCATGTCTTCCCGATGTTAGCTTCGGGTCTTTGGTATGAGTGCCTCGACAGAAGGTCTAAGATTGAAGTTGATCGAATGCATTTGAAACAAGCATTTCCGGAGTTATCGCCAGAACCGCAACAGCATTCCTTGGGGTTATATCCAAGGATGAAACTTGGGGTTATCTCCAAGGTTGGAATTAACATTCTCGATGTGTGTTTTGGGGTTGAGACTGAATTTCCAGTAGTATCTGGAATGGATGTGAGCTGTCTTCCAAGGTTATCTCCGAAAGACAAATCTGCCCTCCTATAATATCAGTAACAGGTGTGCAGAAAATTTTAAGTGTCTACAAATGCCCCTCTTTATCATGTTCATGCAATGCAAGGCATGGATAGGATAAAGAATCCTAGACACTTGAAATGCAATAAGATAAACATGATGTTATGTGCAGCAACATGATGCAAATGTATGATGCATGAATGAATGATTGTTGGTTCCTTGTTAATCTTGTCGAGGATAACAATCAATAATATCTTGGACATGCTATCCAAGTCTTCAAGGATGTTGACATTGAGGCTATCACCAAAGTCCTAGATCCTTGATACAAGATTTTACTCCATAAATGTGCCTCTCTTGTGCAAGAGATCTGTGGGGATAAAGCTTTGTCTGTTTTGAGGATGTGTATAACATATTCCATCATCAGTCCTCTGCGATGAGGGTGGTCTTCTCTGGTTTGTGTCACCAGCATATACCACGATCTTTATTGGAGTTACTGCCAAAAGTATGTATTGTCAGGGCTGCATAACCTTTGTTGATGTGTGTATCACCGGATAGGTATCTGTTGGGCAAACTGTCAAGGCTGCTTAACGTTCATTGATGTGTGTATCAATGATTGCATTGCATTGTGACCCTTACTGGGGAGTATGTCAAGGTTGCTTAACCTTTATTGATGTGTATATCAATGGTTGAATCAGGTTGTGACCCCCGCCGGGGATACTTTATCAATGTCTGACTTCGGCGTTGTAACCCCCGCCGGGGATACGTTGCTTCGATGGGTTTACTTGCCATCGGCTGAGGTAACGTCAAGGTTGCTTGACCTTCATTGATGTGCGTATCAATGGTTTCGATGGATTTACTTGCCACCAGATGAGATATTGTCAAGGTTGCTTGACCTTCATTGATTTGTGTATTAATGGTCGAGAATGCGTTATAACCCCCGTCGGGGATACGTGGATGTTTGAAATTTTGCATTGTAACCCCCGCCGGGGATACGTGGAAGTTTGAAATTTCGCGTTGTGACCTCGCCAGGGATACGTTATCAATTTATAACTTCGGCATTGTAACCCCCGCCAGGGATACATTTTAGGGCTATGACCCTGCACTGACGCCATCGGACCTTTTTGAGGTATTGTCGAGCATAACTTGTACAAGCTAAGGCTACTGGTATAGTATATCTTGTACGCAGGCGAATACCAATGAGTGATATGCGAAGCTAGAGTTTGGCCCGAGAAAACCAGGATTTCAGGCTATTTAGCTCAATAGCGTAGCGTTTTTATTCATGATTTGGCCTTTTCAGCTTGTGAGACCTCCTTTGCAACTCGAACTGGACCGATTCAGAGGTGTGGGAGCCACGTAAGGGTGCCACATGTACACCTATGACAGTCGTAGGTGAACCTGCGGCCAACCGTGGGTATGTAATGGCTGAAGGTTGCTTTCATAAATCACTTTCAAGATGCACCGCGAAGGAAATCTAAGAGCTCTTCTTCAGACCTGCTGAGTTCGGGCGACTTTTTGCACATTCTGCCACTGTACAAGTGTTCTTCACTATCCTGGTAACATATGCATGTATTCTTTCCTAGTTTTTATCCGTTGAAAAGTGATTTATCACATGAAATGCACTTAGACACATAGTAGTGAATATGCATGCTGATATGACTTTATAAAAATTATTCAACATAGTAAATGTTAGTATTAAACCATGCTGAACATAATAATGTGAAAAAATTTACCTTTTGAAACAGTCAAATTGGCACCTTTTACTGTCATTTCTTATCCTATTTGAGGACAAATGAGTAAAGGTAGAAAAATAAAATAATCATTGTAAATAGACTACACTTATGGATTTTTTACTATGATGTATTAATGCATGTAGGATGTATATGACTGTGGATAGGTGTGCTACTGAATGGCCACCTAGTTATGCCTATGAGCACGTGGATAGTCCCATTTACAAAGGGGTCTATGGAAAAAAATTTCCAAAATATAGGCATTGGGTAGTCATGCATTTTGAACTCTACTGTAGATGTATGTTAAAATAATTCATGCATGTATGTAGTCATGAAATGCCTTTTGAAAAGCTCCAGGTAAGAATTTACACAGCCTTTCTAACGTGATTTGGAGATTTGTTGTCCAGATATTATGGATCTGGATTAGCCGAGTAATTCCCGTAGGACCACTTCTGGTGTACGGAGGAGGGCTTCTGAAGTGCTTTAACCCCGTTCTGTTAGACAGCCTCATTGTTTGGTGGAGGCGGTGATACGTCCTATCCGTGTTGAAGTGCCGGATGTCGAGGACGAGGAGGAGGATGTACCGGTTGAGATTCTGGCTCCTGCTGCACGTGTTCCCCGTAGGGATTTTCTAGGTATTCAAGTGGCAAACCCAGAGCTTCTGGGCGACTTGAGTCGACATCCTTCTGTCTACCTGCACGTAAACGAGGTATAAAATTAGATCTTAATATTCCTTGTTTCCTATTGATGAGGAGTAAAGGATTCTGATGTTGATCTGCATTTGATGTAGGTTCCCGGCTTTACACAGCCTCGAGGGAATTGGTTAAGCATCCACTCTATGTATCAGACTTTGCACTATGACTATAGAACGATTGTACATGGCTGGGGATTCAGGATGTTCTGTTCTATTCTTCCCCGTCGTTGTCCCTAGGGTTACCTCAGTGCATTATCTAAGTGCTGGTTTCACCAGACTCAGTCACTCCATTTGCTGGACTGTAAGGTGATGATGACGTCAGTGGATTGGCGGTTTATCACAGGTATGGATTTTGGAGGGGATCCAGTGCCATGTATGGTGGATATTACCCCTACAACCGTCAGATCCTTATTAGGAGTTCTGGTGGAGGCGCTCAAGGGTAGGATTGTACGTACAAGTCCTCTGAGTGTAGATGCTATGAGCGGGCTGTTGAGTGAGCCCATACCCGATAATTTGAGAGACAAGGATCGCATTCTTCAGCGATTATTCCTGATGATCATTAGGGGCTGCTTCATAGCAGATAACTCTTCTATGGTGTCCTTCTCTTTGATCAGCTCCACTCGACACATGGACCGTATAGGAGATTATGATTTGCGTTCCTACACCTTCGCCTACTTCCCAAACGAATGCGTATGCAATCGTAGGGCTTGACCGAGGTTTGGTTAGAATTCTACCCGTCTATGCTGGTGAGTATTTCTCTTGTCTTTTCCCATGTATAGGTTAAGAGCGTTGACTGACAGTAGATGTTTGCCTTTGTGTTGGCAGTTTTGGGCCTATGAGAGGCTTCCATGTTTGCGTCCTATGAGCATGTTAGGTTTAGACACCTATCCACGAGGACGGAGATGGAATCATTCCATACTGGCGGATGTCCCTATTGTTGAGGGTTTCACTCATTGCCGCCTACAGCTGGAGTTGTTGACAGCGGATGTCATTACATGGGTTCGCTACTCTGGGGAGCATTTGAGCATTGGATTTGAGGATGGGTACCCGACTGGTGTCGAGCACGTGATTTCTACCTATAGGATTCCTCTCATTACAGATGGAGGATGGGAGCTCTGCTTAGGAGAGCGTGCTATTAGGAGCACTACAGGAGAGATTCACATGCTGATTTTGCCTCCTGCCAGGCGTTATTGGCCTATTTCGTAGTCACCCGTCATTGATATCCCATTATTGGGGGTTGATGGTTTCACACTGTCAGAGGGTCCATGCACTCAAGAGATGTTCCAGCATTGGTGGTTCCCTCGTATCATTGGAGCCCAGATCCGCGCAACACAGTTCAAGGGGGATATGTCTCCAGGATCCGTGATGATAATGGATTAGCTTGCCTGTGTCTGAGATCCGACTCATTTGACATAGATTGACAGTTTGACCTGGCAGTTGGACCAGGCACATTTCTTTATCCGGCACTTGGGCAGAGATCCTTCAGAGGAAGACACTTTTGATCCTTCCATCTCTAGCGTTGGCCCCTCAGGTGACCAATATGGCTTTGCCAGTGTAGATCCTCCCTTGTATAGGCCTGACATCCCTATAGATAGAGATTCAGTGACTCATGAGGAGTTACATCAAGTGGACAGGATTGACGATGTAGACATCGACACCATTGACTTCTTCTAATGTATATTCTCGTTATCTCTTTTAATAGGCCACTGTTAGACATTGGGTAGCTTCGCCCCATTCTCGCTATATCTTTTGATAAGCCTCTGTTAGATGTAGGGCAGTTTTTCCCCATTCCTCTGTATTTTAGCTGTACAGAGATGTATTAGATGATGATATACTTAGGAATGTATGTATAATTTTCTATTCCCTATATCATATTGCCATCTATTGTATCATGCATGTTATTATGTTATGCATATGTATGTATGTCCAAAGATATTAAGCATTGACCCCTAGATAGTCTTATGACACGACCCGTACAAATATCTTCTTCGACAGTTAGTCATATTGATCATACCCCACCATTTTTGGTGGCATCTGGTATGCGATCGTGGTATGATAGCATGTCACCATTAGACAGGGTGACTGTAGATCATTTGTTGCAGCATACTATGACCTTATTGATGTTTCAGTTTCCCACAAAATTTGTGGAGGGCATGCTGGAGCACTGGGTATCGGAGAGGCAGATTTTCTGATTTGGGACCCAAGAGTTGACTCCTACTCTGGAGGAGTATTGACGTTTGACGATGCTACCACTGGACAGACCTTGCGTGCATATGGCTATTGGAGACATGAGTAGGCAGCTCATGACCCTCACTAGCTTGAGGCGTAGAGTGGTGCAGGATGAGATCACATCTGGCCACGTTACATCCCAGCGTTTTCTGTTTGACAGATTTGGCTCTGAGGATAGTTATGCACAACATTCTGGGGATTTCACCACACCGGAGGATCATTGGCATTTGGCCAGAGTAGATGCACTACTATTGTGCGTACTGTCGTATGTCTACATGCCACGATACATGGATGAGTTGGACATTTGCGTCATTATGGCAGTGAGAACTCTCAGGGAGGGTCACACCATTATACCAATGATCATAGCAGAGACTCTGAGGTCAGCTACATACTGTTGCACTAATCCGGTAGGGGTGTTTACAGGCAGCTCGGTCATGCTGTACATGTGGTTTATGTCACACTTGAGACCAATTGACACTTTTAGACGGCAGGGATATTGTTTCATCCATGATATAGCCATGTCATACTCCTTTCAGCCTGCGGAGTGTACAGATGATGTATCTTCGTCAGCTTTCCTGGCAGGGATTGGAGATCCGTTGTTATATTACCGTGTACAGGGCTTAGTTCACCCTACAGCTTTATTACTCATGCTCCGGGCATGGAGTATCTTCCTCTAGCTGGTTTGAGAGGCATGATTACTTACCACCCACTGGACGTGATGTGTCAGTTTGACCAGTTTTAGGATTTTCATCCTTTTGAGGGAGCATCGAGTTAGCGCTTTGCTTCTCGGCATTTATCAGCAGATGACAGATCCAGGTTGTATGCCTGTTGGGATTAGCGATAGCTATCTGAGTTTTTTATCAGCCATCCGGGATGTTCTACAGAGTATTCTGCATGGATGGAGACAGAGACTACATCGGCTGATATTCCCAACGAGAAGGATTTGACTGCTGGGTTGCCAGCATTTGTGATGGATTCTTCTACTACGAGTGTTGTGACAACCAAGAAAATCAGATTGTCCAGAATTTAAGATTTAAAGAATTAGTTATTAATAAAATGAATTCTATTAATACTATTCTGTGTTATGTGTTTATTGATCGTTCTATAACCTAGAATGATTATAAATCGAGAGGATTCTGGCTACGAGCCAGATTGAATGAGTAAGAATTTTCAAGACGAAAATAAAAAAATTTCGGAGAGAAAATATTTCTGGGGAAAAAGACGAAATAGGCACTTTTCACTCGACAAAACCTAAGGGTTAGGGTTTGAATAACCTAAGCCATTCTGAGAGTTCGGTATGTCAGAATGACATTCCGTCGAAAGATTTGACGATAATATGTCGTTAAAAGTTAAGTAATCCGATAAAAGTTTTTCTCGAAAAACGTGCAGAAATCGAATAGAATAAAAATGACAAAAAAGTACTGTTATGTACTTTTCATTTATTTAGCTACGTTAGGGGAAAATGTGAAGGAAAACGTTTGACACCAAAAATTGTTTTTCAGTTTTCCGAAAATCCGAAGAATACGTAAAAGTTAATCGGTAAAGGAAAGACGAAATATCCAAAAATATTTGGATTCCGAGAATCGCAGTTTTTAAAACTGTCGGACGAAACCCAAAAGACGGAACTACAAATTTTAAGGGCTAAGATAACTTGAGGGCTAAGTTAACTTAGTCCTTAAGCCTTGAATAGTAAGGAGGTGATGGAGGGTGAAATGACTATTTTACCCCTAGCCTTGAAAATCTATAAATAGGAAGCTTAAGCTCATTTGTTTGGGATTTTGAAAATCCTATCACTTGAGAGAGAAAGAGAGAGAGCTCGGATGAGGGAAGAGAAGGAAAAGAAGGAAGAAAAGCTTGCACGTAAGCAAACTTTGTACGATGGAAGGAGATCAAAGGAGAAAGGTAATCTGAAACCTAGTCTCTTAGAAATTTTCTTTAAGTTTTATGTTCAAAAACATAACTTAATGGGAATATGGAGTAAAAGATATTGAGAATGAATTCATATGGTTGAAATAGTAAGAAAATGAAGAAATAAGAATTAGAAGTTTATTTAATAAATTTCTTAAGGAAGTATAAGATTCGTAAGGATTTTGAGCGATCCGAATGAATCTTATGAATGAGTAGGTTAAATAAGTAAAGAATGATGTTATATAACATCAAATTCCAAGAAAAAGTGAAATCATAATCCAAAATATCGATTAAAATGAAGAACAAACGAAGAACACACGAAGAACACGAAGAACGTTGTTGATGGACAAATTTAAAACCATCGTAGTATAATTGTTGTTGATGGACGAGTTTAAAACCATCGTGTACAAGTTAGATGCTTATTGCTTGGTTAGGAACGGTAGAAACATTCATGAAGAATGGATTAAAACGGAGCTATAACGAAGTTATGGCAAAAATTTTGTAAAAGACGAACGAGAATTAGAAAGTTAGTGAATGAACCCGAACGTGTAGGGTTTCATAAGAATGTAAGAGAACTTATAAAACGTGAGTCGTGGACTCAAGAACGAACGAATTTTGAGTTCGGATGACCGAATTACGGACGAACGAACGAAAAACGTTAAAAACATAAAATGAACAAAGAGTGAAGATTAAGCCAATTGATTGGCATGTTAGAGGATTCAGAAAAAAGTTCTGTCCATGGGTAATCGAAGTATGTAAGATAAGGAAGAAAATGGCTTTGGAACAACCTCGTTCTGAGTTATAACGAAGAAGTTATGAGATCGGAAAGTAAGCATCTCAAAATGAAGTTAACACTTAGAAAAAATTTTGAGAAGAAGGGCTTAGCGCTGCGGCGCCAGCCATGCCTAAAAAGGTGGCACTGTAGTGCTAGACCAGAGAGCCAAACACTGCTAACTCGCACCGCAGCGTGAGTCTTAGTGCAAAGCGTGGCGCCGCAGCGCCGGTGTAGGATAATGCCCAGAAATGAGATTTTCACTATTCAATTTCTGGGGGATGTGCAAGAAAGAAATAAGCATATAATGTTCAACTAATGTAACACTTAATCAAGTGTATTAAACCTTTGATGAAGGTCGACCGAAAAGATTAAACGAGATTAAAAGATACAGAATGTAGACGTGGGTTACGGAACCTATATTCGGGGACTGTAGTCGCGATAAACGAACGTGAGGGATTGCTATGATGGCGATTCCTTAGACTATGATTATCGAGGGTAATGAATAGCATTTCAATGTTATGTGATGATGATGAGAGATGAATGTAAAGCGTTCAGACGCTATGAATGCAACGTTGTTGCGATGAACGATCGGTCTTAGCATACAATGATCGGTATGGCTTCGACATTAAGACAGAATAAAGAACACGGGGTTCATGGGATGGATAACGATTGAAAGTAATTGAAACCTTGAGTAAAGGTTGAATGAGAGATTAAAAGATGAGCAACAGGAACGCTGAATACGTAAACGATCCTCGTGAGTCGTATTCGTGTTGGACGAACGTTCTAAGTATACCCTGGTTGTATGACGTAGACGTTGACGAAGGTAGTAAGTAAGATATGAATTATCGAGAAAGCCGTATCAAACGATAATAAGATTAATGAAAGCCGAATGTAAATCGGATAAGAATGAGTCCTGAGGTATGGCAATTACTTGCCAGAAAGCCAAAATGAATTAAGAAATTAACTTAACGAACATTATAGTTAATAGTTCGTATAAGTTAAGATAAGTTAGGTTGTGGTAAAATCGTAACCTTTGATGGTTGACATATAGGAGCTGGGCTAAACAATTCCTTCAGAGAGAGAAGGTATATACAAAACTGGCAACCGATCTAACTCATTGTGATGGCAATGTAGATGAGACAAGAACTTGTTTGTTGGTTGTTTGTGGAAAACCACTCAGAGTACCATATGGACTACTAGCAGATACACGATGTGTGCTGAATCCAAGAGAAGTTATAAGAAGAAAATGATGAATGTTTTGAGTAAGACATCTCCGTATGTCATGAAGCCGTAAATCGGTAATGAAAGTTAGTCGCGTAAAATTATATTTCAAGAACGCGAACCCTAAGAGGTAAAGTTAAGTAAACCAATGTGTAAGTCAAGTATATGACTAATTGGTGTATGTGTTATTTCCTTGTGTGTTATAGGGATTGGAATGAGTAGTTCCGCGTAAGCTGTAGCTGTGTATAAGGCAAGTTTCCTAACTTCATTCATATTTTAAATGGATGCTAGTTTCTAAAACTTCTCAGATGTTGAACTTGAGAAGTTATGTCTATGTGCGAATGTGTGATATTTGTACAAGGTGGTAGAACGTATGAGGCCTTGTGCCACAATGTGAACACTTCGGTGTTTCTATGATATGAACTGTTTTGTGATTGAACTGTTCACTATGAGCATGTTCTGTTTATACATGAACCGTTATTGTTAAGTCTGGGCTATTGATTCTAGCCAGACGGAATGTGTATGAAAGAGATTAGAGAATGAAAGTATTTCAATGTGAATGTGACTAATGTTTTAAAGTGATAAGAATCGAGATTATTCCTATTGTTCAAGTTGCTTCATAACCTTTATTCGGTTATTGAAGTTCCAAAGAAATGTTAAACTCTTGAAGTTGTTTGTTCAACTGCTATGACTTGCTGGGCAATTGAATGCTCACACTTGCTTTAAATGAAAAACATTTTCAGTGAACGATGTTTAGACGAATTTAAGGATCCCGTAAAGATCAAGTTGACGGTATCCAGATGAAGTGCCATTCAGAATATGAATGAGCGAAAAGATCAAGTGAAGACTTGTAATGTAGAAAGATGAAAAATTAAACTATAGACTAGTTTAATAAACTATTATGTATCCTTGGTGGTGGATAAAAGTCACTCTTGTAAGATGAAATGAATAATGTAATTATCATTATTTGTAATGAGAAAGGTTATAAGGTTTTAGAATCTGGGAATTCAGAATGTATGTTATTATATTTCAGTATATAATGATGTATGTTGGATGAATGATGTACTAGTGACGCATGGAATCAGGGTGTGAAGATAGACCGGATTTCGGGGCGTTACAAGTGCTACTATCATTCAGCATTCAGCATAGTATTTGGAGCAGAGTCTACATATGAGGATGTATGAGAGAGATCAGGCTAGGGCCTCGATGTTGACAACTCTTGATGGGAGAGACGCCGCTCTGTTAGAGAGAGATGAGGCTAGATCAGCAAGAGATGCATTAATTATGGAGCGGGATGTTGCCCTATCTGCCTGGGATGTGGCCGTCGCAGACAGTACTTCAATGAGATCTCATACGATTGGCATCCTTGCCGATATGAGTGCATACATCGATGAGCATCATGCCACCATGCAGTTGGCCTTAGATTTGCTAGCTCGTGTAGATACCATTGGGCAGGAGCTTGCAACGTTACCTCCTTCTTTAGAGAGGGATGCTATGTTAGATCTGATAGTTCGCATACACACAGATCCGTAGATAAACTTGTATTTTTCCTGCACAGACTAGCTTAGCCATTTTCTCATGTACAACGCATATTGTACATATCAAACAGTATTATATATGGCAGAGAAATATATTTTGATATACTTCTCTTTCAGTTGTGCCTTGATACTTGCTTGATATTTTCCTATTTTTTCAGGGCTTATGATCTTGATGCATTCTGAACTCGTCCTTGATATATGGACACTGAGCCATCGCAGGATCTTTCAGAATGGCTCATTGATCTTTATGTATCCCTACCATCTTTGGTGTCTTGGGACTGGTTTCTGTATGGAAATGTGGAGAGGAGTGTAGCTTTTCCTCTCTGAGATTGACCGTACTACAGATGGTCACCAGTACTTCTATTTGTGAGAAGCCTAGTTAATTCCATCTCTTATGGATTGGTGTTGCTCTTTGAGGCACAACCGCATCTTAGATGGTCACCGAATCTCCTATTGGTGAGGAGAGGTTGGGTTATTCCATCCCTTTGGTCTGAAGCCGATGAAATGCGGTGGCTTGAAGTTTGATCCCAGCACTGTGTGACAAATATTTTTGTTCTGGTAGGGGGTTAGACCGAACCATAAATGCATGCCTACGTACTCCTATTGAAGAGGATATCAGGTCTACGTAGTTCGAACATGGTGTAAGAGGTTCAACGCTGAATGTGAAAGGCAGATGGGTGTAGAAGCTTTATTGATGAAGAATGGTGTAGAAGAGTTTTTGTTGTTTTTGTTTTTGTAGAGAAAGGGCAGAAATGTTTTTGTGTTTTTTGTTTATTGCGACCGGGCCATATAGAATATGGTTGCCTACGTACTCCCGTGTATCAGGGAAATTAGGTCAACGTATTTCGCCCCTCAGGACGAATTGCATCCAAAAAGAAGTATGAATCCCATGTGCAGGCTATACTATGGGGAGAAGAAAGTTTGATCCCATGATTGGGACAAACTGCAGGTGTGGAAAAAGTTTGATCCTGTCTTCAAGACAAACTACAAGCATAGAAAAGTTTAATCCTGTCTTCAAGATAAACTGCAGGTGTGAAAGGTTTGAAATGAGGTGAAACCAGGCTGCTGGTTTGAAGTCTATGTTTCCCTGAGGGGCAGAAGAGTATTTATAAAGGGTTAGAAACCGGAATGACTGGTGATTTGATGATCACAAACCAGGATGTTTGCTTGATGGTAACCTCAGACTTAGTACCATTTCACGGTGTTCGAGTTGATAAGCTGTGAAAATTCATCGTCGTCCATTTCATGTAGTCTGAGAGCGCCTCCTGTCAATTCCTCCTTGACAACAAACGGGCCTTCCTAGTTAGGAGCGAATTTTCCCTTAGATTTATCTTGGTTGTCAATGATCTTCTTCAAAACCAAGTCGTGTTGTTTAAACTACCGTAGCCGGACTTTCCTGTTGTAGGATCGTACGATCCTTTGTTGATATAACTGACCATGGAAGATAGCCGCGGTTCTCCTTTCATCTATTAGAGACAATTGGTGATACTTGTCTTGTACCCATTGGTCTTCATCCAGTTGAGCATCCATCAACACTCTGAGGGATTCCATTTCCACCTCTATGGGGAGCACTGCTTCCATCCCATAGGCTAATGAGTAGGGGGTTGCCCTAGTAGAAGTACGCATTGAAGTTCTGTAGGCTAATAAGGTCAGAGGCAAGAGGTCAGGCCATCTTTTGTGATTGGCGGACATTTTCTGCATGATCTTCTTGATGTTTTTATTGGCCACTTCAACAGCACCATTCATCTTTGGACTGTAGATGACGGAGTTAAGGTGTTTGATGTGGAATTTACTACATAACTCCTCCATCATTTTGTTGTTGAGGTTCTTAGCATTGTCTGACATAATGACCTCTGGTTGTCCATATCGATAGACGATATTGTTTCTGATGAAAGCAATGATGACTTCTTTGGTAACCCTGGGGAAGGAGGTTGCTTATACCCATTTGGTGAAGTAGTCAATCATGGTGAATATGAATCGATGTCCATTACTAGCTTTGGGCTCGATGGGTCCGATCACGGCCATTCCCCACATTGAGAAGGGCCATGGAGAACACATATTGTGGAGTTTCCTTGGAGGGGCGTGGATAGCATTCCCATGAATCTGGAATTGATAGCACCTCTTGACGTGATCATCGCAGTCAGCTTTAAGTTTAAGCCAATAATGCCCTGTTCTAAGGATCTTCTTAACAAGTAGGGGTCCGCTCATGTGGGGGCCACATACTCCACCATGGATATCATCCATGAGCCTCTGAGCTTGGTCTTTATCCAGAAATCTGAGGAGACCTAATCTTGCACCTCTTTTGTAGAGTGCATCTCCGCTCAGGTAGAATTTCATAGCAAGTCGATGGATCCGCCTCTTTTCATTCAGGCTCGCCTCAGCGGGTGTAGATCCATCTCGCAGATACTCCTTGATATATTGATACCAAGGGTTGTGGATGGGAGGTAGCTCATCCGATACTTCTCCAACATAGTTCCCATAAGCTGGGGCCTTTTGCAGGGCAAATGTGATGCTTGGCATGTTTTCCTTATCAGATATGTGAATCAAGGAAGCCAACATTGCTAGTGCATTCGCAAAATCATTCCTATTGAGAGGAATGTGTGAAAAGGAAATTTCTTCGAACTCCAAAGCCATCTGTAAAACTTGCCGATGGTAAGGCAGTAAATGTAATTCCTTGGTTTGATAGATTCATGTGGATTGTTTTATTACCAACTCTGAATCCCCAAAGACAGTTAACCGCTTGATGCCCATTGAACGGGCAAGTTTTAGCCCCATGATACAGCCTTCATACACAGCTGTGTTGTTGGTGCTGACAAACTGCAATTTGACGGCGATGGGATAATGCTCCCCCGTACCGGATACTAGAACTGCTCCAGTTTCAGAGCCTTCTGTGTTAACAGCTCCATCAAAATATATTTTCCATGTGTGGCATGCATCGTACTGATGGTGTTGCTGAACTGTCATTACCCCTTCATTAGGAAAATATGTTTCTAAGGGTTTGTAATCCCCTGCACGTGCGGCGGCCAGTTGATCCACAATTCCTTGAACTTTGATAGACTTTTGCGTCATATAGACGATATCAAATTGTTGTAGGATCAACTACCATCTGGACAACCAACAATTGAGTATGGGCTTACTGAACACATACTTGAGAGGATCCATGCAGGATATGAGATGGTTTGTGTGACCATTGAGGTAATGTTGTAACCTCATGGAAGCCCATGCTAAAGCACAACAAGTCTTCTCAATCAGAGTGTACTTATGTTAACTGCTGCTAAATCTTTTGTTAAGGTAATAGATAGCTCGTTCTTGGTCTCTATCATCTTTTTGCCCCAGCATATATCCCATGGCATTGTCATTAATGGATAGGTACATGGATAGGGGAACATCATCCCTGGGAGGTACCAAAACAGAAGCGTTAACCAGCTTCTCTTTGATTGTAAGGAAGGCTTTCTGACACTCATCGTTCCATTTAATGGAGGAGTTCTTCCTTAGCAATTTGAAGATGGGCTCATAGGTTGCTGTGAGTTGAGAAATAAACCTGCTAATGAAGTTGATTCTTCCCAAAAATCCCTGTATTAGGAATGGACATTTCCTTGATGACCTGGATTTTGGTGGGATCCAGCTCAATCTCTTTGTGGCTGACTAGGAAACCTAGCAACTTACCTGATTTAACACCAAAGGCGCACTTGGCTGGATTCAACTTCAAGTTATATTTACGCAACCTGTTGAATAGATTTTTGAGATGTTCTAAGTGGTCTTCCTCCCTATGGGATTTGACAATGATGTCATCCATGTAGATCTCTATCTCTTTGTGCATTAAATCATAGAAGAGAGCCATCATAGCTCGCTGGTAGGTTGCCCCGACATTGATGAGGCTGAATGACAACCTTCTATAGCAGAATGTTCCCTAAGGCTTGATAAAAGCAGTTTTCTCACAATCTTCCTCAGCGACCATAATCTGATGGTACCCCGTAAAGCAATCAGCAAAGGAGTACATGTCGTATTGAGCAGTATTGTCAATGAGAATGTGAATAAAGGGCACGAGAAAGCTATCTTTAAGGCAAGCTTTGTTCAAATCCCGATAATTCACGCAAACTCGCACCTTTCCTCCTGGTTTAGGTACGGGAACAATGTTGGATATCCATTCCAGATATGTAGACACCATGATAATGCCAGCTTGAAATTGTTTAACAATTTCCTCTTTAACCTTTAAACTCCATTCAGGTTTCAATCGCCTGATCTTCTGCCTGACTGGCTTAAATCCCTCCTCAATGGGAAGGCGATGAAGGACAATGTCAGTGGACAAACCCACCATATCTTCGTGAGACCATGCAAACACATCCTGGAATTGGGTTAATAGCGCAACCATGTAATTTTGTTGGTTTGGGGTTAGGTCTGAACTAATCTGGATTAGCTTAGGGCTTTCTAAGGTTCCAAGATTGAAAGAAGTGGGTTGATCAAGGTTGGGTTTAGGTTTGTTAGTGACCCATTCCTTAATCTCCTGAGGTGTCTCAATGTCCTCTTGTATTTCCATCAAGTCTGAGTCCAACTTTGCATCAAAGTTACAATCCATGTGGAGAAAAGGCACCTCATCAGCAAGTACATGCACATCTAAATTCAGGGTCCTGAAACAAAATATGCTTTTACTTAATATATGAAACTATTTAATCATACAAAAGTGTTAGCATGTACTGATAAAATAACCGCTAATACTGTGTAGAAAAGTAAGCAATTAAAGTTATCTACAGGGCAGAGGGATTTCTGCCCATTTTACCCTCGTCGACCAATGCATAGAGTGATGCTCTAATTGTCGATGGTAAAGTCCTGATGGACTGCAGTGATAGAGGGGTTGTCATCGTCCTCCTTTTCCCGAATGATAAACATAAAATCTGGGCAATCATCGTCTGGGGTGTATCTGTTTGTTTGTTCATCATGGACAATGATGCGTATGCCTGACATCATCAAGGCGATGTCATGTTTATGTTTCTGCTCCCTTTCTTCCACATTGGGATCAGGAATCAGCACCTCTTTTTCTTTAAATGGTACTGGTTTGGGAAATAGCATAGCCATAACCTAGGTGGACACCTTTACCGGAGACTGTATCAGCTCATAAGGTGCAGGTGAAGAAAATTGCCATGTGGCGGAAGCTTGAGGAATCTGCTTGTGCTTATGAGGATTCCTGTGACTGGAACTGGCAGAATAGCCTAGTCCGGATGTACCAGTTTGACTGGACACTTTAATAGGGTGCTTAATACCTTGCTGATTTTTACCAAGCCCTTGTCCAGACTGATGACCCATTGACATTATTTCTTGAGTGGCCAACATAACCTCAGCAGAAATCTTGGGTACAGGAAGTGGCACTCCAATAGGATGGTATTACGTATTACTCACTTCCAAGGTATGAAAACTGGTCGGCTCAACTTCTAAATTGAAGCTAATGATTGGTAGATCTCCTTGTTCAGGACATTCCGGCTCATCATTGACAGTGACTAGGCTATTGTTGACAATGTATTTGAGTTGTTGATGTAGTGTAGAAGGAACAACTCCAGCCATGTGGATCCATGGTCTCCCCAATAGCAGGTTGTATCCTCAATTTATCTTAAGGACGTGGAAGGATACATTGAATGTATTTGGACCAATCTCAATTGGCATCTCAATCTCTCTGATAGAATTTCGTCGGGATCCATCAAAAGCTTTGATAACCGTATGGCTGCTTCGGATCTTTTTGAGATTGACATTCATCTTCACCAAGGTGGCATAAGGACAGATATTCAGAGACAAACCTCCATCTATCAAAACTCCAACTAACATATATTCGGAGGATAAAACTACAATGTGCAATGGCTTGCAATGACCTGTCCCTTCGGGAGGTATGTCGTCATCAGTGAAGGATATCACATTGTTGTTGAAAATGTGATCAACCAGATGTTAAAAATTTTCCGCATCCACTGATTTCAGCAAGTAGGCTTTGAAATTCAAATAGGTACACTTAGAAGGGGGGGTTGATTAAGTGTAGGCACAAACTCTGTCCAATTTTTATTACTTATAAAAATTCCTTTGGATATTTAATACAGCAAGCTGGATCAGGATATTATTTAATTTTAAGTTAACCAATTTACTGATATAAGTGGATATAGAATGCGAGTTTCTTTGGATAGATAACAGAATAGTAAAGCACAGAATGTAATCACACAAACACCAGAATTTTTTACGTGGTTCAACTACTACCCTCTAGAATAGTAGCCTAATCCACGTCCAATACCAACTAGTATTGGAGACTCACTTTTATTAAACTCTTCTAATTACAATACAAGTTCTAGCAAATTGAACACCTTTGTTCCCTGTGCACCTATGCACTCTTAAGCACCTATGCTTTTCCAAACTTGACTGTAATGAGTTATCAATCTAAGCAGAATTAAGCACAATAAAGTATTGATTGAGATATGAAAATATAAGATACACACTAGAGGTCTAATGATCAAGCAATGTATCACTTACCAACTTAAGGCTATAGTATGAAATGATATGCATGAAAAATGTTACCAGAGAATGTTCTATACGATCTTCTCAACTGAAGCTCTGCAATCAATATCGATCAACGGAGAAAAATGACTTTGTGACTTGTATGTTAGTAAGATATTGTGTATATTTTTCGTGTCCTTTTCGTTTGCAAGATCAGTTCATTTATAGGATTTTCCAATGTATTACTGTTGGTTGTTGTCTATATGAGATATGATCGTTAGAGACAGTATACAAAAGTCACGTAATACGTAGACTATCATCCGGATATCGTGCCAAAGATCAAGACATCATATATATGTCTATTAGTATAGGACATGTCATGATTTAGACTACAATATAGGCGTATTATATCACAGAGCAAATTTTCTTTAACACTCTAGTAATGTTCCTTAATTTTAGCTTTTTATATTACACATGAGATTAGCTGGTTACCTTATTTAATTGCTCATGATTTATGATGCATGATCTATGATGTCATGTTTTGTTCTTACCATAAAATATCTGATGGCCGGTGTCCATATATCTTACCATATATTGGACTGGTGGAGACACCCAATTAGATTCCTTGAATCGTGGGACAATATAATGGTGCATGTCTCCTGCTATCCCATATTTGTCTTAACCGTGAACTTAGATTGATGCATTACTTATGGTAATTTATTCAATCAATCTTCTTGATCTACCGTACATATGTTGTTTAACAAGATTTGATTCCTTAACTTATGTTGAGCAATTTTAGTCATGCATATTATGAGCTAGTTAATTAACATGTTACAACAAATATGAATACGAGTATATATGCAATGCACATGTCCTAGAGCCTTATTTTGGAAAGTAATAGATGCTAAGATCTTACATATATTCGTAGGACTCAAATTTGCTTTTCTTTCTTTAAGGATGTCTTAGCTTTGTAATTTCCTCCTTGAAGTTTCTGAAATTTCATATCTTTCCTTGAAATGTAATATAGCATGATTAGAGGAATAATAAGGCATCATCAAAACATGGAGTGTGAAATAAGTCAACATTCTCCTCCTTTTTGATGATGACAATAAGATAATTATGACTCCCCCTAACACCATGCATATCAAGAAAAATTAGAACTCCCCCTTAATTCATACATATCCTTCCTGTTTAGAATTAACTGTTGACTGCAAATATGCAGTGTTTGATTAACCCTGCATTGTCTAGTTAGTCCACAACATGTTAAGCAAAGGGAATATAATAAACCATTAATCCATCATCCAGAAACTATTAAGCAAAAGGAAATATAACAGCCATTTAAACCACAGTCTTTAAGGTAGCAGTCATCATGCATGAAAAGTGAAAATTTAAAAAATTATCTAGAAAGCAAGCTTAAAAAATTGTCTGGAAAGCAAGCATAATTCATCTCCTCCTTTGGAATCGATCAAAAAGTTGGGTAAGAAAACCAAAAGGGGCAGGGTGTCTAATCATCCTCGTCATCAATGTGAACGTGGTTGGCTTCGCGGGCAGTGAAATAGGGCCGGTAAAGCCTGCGGTGTTCAATCTCTTCCAGGGACATGGTGTTGGCAAATCTGGGAGGCCGAGCAATAAAGGTAGGAGGCGATAAGGGCATGTCCAGAAAGTCGCCTTGGTATTCGGCCATCCAATTGCATTGTGGCCATTCAGGTATGCGAGATTGAACTTGGTCTGCTTGCAGCTCTTCATTGAGGTCATTCATGCGACGCTTGGTGAAACGTCCAAGAGTTCTACTCTGATTGCTAATGAATTTGAGTTCAGTGCTCAATTGACAAGCATTGCGGTTCATCTTCCTTTACAGGGCTTCTACCATAGCTCGAGGTGCAACTCGAATCCAGCTTGGAGGTCAATGAACTCATCCTCGATATTTTGAAAAACAAAATGAAGATCATTGCGACGAATGGGGAGTTTGCCTTTTTCCAGCACTGAGAGACGAAGTTGGATATCTTTAACATCAGCGGTGATGGTGGCTTGATTGTTCGTGGTGGTATGGAGAAGATTGAGAATCTCAAGGGAGGGAGGTAGTGAAGTAGGAGGTGTGGGATTTGGAATTTTGGGTATCACACGTATGAACTTTCCTTTAAGCAGTGTGATATGAGCACCCTTAAGATAGTTGGAGTCGATGGAATCAGTTATTTGGATGGAGCCCTCATTATCGAGTGGAATTTGAAAGTGAGTAAATAATTTGGTGAGGAAGCAACAGTAAGGTAAGCACTTTTTGGATAATAGAGATTTGCCTTTAACAAACGAGGTGTAGCTGTCGCAATTTTTTTCAAGGTTTATATAAAATTGCTGGACTAATTTTGGGTAAGCTACTGAGGGAGGAGCACTTAAGGAAGATAGACCACATGACTCAAGGAGATGTTGAAGAGGTGAGTTTTGGTTGTAAAACATGTCAACTGATTTTTCATAGACGAAGGATTTGTGACAGATAGAATACTTAAACCAAAGTTCGAAATTATGACCTCTAAAAAAATCTTCCGGAATATCATGCAAGGAAATAGATAGAGGAGTTACCGTTATCAGAGGTGGGCCAGGTGAGGAGTCTTTGAGCTTTCGTTGTTTGGTACTAGTTGATGTCCCGATTTGGGGAGGAGAAGGCAAGCTCGCTTCAGATTCGGCGGGGGATGATTCACCAGAGATGATAGTAACAGAGGATTGCTTTCGTTTCATTTTTCGAGTTGCAGGAGGTTGAAACGGTGGAGAAGGGGGTGAGACCTCATCCTCAAATTCATCACGGAGCTGCTTGGCACGCCTAGTTCTCATTGTTGCAGAGTAGGATTGAGATATGCAGAGACTGGAGAGTCAGAGATGGAGCAAGAGAGTAAAGTAGCGTATGTATTTAATTTGGGAACACGTTATCGAGATGTGGGAAGTTGTGAAGCAATGTTTGGGAAGGAGAATCTGAGTAGCTTTTAAGTTGCGTAATTATGGTATAAAAATATACCGGTGATTTGTTTGTCTAATGTCTTGCAGTTCATATCTATATTAGACACATCCCGAGTTCTCTTCTTAGAGTACTGAAGAGTTCTTCCCCTAGAGGTTTCATAAATATATCTACTAATTGGTGCTCAGTGGGAATGAATATTTATCTTATTAGTCCTTTGGATACATTGTCTCTAAGAAAATGGTGGCGAACTTCTATGTGTTTTGTGCCAGAATGTAGTACTGGATTTTTAGAGATGTCTATAGTGCTTTTATTATCGCAGTATATGGGCACATTCTCACACATAATATCAAAGTCACACAGTGTTTGACGCATCCACAAAATTTGGGAGCAGCAACTTCCTGCTGCTAAATATTCACCCTCAGTAGTGGATAGGGCAACTGACGTTTGCTTCTTGCTATGCCATGAGACAAGACTTTGTCCCAAAAATGTACAAGCACCGCTTGTGCTTTTTCTATCTATTTGACATCCTGCATAGTCAGCATCTGAATAACCCATTAGATCAAAATTGTCACATTTTGGGTAAAACATTCAGATTACCCATATGGCTTTGCCGGTATAGATCCTCCATTGTATTGGCCTGACATCCCCATAGATGGAAATCCAGTGACTCAAGAGGAGTTATATAAGGTGGACAAGATTGATGATGTAGACATTAACACCATTATCTTCTTCTGATGTATTTGTCGTTATATCTTTTGATAGGCCTCTGTTAGACACTGGGTGGTTGTGCCCCATTCTCGTTATATCTTTTGATAGGCCTCTGTTAGTAGTTGGGCGTCTGTGCCCCATTTCCCTATATTTTTAGTTGTACAGAGATGTATTAGATGATGATGTACTTAGGAATGTATTTACTGTTATTCCCTACATCATATTGCCATCTATTGTTAATCATGCATGTATTATGTTATGCATATGTATGTATGTCCAGAGATATTCAGCATCGACCCCTGGATGGTCTTATGACACGGCCCGTACAGATGTCTTCTTCGACAGTTAGTTGTATTGATCATACCCCACCAGTATTAGTGACATCCCGTCTGAGGTCGTGGTATGATGGTATGTCACCTTCAGACAAGGTGATTGTAGATCAGTTATTGCAGCATACTATGACTCTCCTGATGTTTCAGGTTCCCACAGGCTTTATAGAGGGTATGCTGGAGCATTGGATACCGGAGAGATAGGTTTTCTGGTTTGGTATCCATGAGCTAACTCCTACCTTAGAGGAGTATGCACGGTTGACGGCACTACCATTGGACAGACCTTGCATGCAGGATGAGATCACATCAGGAAACGTGGTATCCCAACATTTTCTGATAGACAGATTTGACTTAGAGGATAGCTATACACGGCATTCCAGAGATTTTACCATGATGGAGGATCATTGCCATTTGGCCAGAGTAGGCATACTGTTGTTGTTGGTATTGTCATATGTATACATGCCATGGTACATGTGTGAGTTAGACATCGACGTTATTATGGCAGTGAGAGCTCTCAGGGAGGGTCACGCCATTATGCCGATGTTCATAGCAGAGACGTTGAGATCGGCTACATATTGCAGTTCTTACCCCGTAGGGGTATTCATAGGTAGTTTGGTTATACGTGTAGTTCATGTCACACTTGAGACCGATTGGCACTTTTCGACCGCACGAGTATTATTTTACCCATGAGACAGCCATATCGTACTCCTTTCAGCCTGCGTAGTGTACAGGTCCTGCATCTTGCTCTATTTTCCTAGAAGGAATTGGAGATCTATTTGATGTATTGTTGTGTACAGGGCTTTGTTCACCCTACAACTTCATCATTCATGCTCCGGGCATGGATTATCTCCCTCTGGCTAGTTGGAGGGGCATGACTACTTACCACCCAATGGCTATGATGTGTCTGTTTAACCAGTTCCAGGACTTTCGTTCTTTTGAGGGGGCTTTGAGCCAGCATTTGGCTTCTCGCCACTTATCAGCAGAGGATGGATCCAGGGTGTATGCCTGTTGGGATCAGCGTGAGCTAGCTATATTTTCTGTTAGCCATCTAGGTTATTCTGCATAGTATCCACATTGCTGGGGATTGATTCTAATGATGGGGAGCCCATAGAGGACATTAATATTCCCACCGAGGAGGAGTTATTCATTGGGTTGCCAGCAGCTCTTGCAGATTCTCCCAGTATGAGTGTTATTGTAATTCAGCATTCAACACAGTATTTAGAGCAAAGTCTTCATCTGATGACCTTTGAGAGAGATCAGGCTAGGGACTTGATGTTGACATCTCTTGATGGGAGAGACACCGCTCTATTGGAGAGGGATGAGGCCAGATTAGCCAGAGATGCATTGATTACTGAGCGAGATGTTGCCCTATCTGCTCGAGATGTGGCCGTTACAGATAGTACTTCAGTGAGATCCCCTACGTCTGGCATACTTGCCAATATGAGTGCATATATTGATGAGCATCATGCCACCATGCAGTTGGCCTAGGATCTGCTAGCTCATGTAGATAACCTTGGGCAAAAGCTTGTAGTGTTACCCCCTTCTTTGAAGAGAGATGCTATGTTAGATCTAATAGTCCACATACATACCGATCTTTAGATAGACTTGTATTTTCCTACACAGACTAGTTTAGCCATTTTATCATGTACAACACATATTGTATATATCAAACAACATTATATATGGCAGGGAAGTATATGTTCATTCACTTCCCTTTTAGATGTGCCTTGATACTTGCTTGATATTTGCCTGCTTCTTCAAGGCTTGTGATCTTGATGTATTCCGAACTCATCGTTGATAGGTGGACATTGAGATGTCGCGGGATCTTTCAAAATGGATCATTGATCTGTATGTATCCCTACCCTCTTTGGTGTCTTGGGACTAGTTTCTATATGTATATGTGGAGAGGATTGTGGCTTTTCCTCTCGGAGATTGATCGCACCATAGATGGTCGCCAGTACTCCTATTTAAGAGGAGCCCAGTTAGTTCCATCTCTTATGGATTGGTGTTGCTCTTTAAGGAATCAACCGCAGCTTAGATGGTCGCCAACTCTACCATTTATGGGGAGGCTAGGTAGTTCCATCCCTTTGGTCTAAAGCCGATGAAATGTAATGGATTGAAGTTTGATCCCAGTACCATGTGACATGTATTTATGTTTTGGTAGGGTCAGTACAAATTTATGTTTTGTAAATACGTGGGTACGGTATTTATGTTTTGGTAGTTTGATGTATTTTAATGTTTATGTTTTGGAGCTGTTTCGTCGTGGGGAGCATCGGTACTGTTTGTAAAGAAGAAGGACGGATCATTAAGACTTTGTATCGACTATCGAGAGTTGAACTAGTTAACGATAAAGAATAATTTCCCATTGCCCAGGATCGATGATCTCTTTGATCAGTTGAAAGGGGCAAAGTATTTTTCTAAAATAGATTTGAGGACGGGGTATCATCAGTTGAAGGTTAGGAAGGAGGATGTACCAAAGACGACATTCAGGACTCGTTATGGTCATTACGAGTTTCTGGTGAAGTCATTTGGGTTGACTAATGCACCAGCTGTATTTATGGATATGATGAATAGATTATTCAAACAATATTTGGACAAGTTTGTCATGGTGTTTATCGATGATATTCTAGTCTATTCTAAGATGCCAGAAGATCATGCTGAACGCTTAAGAATAGTGTTGGAGACACTGAGGAATGAGAAGTTATATGCGAAGTTCACTAAGTGTGAATTTTGGCTAGAAAGGGTACAATTTTTGGGTCATGTTATTGACCATAAGGGGATTTCAGTAGATCCAGCGAAGGTGGAAGCCATGATGAATTGGGAACAACCTAAAACGCTGACTGAGGTGCGGAGTTTCCTCAGGTTAGCGGGATACTATCAGAGATTCATCCAAGATTTTTCTAAGATAACTACTCCGTTGACTAATTTGACAAGGAAGACGGTGAAATACGTGAGGATTGAGAAATACAAAGACAGCTTTCAAGAACTGAAGAAAAGATTAAGTGAAGCCCCTATATTGTCATTGCATGATGATACGTGAAATTTTGTAGTTTATAGTGATGCTTCACATAGAGGACTTGGTTGCGTGCTCATGCAGCATGACAAAGTCATTGTGTATGCATCACGGCAGTTGAAGGATTATGAGAAAGTTTACCCTACTCATGATCTGGAACTGGCCGCGGTAGTGTTTGCCTTAAAGATATGAGACATTATATTTACGGAGAGAAATGTGAGATATACACGGACCATAAAAGTTTAAAATATATCTTCACACATAAGGAGTTGAATATGAAACAAAGGAGATGGCTGGAGTTGATAAAGGATTATGACTATGAAATCCTGTATCACCCTGGAAAAGCCAATGTAGTTGTCGATGCCTTAAGTAGAAAGGGTCGGGAGAAGTTGTCTATGTTAATGGCTCAAACTTAGTTAATAACAGAGATGGCTAGGATGGAGATAGAGGTGAAGTTGTCGAGTGAATTGAGACAAAGACTGTTTACAACGGAGATTCAATCTACTATTTTAGAGTGTCAAGGAGGTAAAGCTCAGAAATGATGAGTTTAAAAAAATGAAGAAGCGGTTAGCACATCGAAAATATTTAAAGTATAGTCTTGATAACGAGGTGTTATTAAGATTTGAAGGAAGAATTTGGGTTCTGAATGAGACGAAATTAAAGGAGCAAGCGTTTCAAGAAGCTCATAGTTCGAGGTACTCGATTCATCCTGGTAGTACTAAGATGTATCAAGACCTTCGACAGAGTTTTTGGTGGCCGAACATGAAGAGAAAGTTAGCCGAGTATATGAGTAGGTGCTTGACTTATCAAAAAGTTAAGGCTGAACATCAACGACCAAAAGGCTTATTACAGTTATTGGAGATTCTGGAGTGGAAGTGGGAGCATATCATGATGGATTTTGTGGTGGGACTTTTGATTACTCAGAAGGGGTATGATGCGATTTGGGTAATAATGGACCGGTTGACAAAATCGGCTCAGTTTTTGCAAATAAGGGTTAAGTATAACTTAGACCAGTTAGCTAAGCTTTATGTTAAGGAAGTTATTTCCAGACATGGAGTACCAGTTTAGATTGTTTGACGCCCCCAAAATAGGTATACATCACCCATTCTAAGTCGCCAAAAACATGGTACAGAAACAACTACAACTTTATTAATACAGTTATCGTGCAAAATACGACAACATATAAACTGTGAGTTTAAATACAAATTTTGTCTTCTAGACAATATCCACACTCAAATAAGTCCTCATTACAATTATTGATACACTATTTTACAAAATAGTGAGGACTACTATAACAACTTCCTTGGAACATCACTCCACACCCTGACTACTTCCCGCTATATTCTCGCTTCCTGAGAAGAAAAATGGAACAAAAAGGAAAAGGGTGAGCTCAACTAACCCAGTAAATAATATTATGACTAAGATAATATAGACCAAATTATCGTTAGTCCTCAATAGGGAAAAAATCTGATAGAATATAATAGACAACAAGTTTCAGATCAATATTCGCAGCGAAAATAAAAATTCATTAGAAGAGTTAAGTAGAGAATGAAATCTACTATCATCTATGAATTTAAATGTCCATCATCAATATTTTATCCCTGTAACATCAAGCAATATACATCTTGAATAAAATATTCATCTTTGCACTACATGCAAAAAGATATTCATCAATTGGTCATGTTCATCTCAACACCGGTTCATCTTTGCACTACGGGACAAAGATATTCATCAGGAAATCATTCATCTTTGCACTATAGGTCAAAGATATTCAGTTATATCATCATTTAATATTGAGGATGATGAAAAATATTTTAAAGAAAACGAATCCGGTGAGACAAAAGAACAAATATTAAGGATTCGTACTTCGGTTTATCCATATTCAAAAACACCCCATAATATACCATAGTGGAGTAAATTTCAAGAATGAAGATCAAAACATGGATACAATCAAAGATAGTAACAAAAATAGACATCTGGGACAAAGAAGAGAAAATTTTAATTTTTAGTGAATAGTATTGTATTCGTGAATAGTGTCGTATACGTGAATAGTAACCCCGACAAAAAAGGCAGAAATTTCACAATAAATTCCATACTAATATTTTTTCATAATGATATTGAAAGAAATAATATCATTTACGAAGAAAATAACATCCCTTACCTCAAAAGAATAGTACTTCTAGCTGGAATATCAGATATAACGTTGAAGGGAACTTGCACCGTATAGCAACACTCAAAGTATCTAAATACTCACAAAATACGCTCGATAATATATAGAGAGAGAGAGAAACTTTAGTTTCTGGTGTGATTTTCAATTCTAACCTAAGCACCCTATTTATAGGAAAATTATTAGAACACCAAAGCAGAAAATTTAATAAAATCTTATTATTTTTTTAAAAATTCCTACGCCCACTTTGAATAATCTGATTTAAGCATGTTTAACAACAAGGGGGCCCACCAATCATAACAAAAACGTTTTTCTTTCAAAAAATATTTAAAACTTCAAAAACCAATTATTACGGAACTTCAATAATTCATAATAAATAGCCCTTTTATCAGAAAAATTTGAATCGTATGTCCATTCTATAGAAAATTTAATTCTCTACAACTTTGTAGCT
Organism: Panax quinquefolius; assembly: GCA_020205615.1. Taxonomy (NCBI): domain Eukaryota; kingdom Viridiplantae; phylum Streptophyta; class Magnoliopsida; order Apiales; family Araliaceae; genus Panax; species Panax quinquefolius. The sequence goes on along the minus strand of JAINUW010000716.1, from coordinate 401,365 downwards.
TTCAATTTTTCCAAATTCCAAACAAAAATTGACCGAAATCCACATACGGACTATTTTACAGGCTATAATCAAATTTCACTGAAAATAGGGCCCACTAACATGTTTAACATGTTTTTAACATTTATTGTAGCAAAAATACTCTTCCTACTTATTTACTCATATATCACACATTCATTGTAAAAATATCACCATTATTATATTATTGAAATATAATAATATATTTAAATAAATTATTTTATCAGAAAAGATAAAATATCAATTTTCAACAATTGTCACTTTTCTAAAAATTCTTCCATTTATGTCCACATAAATAAATATTTTCCTTATCATATAAATCAATAATTAATTATTCACAAATAATATTACAGAATCACAATAATGACAACCAGGCCGCCCTGTGAAAGAGGGGCTTTAGATAAGGATTTCTCCTTACTGGCGCGTAATTAGATGACCTAACCCCTTTCCTCGACAGAACTTTCTAGACATTGCCAATAATGCTATCTAATAATATTATTCTAATAATATGGATTATTGATCTGATAATGGGAAATATTGTGTAGTGGCAATTATTGAAATAACAATAATATAAAATATCAATGTAGCAATTATTGAATCAATAAAATAAAATATTGAACAGTAATTACTGTAACAATTATTGAGTAAAGCCTTCTTACGTAAGAATCAATAATTGGTACAATACAGTGTGCTACTGGGTTTAAACCATCGTGTATTCCAACAGTGTTAACGGTAACAACTACACCATTATTTATAAAAAAACTTTTATTTGTCATTTTCTTCATTCAATTGCTTTCCGTTATGGGACCCACACAAGGTTGCGTCGTCGTACGAATATTCCCCGACAGTAAGAATATTCCACGACCAAACGAATATTCCCCGATAACAATTAATATTTTATACCAACTCTGGTCCCAACAATATTGCTTCACCAACCTCATCCCAACATACTGGAGAGCGACACTTTCGTCCATACAATGCTTCGAATGGAGCCACACCTATACTTTCCTGATAACTGTTATTGTAGGAGAATTCTACCAATGGTAAATACTTATCCCAACTTCCTTTGAAGTCTAGGACACAGAGTCTTAATAGATCTTTATGAGTTTGAATAGTCCTTTCTGATTATCCGTCTGTTTGAGGATGGTATGCCGAACTGAATCGTAAATCCGTGCATATAGCTTTCTGCAAGCTAAACCAAAATTGTGAAGTGAATCTTAGGTCACGATCTGAAACTATGGATACTGGCATGCCATGCAATCTCACAATCTCATTTACGTACATACAAGGAAGACGTTCAAGGGAATAAGTCTCCCGTATCGGCAAAAAATGAGCAGACTTAGTTAATCTATCCATAATAACCCAAATAGCATCTATGCCTTGAGAAATCGTGGGAAACCCGTAACGAAATCCATGTAAATGTGTTCCCACTTCCATTTCAGAATCTCAAGTGGTTGCAATGGACCCTTTGGCACTTGATGCTCTGCCTTTACACGTTGACAAGTTAAACACCTCGAGATAAACTTCACGATCTCTCTCTTTATATTTTTCGACCAAAATGTATGTCGAAGATCACGATACATTTTGGTACTTCTAGGATGGATTGCAAACGGTGTATTGTGTGCCTCCATCGTGATCTTGTACTTCAAATCAGAATTGTTAGGAACATAAAGTCTGGAGTTGAGTCAAAGTATTCCTTCTTCATCGATTCTTGCTTCTGGGATAACACCTTCTTGTACTTTCTTCTTCATACGCATCAGCTCCGGGTCTGTGGCTTGAGCAACTTTAACTTTATCGATTAAAGTTGGTTCTATGTGTATACTTGACATCATCGCATGGGTCCCCGGAGTCTTGAATTCTATCTTTATCTTTTGTAAATCACACAAAATGGGCCTTTGTGTTGACAACATCACACTCGTTCCCACATATGATCTTCTACTTAATGTGTCAGCTACCACGTTCGCTTTTCTGGGATGGTATTGAATGGTGTGGTCATAATCTTTCAATAGCTCGTGCCAATGTCGTTCCCTCATGTTTAGTTCCTTTCGGGTGAAGAAATATTTGAGGTTTTATGGTCTGAATATATCTCCAATTTCTCCTCATAAAGATAGTGTCTCCAAATTTTCAATGCAAAAACGACTGCTGCCAACTCTAGATCATGAGTAGGGTAATTCTTCTCATATTGTTTGAGTTGTCGCGAGGCATAGGCTATGACCTTCCCATGTTGCATGAGAACACATCCTAACCCTTTGCTTGAAGCATCGCTATAGATAATAAATCCATCTGAACCAGACAGTATTGTCAGAACAGGTGCAAAAATGAGTCTCCTCTTATGCTCTTGGAAACTCTTCTCGCATTCCTCGCTTCATACGAATATTGTATCTTTCTAAGTCAGTTGAGTTAACGGAGTAGCGATTCGATAAAATCCTTCCACGAATCTCCGATAATAACCAAATTTAAGCCCGAAGCTACGTGCTTTCTCATCGTCTTAGGTTGCTCCCAACTTTGTATTGCTTCAATCTTCGCCGGGTCAACAGATACTCCATGTTTTAACACCACGTGACCAAGGAATGCTACTTCCTCAAGCCAAAATTTGTATTTCTTCAGCTTGGCATATAGCTTGTTTTAACGAAGCCTTTGAAGTACCAGCTTCAAATGGTGCTCATGATCTTCACGACTTTTGGAATATATGAGGATGTTATCAATAAAAACAACAACGAACTGATCCAAATATTCCTTGAATACTCGGTTCATCATATCCATGAAAGCCGCAAGAGCATTAGTCAATCCAAAAGACATGACTAAGAATTCATAATGCCCGTACCGAGTCTTGAAGGCAGTCTTCAGAATATCCTCAGTTTTAATCTTTAGTTGATGATATCCAAAATGAAGATCGATCTTTAAAAAGAATTGTGCTCCTTGCTACTAGTCAAACAGGTCATCAATGCGAGGTAGCGGATACCTATTCTTGATGGTGACATAGTTCAATTCCCGGTAGTCAATACAAAGTCGCATACTACCGTCTTTCTTCTTTACGAATAAAATAGGAGCACCCCAAGGAGATGTACTAGGACGAATGAAACCGATGTCCAATAACTCCTATAGTTGGACCTTGAACTCCTGAAGTTCAATAGGAGCCATTCGATATGGGGTTTTAGAAATGGGCTTTATACCAAGTTCAAGGTTAATAACAAATTCAACTTCACGTTATGGGGGTAGACCGGGAAGTTCTTCAGGAAATACGTTAGGAAATTAACTAACAACAGAAATATTATTCAAATCTGACGTGTTTTTGTTCAAGTCCATAACATGGGCTAAGAAAGCTTGACATCCGTTTTTTAATAAATGAATGGCTTTATGGATTGATATGACAGTGATTGACTTTAGTGGTTTGGTTGCTTGAATTCGCATAACAGGTTGGTTAGGAATATAAAAACTAACAACCTTACGAAAACAATCAATTTTGGCATGATAAGTAGTTAACCAATCAATTCCTAAAATCACATCAAATGCAAGTATCTTTAAAGAGATAAGATCAATAGGTAATGTGATGGTGCCAACTTGGATCAAACAAAATTTATAAACAGTGGATGTAATGAAATTTTCTCCTAACGGAGTCTCCACAGATAAGTCAAAGTCTAATTTCTCCAGAGTTAAGTTTAAACGTTGAGCACAAGCAGGAGAGATAAATGAATGGGTAGAACCGATATTTCGTAAGGTATAAAGTTTGCAAGAGTTTATGATTAGCTTACCCGTGATCACCTCGTTCGGCTTCCTCGCATTTTGGCCAGTCACGACAAACGCTTTTCCAGAACCACTGACTTTGACTTGTCTGGGACAGTCTTTTGAGCCACCATCCCTGCTGGACTTGGTTTCGCTACAGTACAATCCTAAGAGATATGACTTTCTTTTCCATAATTATAACATACCTTGAACTATTGTGGGCAGTTTGGGCTGATGTATCCCTCTTTCCCGCATTTATAACATATGACCGGTGGTCATTCTCCTCCCTTAGAAATAGTTGATGCTGGTGCTGACGTCTTCACATTGCCATTGCTGTACCTTCTCTTTTTAAAATCTCCCCCCGACTCGCTTCTTCTATTATCATGACCACAATTACCACCAAAGTGGTTACCGCTTTTGTCCGTATTTTTCCTTCCCCGATGGTTATCATTGCTCCGATGACTGCTGCCACCGGTATGACATTGGTTGTGGTCCCTCGGTTGAAAGTACTCATTATCTCGCTCTAATAATTGGGCCCTATTGACAATATCTTAATATAGAGAAAATTTGTGAGAAATGAGATATTGACATGTATCGGGTTTCAGACCTCTTAGAAACATCCGCGTCATTTGTTCCTCATTCTCCACCAAATGAGGTGCAAACCAGGATAACTCCGCGAACTTTGCCTCATACTGGGACACCGTCATGTTGTTCTGTTCCAGTCTAATAAACTCCACTTCCTTCAGATGATGAAAACTTTCAAGAAAGTGCTTATCATTGAACAGTTTTTAAAATATTTCCCAAGATATGTTAAGTGTGGCTGGCTGGGTACGCTTCACAGATTCCCACCAGTAATCTGCCTCACCACAGAACATAAAGGTGGCGAATGGAACCTTCTGTTCCTCCGTGTATCCCAAGACATCGAATATCATGGTAGTTTGCTTGACCCACGTTTCTGCCTTAACCGGATCCGACTTTCCCCAGAATTCTGGTGGTCCCAACTCTTTGAACTGTTTGGCTATGACAAACTGCACGTTGCTATCATTTCCACCTGTATTTTGTACACGAGTCTCCCTCGTCTGATTTTGCATGAACTACAAAAAGCTTCTAAACATCCCATCGTTCATCGTCTGATCAGTGGTGTTGTTTACAGGAGGAACATTTTCGTCCTGTTGCACATTCTTCTGATTGGTGAGTAAAGGTGTCTCCACGGTCTCATTTACTCCATTGTTAACATTCTCAGTTACCATTCTCAAATACTGCCATAAAACAAGGTTTAATTAAAGAAATTAACATATAACATAATATCCCTATATTCTGACTAACAAACAAATAAGCTTAGGTAAGACACACTAGCGAAGGATTTACTTGTCTCTCCCCTCCTAGTTCTATTCCCCGATCTCCGCCAGAGACCATATCCTTAAGCTCTGATATCAACTGTGACACCCACCAAATAGGTATACATCACTCATTCTGAGTCGTCAAAAACATTGTACAGAAACAACTATAACTTTATTAATACAGTTGTCGTGCAAAATACGACAACACATAAATTATGAGTTTAAATACAAATATTGTCTTCTAGACAATATCCACACTCAAATAAGTCCTCATTATAATTATTGATACACTATTTTACAAAGTAGCGAGGACTACTATAACAGCTGCCTTGGAACATCACTCCACACCCCTACAACTTCCCGATATATTCTCGCTTCCTGAGAAGAAAAATAGAACAAAAAGGAAAAGGGTGAGCTCAACTAGCCCAGTAAAAGAATATTATGACTAAGATAATATATAACAAATTATCGTTAGTTCTCAACAGGGAAAAATCTGATAGAATATAATAGACAACAAGTTTCAGATTAATATTTGCAGCGGAAATAACAATTCATTAGAAGAGTTAAGTCAAGAATGAAATCTACTATCATCTATGAATTGAAAAGTCCATCATAAATATTTTATACTTGTAACATCAATCAATATACATGTTGAATCAAATATTAATCTTTGCACTACAGGCCAAAGATATTCATCAGTTGGTCATGTTCATCTTTACATCTGTTCATCTTTGCACTACGGGCCAAAGATATTCATCAGGAAATCATTCATCTTTGCATTACAGGTCAAAGATATTCAGTTATATCATCATTTAAGATTGAGGATGATGAAAAATATTTTAAAGAAAACGAATCCAGTGAGACAAAAAAACAAATATTAAGGTTTCGTACTTCAGTTTATCCATGTTCAAAAACACCCCATAATATACCATAGTGGACTAAAATTCAAGAATAGAGATCAAAACATGGATACAATCAAAGATAGTAACAAAAATAGACATCTGGGACAAAGAAGAGAAAATTTTATTTTTCGGTGAATAGTGTCGTATTCGTGAATAGTGCCGTATACGTGAATACTAACCCCGACATAAAAAGGTAGAAATTTCACAATAAAATTCATACCTATATTTTGGCATAATGATATTGAAAGAAATAGTATCATTTACGAATAAAATAATATCCCTTACCTCAAAAGAATAGTACTTCTAGCTGGAATATCAGATATAACACTGAAGAGAACTTGCACCGTATAGGAACACTCAATGTATCTAAATACTCACAAAATACGCTCAATAATATATAGAGAGAGAAAACTTTAGTTTTTGGTGTGATTTTCAATTCTAACCTAAGCACCCTATTTATAGGAAAATGTTTAGAACACCAAAGCAGAAGATTTAATAAAATATTATTACTTTTTTAAAAATTCCTACGCCCACTTTGAATAATCTTATTTTAGCATGTTTAACAATAAGTGAGGCCCACCAATCATAACAAAAACGTTTTTCTATAAAAAAATATTTAAAACTTCAAAAATTAATTATTCCATAACTTTAATAATTCATAATAAATAGCCTTTTTATCAGAAAAAATAGAATCTTATGTCCATTCTATAGAAAATTTAATTCTATACAACTTTGTGGCTTTAAGTTTTTCAAATTCCAAACAGAAATTGACCGAAATCCACATACGGAGTATTTTACAGACTATAATCAAATTTCAGTCAAAAATGTGGCCCGCCAACATGTTTAACATGTTTTTAACATTTAATGTAAAAAAAATACTCTTCCTCCTCATTTACTCATATATCACACATTCATTGTAAGAATATCACCATTATTATATTATTGAAATATAATAATATATTTAAATGAATTATTTTATTAGAAAAGATAAAATATCAATTTTCAACAATTGTCACTTTTCTAAAAATTCCTCCATTTATATCCACATAAATAAATATTTTCCTTATCATATAAATCAATAATTAATTATTCACAAATAATATTACAGAATCGCAATAATGACAACCAGGCCGTTCCCAGGAAAGAGGGGGCTTTCCGATAAGGATTTTTTCTTATTGGCGCACAATTAGATGACCTAACCCCTTTCCTCGACAGAACTTTCTGGACATTTCCAATAATGCTATCTGATAATATTATTCAAATAATATAGATTATTGATCTGATAATGGGAAATACTATGTAGTGACAATTATTGAAATAATAATAATATAAAATATCAACGTAGCAATTATTGAATAAATAAAATAAAATATTGAACAATAATTACTGTAACAATTATTAAGTAAAGCCTTCTTACGTAAGAATCAATAATTGGTGCAATACCGTGTGCTACCATGTTTAAACCACCGGGTATTCTAATAGTGTTAACGGTAACAACTACGTCGTTATTTATAAAAAAAAAGTATACTTGTCATTTTCTTCATCCAAACGCTTTCTATTATGGGGCCCACACAAGGCTGCGTAGTCGTATGAATATTCCCCGACAGTAAGAATATTCCACGACCAAACGAATATTTCCCGACAATAATGAATATTTTATACCCTCTTGCTTATTTAAGATATTTGCGCATTTTACCCATAACTAACCACATTAATCAAATCAACCCTTACTATTTCAAAATAATAAATAGAGAAAATTCAATTTCATTTATAATAAGTTGGGGTCTTACAGATTGTGTCAGATCATGATCCACGATTCACATTGAACTTTTGGAGGGTTCTGCTAGAACAGATGGGGACGCAATTGAAGTTGAGTACGGCATATCATCTACAAGTTGATGGTCAGAGCGAGAGAACAATTCAGACGTTAGAAGATATGCTGAGATCTTGCGTCATGGATTTTAAGGATAGTTGGGATGATCATCTACCATAAGTAGAATTTACGTATAACAATTGTTATCATGTAAGCATAGGCATGCCGCCTTACGAAGATTTATACAGAAAGAAGGGTAGAACACCATTGTGTTGGGATGAAGTGGGAGAACACTGAATGCTAGGGCCAGAATTGGTGCACTAGACAGCGGATGTAGTGAAGTTGATACGGATGCGTCTCGTAGCAGCACAAGACAGACAGAAAAAGTATGTGGACTCGTATCGAGTAAATAGGGAGTTTGAAGTAGGATCCTATGTATTTCTAAAGGTATCTACCTGGAAAGGAAAGATATGCTTTGGAAAGATAACTTTTGAAATGTTAAAAAGGGTAGGAGAGGTAGCTTATATGATAACATTACCTCGAGACTTAGAACGAATACATAATGTATTTCATGTATCTGTGTTACGTCCTTATAAGCCGGATTATAAGCACGTAATAGAGTATGAACCTATTCATATCGAGAAGGACTTAACATATGAAGAGATGTCAACTCAAACCATCGATAGAAAAGAGCAAGTTCTGCGGAACAAAGTTATACCTTCGGTAAAGGTGTTATGGAAAAACCACGATGCCGAAGAAGCAATGTGGGAATTGGAAGAAAAGATGAGGAGGGATTACCCTTAGTTATTTGTGTAATGTAAGATGTGATTCTAGGGACAAAATCTTTATAAGGGGAGAAGAACGTAACAACCGAGAAATTCAAATTTATTGTAAAATAATTTTATTTAATTAAATAATGAATAAAATTATATTATATGTTATTATTATGTGTTAGCAAGATGAATGTCGTTCTATAACCTAAAGATGTTGGAATGTCGTAGTATTTTGACTACGTGAAGGAATTAAAGTGTTTAAATTTCCAAGACGAAAATAAAAGTTTTTTGAGAAATTATCTTAAAAACAGTATTCACTGATTTTTGCTCGGGAATTATTTTTGAACTTCTGAGAAATACGTGTAGACACTCGAAATTTTCTGCATACCTGTTACTAACATTACAGGACGGAAGAATCGTCTTTCAGAGATAACCCTTGAGGACAGCTCAGCTCAATACCAAAAATCGAACCGGAAAAGGTCGTTTCATCTTGGAGATAACCACAAGATACTCAGTCTTAGTCTCGAAAACAACACCAGGAAAGACAATGTCAACCTTGGAGATAATCCCAAAGAGTGCAGTTGTAGTTCTGGAGATAACCCCGGAGATGCTCGTTTCAACCTATACAGTCAGCTTCAACCTCAGAAATCACACTGAGGCACTCAGCTCCAAACCCGGAGTTAACCCCGAGAGGTCAGGCACACCTCAAAGATAACCCGGAGGACATCTAGTAGTTGGAGCAGCCCAATCTAAGAGACAACCCTGAGCAACGAATGCTTTATTAGCCCAAACCGGAGATAACCCAAATGAGGGGAAAAAACGTCATTTTACCACCTTCATCCCACATTACGCCGTCTCAACCTAACAGTTCAACATATATTCTACACAACAATGTCCCACAAGAACCAAGGAGTTCCAATCTCGAGTGACTACTACGCAAGGCAGCACACCGGATAGAATTTGAAGCTTGAAGACCAAGGGCATGGTTCAATCTTCTTGACTTCTGACAACCTCTAATCCCATGTCATGGCGCAGCTCTCGATAATATCACTCCATAAAAGGTCTTATAGACCTCAATAAGATTGAAGTTCTGCAAGTTCGAGCAGACAACACATTGTACGCGTGCACGTACTTCGAGATGGCGGGACTTGCGGAGCCCGGGGCACCCCACGCAGTCACGGGTACATCTGCAGCTGCCGCGGGTGTACCTACAGCTCCCTCCTCAATAAATAGAGGGTTTGGGGTGGCCATTTTGTAAGAGAAAACGGCAAGGAAGCCCTGTCCAATTTGCTCTATACACACCCTAAATAGAGTGTTTTCTCATTTTAAACACTTGTGAGCTTATATTCAGTCATATTTTTATTGGCGAGAGCCAAGTGTTCATCCATTTAAAGATATAGAAGTCTTCTTTGGCAGTCCACTATAAGCCTTGTTACACACTTTAAAGCCTTTCTCTTCTACTTTGCACACACCATTCTTCAAATTGAGAATCGTGTTGCGTGTGTATGCTTGGACTTCGGTCCGTGGTTTTTATTTCCTTATATATATATATATATATATATATATATAAAACTATTGGGACTACTCGCTCAATGAGCCCGGATTTTATATTCTATGCGTTCTTCGCTTGAGTGCTGGAGTTTACTTCGTGGCCTTTTACTGCTTTATTTACATTTCATCCCGCCTAGAGTTTACTCTGTGGCCTTTTACTACTTTATTTACATTCTGTCCCGCCTAGAGTTTACTTCATAATGGTTGGTCATTTTTACAACTTTATTTACATTCCATTCCGCCTGGAGTTTACTTTGTGGTGGTTGATCGTCTTTATTGCTTTATTTACATTTCTGATCCCCCATGGAGGTGCTTCGTGGTGGTTGATGATGTCCCTATATATATATTTACCACTTTTATATATTTACATTTTTGATCCCTCATGGAGGTGCTTCGTGGTGGTTGATCATGTCAGTATATATATTTAACAACTTTTATATATATAATTGCTTACTGCTTTCATATAAATTGCTGCATCATGTGAGCCTAGAAATCATGTGATCACAAATTCAGTCTACTGAATCTAGATTCAGTTCCCGTGATGGACATTTTCAGCTGTAAGCAGCTTATAAATTATTCACGGAGTTTAAATTTTCTTAGATGGCTTTCATGCCCATGAGGAGTTCGGCACTTCTTTATACATTATTTTCTCGAAGATGCTTCGCATCTCGAAAACAAAAGCAATCAAGCCGAAATTTTAATAAAATGGAAGTATCAAAAGGCCTTAATTACTATTGAGCACAGGGTTTGAAAAACCTCTTTTACAAAACATCATTGCTATATCTTGTTTAAAACTGAATTTTTATACAAATTCAAACCCTGTGTATATAGGTGCGAATGAGGCATAACACTACTTCCAAATAACTGCACATTGATCCACACACACACATATACACACATATTCATATAACAGTTTAATTGAAAAGTGGCGATAACAGTGGTAGCACGGATGTCGGGGGGTGCCTAACACCATCCCTCTGCATAAGCAAGTCCCCGGACCCTAATGAATCTCGGTTTCACAGACCCGTTTAGCAGTGTCACATCACTGGGTCAATGTGCAAACCTTTTCTCAGTTGTGTTGGTACAACCATTTAAAAAACCAACAGGCGACTCTTACAGTCAAATCATCGACATATAAATGTCAAACCTTTTCACAACTTGTTTTTTCAAACAAATCTCACCTAACATGAGAACACCAAAAGACAAGAACAGAAGAGGGACAATAAAAATCCTGACGTCGATAGGTGGCGACTCTGCTGGGGACTTCAGTAAGAGGACTTAAGCCGTTACTACAAGCTTTTCAAAACTGTTATATGCTTGTTTGTCGATGTTGCATTTACATTTTGATGAATGTGTACGAATACATTTTACTTACTTCACTACAATATATCTATCTGTGATATTAGTGCTTCGCACATGTCATCATTCCCATAACGGTGAGACACATTACATGTGAATGTATGTTGTGTGATTCCTCCACCAGAAGGCTATCCTGTCGATGTTTGATTACTGGACTCATAGGGAGACTAATTCCAACGAGGCTCAAGAAAGGCACCACCCATATTCGCTCTAGTTGAAAGACCAAATTAACTTCCTGTCAAGTAACTTGTGATGATCTGGGAACCTTCATGCCAAAAAGTCGCGAGAGTAACCTAAGATAGGTCAGCCTCTGATAAACCAAACGTGGAGGAAAGTCTCTTCATGCTTTCCATTTTCAATTACTTGTAAAGGCAATTACTTGTAATTTGATTCCATGTTAATATCTATGTACTGGAAAATATTAAGAATATGTGTACATGCATATTGAGGCTTAACATGCTATCAAATGACACCTGTTTTATAGTATAATATTCCTAAAATGGACACATTATGATATCATGTAAACATTTTATACATTCCCTAAGACTAAACTACATAAGTTTTTGTAGGGAAACAATTGGGCCTGTTACCCGTTCAAAGTCCAAAAAGGCCATGAGTTACAACCAATTATGTCTTCATTTAACAAGTCTAATCCTGCTCCTGTCTCTTGAGAAGATTTTGATGGATTAAGCAAACAAATTACATATTTGGTTGTTCTACTTAAAGAACTACACTAGTCTACTCAGGTTTCACGAATACCCATATATACAGAATCCTCTACACAGGGAGGAACACAAGGTTCGGATAAAACAATTTCAGAACTTCAGTTGGACACGACCAACAAAATTCCTGAAAACACCCATCTCAAGGAAGATCTAGACACCAGTGATATCAGGAAAAAAAGTCCTTCAAATGGAAGAGACCATTCGGTCTATAAAAGGGATTGGAGCACACGGGAGTGTTTGCTATGCTGATCTTTGTATATTCCCTGGTGTTCATTATCCAGAGAAGTTCAAGACTCCTGACTTTAAAAAGTATGATGGGTTAAGAGATCCTTACACATATTTGAAGGTATCCATTGGAGAACTCGGATCTTATGCCGAGAATGAGAAGTTCACAATGCAGCTGTTTCAAAAGAGTCTAACTAGAGAAGCCCGGTCATGGTATACCAGATTAGACAATTCTAAAATAAACAGCTAGGAAGAGTTAGCTCATGCCTTCCTCACTCAGTACAACGTCCAGTCTCAGATGGCTCCTGACTGGTACCATATTTCCAAGGTCAAGAAACAGACTAATGAGTCATTTAGAGAATATGCTCAAAGGTGGAGGCTCCTTGCTGCTCAAGTTATTCCTTCTATGACAGAGTTAGAAATGGTGATGACTTTTATAGACATACAAGAAGCCCCTTTCTATGAGAGAGTCTTAGCTGGAATTAGTAAACCATTTCCTGAAATTATTAAACATGGAGAGATGGTTAAGATGGGATTGAAGTCAGGAAAAATTTAAGACCTAGCCGCTCTAAAAGCTGTTGCTTAGCACATCTAGACCGGAACTTATGGAAACAACCCCCGAAGGGTCCATAAAAAGAAAGAAGAGGATGTTTCCTTGATACTACAAGGTCAAAAAGGCAGTAAGAGCATTCCCATCCAAAGGAAAAACTACTCCCCTTTTCCAGCACAGTCTTCCAACCCCACATTGCCAAAGGGTGGAGAAATCCAACGCAATCAAGTATTCACACCCCTAGGGGATTCACTCGAGAATGTTCTCAATCTTCTAACTACTCAGAAGAAAATTACACATCTTCTTCCACCAGCCAACCCAAATGGGAAAGGTTACAATGCTACACGGAAGTGTTCTTATCATGTCGGGCACTAGGACATGACACTCAGGATTGCTGGACCTTAAAACACAAGATCTAAGACTTAATCGACAATGGGGAGATTGTGGTGACTAAACTCGACCAACCTCATGTGCAAGACAACCCTCTTCCTTAACACAAAGAAGAAGAGGTTAATATGATTAATTGGAGCAGTGGACAGAGTTCTAATTTTGTTGTTGAATCTTCCCAAACCAGCAAGGATGGTGCTGACTAATGGGATTACGCACAATTCCAATTCATTATGGAACGAAAGATTAAGGCTCTTTGCAAATAAGTAGAATTGGTGATCCATCAACACCAAGTCACACGCCAATTAGTCAGTCAAGAGCATGTTAGTCTCCTTCTTTTTGTCATGAATACTCCATCCTCACCTTCAGAAAGCGAAACACTGGTGGATAAAGTTGTAAAAAGAGCATGTGCGAAAGCCCATCGGGATTTTGGCCAATAAAAGGGAATTTACATACCTTGGCCAACCTATGGAGGAGATATTTCAGATGTTAATCAATGAAGGAAGAATTAAATCCCTTCTACCTCCAATCAATCCTCTTTCCAGATGGTTCAATTCTAATGGAATATGTCAGTACCACTCCCACTCTCGTCGTCACATCGCAGAAGAATGATGGGCACTCTGCCACCTCATTCAGAATTAAATTGACAGCAGTGTCCTGCAAATGGCAAATGACGACACTTTATTACTCGATAGTGGGGACACATGTCCTATAAAATGGAATGACGGCGTAGTAGTTATATCCACTGAGGATGATTTGGCTGCCAGACCACTTATAATATAAGCAATTCAACTCAAAGGTGCTGACAATCCTTTGAAAGTGGCAGCACCAGAGCCAATTCTCTTGCCATCTAGGCCACAGTATCCTGTTGTCAGCTTGAAAAAAGTTCCATGGGATTATGGGCAGGCTGAAGGATCTACATCACATATAACTACTACAGTGTCGAAGGAGAAGCCACTGTATCTTCCCCATCGGGTGATGAAACCTACCATCAGGTCAAATGGGAAAGTTCCTATGGAGAAAATTGAAGAGTTCCTTCATACCATGGGCCATGACGAAGCCAAGGTGATTTTAAGCTTGAGAGAAACTCCACAATAAATTTCCATACTTGACTTGGTTTTCTCTTCCAAAGATCACAGGAAGATCTTACTAAGGGTCTTGGAAGAAGCTCATTTACCAAAATCTGTGGATGTGGAAAAATTCCAACATCTGACTGATCATATTTTTAACAACAATGTGATATCTTTCACTGATGACGACATACCCATTGAAGGGACTGGTCATTGCAAGCCATTACACATAGCGGTTTTATCCTCCGAATACATGGTAGGAGGAGTCTTGATAGATGGAGGTTCATCTTTGAATATTTGTCCTTATGCTACCTTGGAGAAGATGAATATCAACCCCAAGAAGATCAAAAACAGCCATACGGTTATCAAAACTTTTGATGGGTCCCGACGAAACATCGTTGAGAGAGATTAAACTGCCAATGGAGATTGGTCTATATACATTCAGTGTATCCTTTCACATTCTCAAAATAGACACAGGATATAACCTGCTTTTGGGAAGACCGTGGATTTATATGGCTGGAGCCGTCCCTTCCACCCTTCACTAGCAACTCAAGTACATTATCAAAAATAGCCTAGTCACTGTTAATACTGAGCCGAAATGTCCTAAACAAGGTTACATACCACTCATCAACTTCAATTCAAAAGTTGAGTCGGTAAGTTTCCATGCCCTGGAGGTGAGTAACACTCATTATCATCCCATTGGGGTGCCACCTCTCACACCCAAGATTTTTGTCGAAGTAATGTCGGCCACTCAAGAGATGATGTCATTGGGTCATCAACCTGGACAAGGGTTAGGCAAAGATCATCAAGGTATTAAGCACCCAATTCAAGTTCCCAGTCAAATAGGGACAGCTGGATTAGGCTATTCTGCTAGCTCCAGTCACAGTGAATCCTCACAAGCACGCATGATTCATTCATCTTGACCATACAAATGATTATCTCCACTTCTATCGATCCTGAACCTATACAGTCCTCGGTAAAGGTTCCAGCCCATGTTATAACTATACTATTTCCCAAACCGATACCAGTTAAAGCAAAAGAGGTCCTGATTCCTGATACTGAAGTGGAAGAAAGGGAACGAAGACGTAAACAAGACATCGCAAGGAGATTATCTCATCTACGCATCTTTTTTCATGATGAGCACACAAATAGATACACTCCAGATGATGATTGTCCCAACATTATGGTCATCAATCCGTAAAAGGAGGAAGATGATCGTCATTACTTCCGTCCACCAGGACTTCACCCTTGACAATTGGAGCAGCACTCCTTGCATTTGTCGCTAAGGGTAAAAATGGAAGAATCCCTCTGCCTTGTAGATAGCTTTAACTGCTTACTTTTTTGTATAGTATTAGCAGTTATTTTGTCAGTACATGCTAACACTTTGTATGATTGAGTCGTTTCATATATTAAGTGAAATCATATTTTATTTCAGGACTCTAATTTTAGATGTGCCCGTACCTGCTGATGCGGTGCCTTTTCTCCACAAGGACTGTAACTTTGATGAAAAGTTGGACTTAGAATTGATGGAAATACAAGAGGACATTGAGATACCTCAGGAGATCAAGGAATGGGTCGAAGATAAACCCAAACCAAATCTTGATCAAACCACCTCATTCAATCTCGGAACCTTAGAAAGCCCTAGGTTGATCTAGATTGGTACAAACCTCACTCCAAACCAAAGGAATGACATGGTTGTGCTATTAACCAAATTCCAGGATGTGTTTGCATGGTCTCGTGAAGACATGTTGGGTTTGCCCACGGACGTTGTCATCCATCGCCTTCCCATTAAAGAGGGATTCAAGCCAGTCAGGTAGAAGCTAAGGCAATTAAAACCTGAGTGGAGTTTAAAGGTTAAAGAAGAAATTGTGAAACAATTTCAAGCTGGCAACATCATGGTGTCCACATATCCTGAATGGCTATCAAATATAGTCCCCGTGCCTAAACCGGGAGGAAAGGTACGAGTTTGCATGGATTACCGGGATCTGAATAAAGCTTGCCTTAAGGATAGCTTTCCCGTGCCATTTATCCATATTCTCATTGACAATACTACTCAATATGACATGTACTCATTTTCTAATTGCTTTGCGGGGTATCATCAAATTATGGTTGCCGAGGAGGATCATGAGAAAACTGCATTCATCACGCCTTGGGGAACCTTTTGTTATAGACAATTGTCATTTGGCCTCACTAATGCCGAAGTAACCTACCAGCGAGCTATGATGGCTCTTTTTCATTACTTAATGCACAAAGAGATAGAGATCAATGTGGATGACATCATTGTTAAATCCCGAAGGGAAGAAGACAACTTAGACCATCTCAAAAAGCTTTACAATAGGTTGCGTAAGTACAACTTGAAGTTGAATCCAACCAAGTGCGCCTTTGGCATTAAATTAGGCAAGTTGCTAGGTTTCGTAGTCAGCCACAAAGGGATTGAGCTGAATCCCACCAAGATCTAGGCCATCAAAGAAATGCTCATTCCTCGGACAGAGAAGGAAATATGGGGATTTTTGGGAAGAATCAACTTCATTAGCAGGTTCATTTATCAACTCACAGCAACCTGTGAGCCTATCTTCAAGTTGTTAAGGAAGAACTCCTCCAAGAAATTGAACGATGAGTGTCAATAAGCCTTCCTTATAATCAAAGAGCAGCTGGTGAACGCTCCTGTTTTGGTACCACCTAGGGATGATGTTCCCCTTTTCATGTACCTGTCCCTTAATGATAATGCCATGGGCTACATGCTGGGACAAAAAGACGATAGAGGCCAAGAGAGAGATATCTACTACCTCAGCAAAAGATTTAGCAGTAGTGAACACAAGTACACTCTGATTGAGAAAACTTGTTGTGCTTTAGCATGGGCTTCCATGAGGTTACAGCATTACCTCCATGGTCACATAACCCATCTCATATCCCGCGTGGATCCTCTCAAGTACGTGTTCAGTAAACCCATATTGAATTACCGGTTGTCCAGATGGAATTTGATCATACAACAATTTGACATCGTCTACATGATGCAAAAGTCCATTAAAGGATAAGGAATTGCGGATCAACTGGCCACCGCACCTGCAGGGGATTTCAAACCCTTGGAAACATACTTCCCCGATGAAGGGGTAATGACAGTGCAACAACACCATCAGTACGATACACACCAATCATGGAAAATGTATTTTGATGGAGCTGTTAACATGGAAGACCGGTACAAAACATAAATTTGTACAAATTTATATGGCGTATTTGTAATGTATTTTGTTTACAAGTATCTATTTTGTATTTTGATGGAGCTGTTAACATGGAAGTTCGTTTCATGGGAAAGTAGTTCTTGAAGAAAATCTCCTTGAACCGTACCCACGTAAGGTTCTCTATACCAGCCCTAGCCTGGTTTGCCTCCCACAAAAAGTTGTCTTCACCCTTCATCATATAGGTTTCAAAAGCAAACTTCTGACCCTCATCGATATTTGCAATGACAAATGCCTTTTCTATCTCCTTCACCCATGTTTGGGCTTCTATTGGGTCCGTGGTTCCTTTGAACTCCGGTGGACCCACACTCTTAAAATCCTTAAAAGTAGTAGCTCGTACTACTGTAGGATTCACGGGTATATTAGCCTCATTTCTATTAAAAGCGTCGTTAACAAGTTAACGAACTCTTGCATTGGGTTAACTGGACCTCCTTCTTGTTGGTTAACATTAGTATCTTGACTTCGTTGTCTCCTTCTTGGCAGCATTTTGCTGTTAAGATAAATAACACATCATTATTACTCTCTTCTTATTAGTTAGTTATTATTCATGATTAAACAATAACTTCAACTCATTACACAATATGTTCTATAAAAAGGCTTATATTGATTTGCTTCTTGTAGTATAATACTACATCATTCACATTACACAGCCTAAGCTAATTACATTACTATCCCACAATTGCTTTCTAAAAATTAGGATTTACAAAAGACTGCCCTTTGATATACAAAAGAGGGTTTTACGTCACTACTAGATACATCATATTTACCTATCTAACTCTATTCTAGCTAATACTTGGTTAGATCTGCCGAATGGCATTATCAAAATCCGCATTGGTAAGACCGGCTATAACATCTCGGTTGATAGTATGCCGAGTATGCCCTGCTTATATCGGATACCCAGCTACTTTCTACTAAAAATCTGCATAAGAACTCCTACGTATATAGGACATCCTTCTAATCTTCTGTTTCTTGGTCTTTAGCTCCTGCTTGAGCTTAAAGACCTCTTATTTCAGCTCGTGGACCTTATCCTTTGCCAAAACTCGTTCATCATGCTCTTCCTCCCACATCGTCTCCATACTTATCTTCTCTTCAAAGACAACATGAAGCTTCTCCTTCAGCTCTTTAACCTCTTTAAAATACTAGATATTTTTATCCAATACTGTCATAAATAGTGCTCTCATCGATTCACCCAGAGTCATCTCTTCCTCAGGTGCGATGGTGTTAAATGACGCCACCTCCACCTCCTCTTCAGACATGCCATCAAACATAGACATTAAGTCTAGGTTCTCTGAGTCTCTAGACTCAATAACTACAACTTTAGGCTCTTCTGCTATAGGCTTCAGTAGGATCTCTATTTGATTTACCGACTACTCACTCACTACATGTATATCCCTATAAATTTTATTTTCTCCTGACATCTACAACAAAATAATTTAGTTTGATTAGTACACTTCAGTAGAATAATAAAAACACATATCATATATAATGTTTTTTTAGGGTTAATTTCATCTTTTTCTTTAACTCTTCTTAAGGTTATGACTTAAGGTTTTAATTCCCCCCTTAAGTATTATAACCTAATGCTTTGATACCAACCTGTGATGCTCCCAAATCCGTGTATCTTCCAACCTGACATATGGTGCTACACGGTGCTACAGTTCACACATACATTCAATTGAAATTCCTCAAAAGAATGAATATATCTTATATATATTCTAAACAATATTACCATTTCTCAGGATCTTAATAACCATTATATTTGTTCTTATGATAATATCAAATAATAACAATATT
Source organism: Panax quinquefolius (assembly GCA_020205615.1). Taxonomy (NCBI): domain Eukaryota; kingdom Viridiplantae; phylum Streptophyta; class Magnoliopsida; order Apiales; family Araliaceae; genus Panax; species Panax quinquefolius. The sequence continues at coordinate 381,905 of JAINUW010000716.1, read as the reverse complement.
CAACCTATACTATTACAAAAGAAATCTATAGGTTCGCCTTAGCCTTCCCTTTATCTTTACTAGGATCCTTCATCTGCCTCGGCCTTAGCTTGCATTCATATATGGTTCAAGCAAGAGTGAGCATAACTAACTCAGAAGGTATGACAATTCCATTTAAACAACATGCTTGAATTATACAAATCATATATCTTCAATAACTTAACAATAGTTATGAAGTACTATCGATAATTCAAAATAACACTTCTCTTTTCTTAAAACGTTTTACAATGAACAACATTCAGTAAAACATCAATTTCGGTCCAAGACCTTGAGCATTTCATACTTTCTTTGAAAAGGACAACCCGGCACTAAGTCCGTAAGTCCGGCATTACTTACGTGCACGTCTAGGAAATCAGCCTATAGTACTCTATATTATACAACACTACTTTTTTTAAACGTATGTACGTTTAAGTTGTGGAAACGTCACGTGCTTGTCGTTTGATGGCAAAACATCTGTTTTGCATACTCAGTCTTCATTTGAAAACCATACCAACATAGTTTGGCAAAACTTGACAATGTTGAAAATAGTTTGATAGATTATAAGAAATCCATAAAACATCTTAAGTCTAGCCGAAGAAATTGGCTTCGACTCCATCATACATCAATTCATGCGTAACAAACATGAATCACAAAGCTAGTCTAGATTGAACATAGAAAAGGGTTAGAACACTTGCCTTTAGCATCTGCTACAGTTAATATACTTTTCCTTTGAATCTTTAAGGTCTGTACAATACATAACCACATAACATACTACATCAGGTCATGAACAAGCATGCATAGTTCCTAATGTATCTTACCCTTCTTCTCAATCTAATTGGTCCTTAGATTGTTTAACATTGTTTCAAGTTTATCACATTACCTTGTTCTTCTGTTCAAATTCGAGTGACTTATCTTTACCCTTTAGTGTATTACTTGAAGTTTTACAACATCCTAATTGATGTTACATTACGTTAATTAAGGAAATTTAATTTAACTTAATCACTTTAGTTTCTTTCTTTACTTATAAGCCTTCATTACTATCATCCTTCTAGTGTCAAGGTGCGCGGTTCTAGCTTTTCTTTTTTTTTATCGTCATTGCTTGCCACTTTTTTCCTCTATGTCATGGCATTCTTGGCCACTCTTCGATGGTCGAGGTCCGTGACTTAAGCTGATTAAAGCATGCGAGTCTCTTTGTTAACTGTCGCACCATGGCACGACTCTGCAGTAGGTGATGGTCGAGTCTGGCTCTGCGAAGCCAAGGACAGATCCTTGGTTGGTGCTGCGGCACTAACTCTATGCATCAGACAATTTTTATAGATTTTTAACTTAACAAACTTCCCGGACTAATAATTATCTCATTTTAAGTCCGAATTGGATCGTTCTAAAGCCATTAGCTCACAAATCACATACTCTAAGTGTTTATGCAAGAATTTTACATTTTCAAATTCGTTAACTCAGAATTCACCTTTTTGTTCATTTTTAATGAAAACGATAAACGTTCGTGAACGTTCAACGCTCGTTTCTTCATTCTATGTCGGAATTTGGTCATTTTTGAGTCCGTAACTCTAGAATGCCAAATGAGACTATTCTCCATCGAAAACCAACGTTTCTGAGTTCAATGTCAAAATTTAACTTCCATTCCGAGAATTTTACGATTTCGACGATTAACGTCTAATCTCGTAAATTCTGCCATAACTTCGTTACTTGAGATTTTTAAATTGTTTCAAATGGATTCATTCTATCATACTAACATGTATAATCTAAACCTACAAATGACGGTTTTAAACTTGTCCATCAACAACAACATAATATAATTCTTCCATGAATTTCAATGGTCTAAAGCTTTTATACTTTGGATTTCACTTTACATGGTTTATTAAAGTTTAAGTTCTTTAACGACCATCCTTGTTCCTTCTTATCATACATACTCCATCAATCCTCACTTCTCTAACAAACTACAATTGACGAGAGGAAGATTAATGGTCAAGAGGATTACCCTTGATGATTACTTGATTCTTCCTTGTTCTTCCTTCTTGTTCTACAAAAGACTAACTTTTCTAACTTTTTCTCTCTAACAAATAAGCACTTATAATGTTGGATGAAATAAAACAAGCAACAAATGATCTAGCAAGCTTCAATATATAGAAAGTCCTAAATTAGGGTACTTTGGTCATTAAGTCATTCCACCTCCTTAACTAACCTCCTTACTATTCCAACCTTGGCCATCAAGTTTACTTGGTCACCAAGATCACCCATGTGCTCATTGGGCCCACATGAGTTGCCCCATGGGTCATTCCTACCCATTGGATCGATCCACGGATCCCGTTCTTAATTTAGACTTTAAGTTTAATTAACTTAATTTATGCTTTGGGCTTACATTAAACCAACATTGGGCTTGTTCATTAATTCCCAATTGGACTTTAACCAATCCTACACTTGGGCTTTTATAATTCCTAACAAATCCTACAAGTCCAATACACTTGGCTTAAAGACATATAACATAAAATCAAATTATTATTCTCGTACTCTAACTCGTATTGTGACACCCCCGAATTCGGGTCCTCTGACATCGGTTCGGTCATCACGATAAACTATAAACATCCACCTATAAACAACATATGATAACTAAAATTCAGAATATACTAAATATACGTTGTTCATTCAAAAGGTGTGACTAGTCCCAAGATACGATAACCTTAATATCATCTTACAAACATACCCTAAAATAAATATTAGGGTTCATATTACACAATAGCAATTTAAACAAGGCATAAGGTAAGGTTTTCTCCTTGCCACTACTCTACATCTTTCCTTTACCCTTGTCCTTCCTTGAGGTCTCGGGCTTAGCTACAATATAGTTCATGATATAGCAAGGATGAGCAACAAGTTTGCTCAACAAATTTAAATACAACAATAAGGATATATCATGATGAATGGAAAAATATCTGGCAATGGATTCAACAATATGAATATCTGAAGGATTCAACAATATGAATATTACAAGCAAAGGTAATGATTACTTTTAGAATAACTGCTAGTCAAGTAGACTTTGAACTATAACACTCTAATGAAATCAATAGCTAATTGACCCTTTGGTTACTGGCTACAGAATAAGTACTTGAGGGGATCAGCCTCACGTATACTATGTATATGCATAACATTTAAATCTGCTATGTGTATCCTATATTAGATACCTGGTACTTCCCTGTTATAAAAGGGGTGTCCTTTCAGTCTAAGAATCCTTACCATCAATTGGTTTAGATAGCTTTTATAAAACTTTATACGCTTGTCTGATCGAACAAAGGTTCAGACTCTATCTCACATAGTTCAAGAATTATTTGAACTTTAAATGATGTACAAGTCCAAGACTGTACGAACTCAAGTGCACCAAGTGCGAATATCAATAATATCGATGTGGAATAATTGTAAAGTAATTAAACCACTTAATAGCATGCTTGAAAATAAGGATCAAGCTTAAATGAATAACTTTCAATTCAACAATAACTTTCTCAAATTCAATATGAGAAGGATAAGAAACTTTCACAAAAACAAGTGAAGTTTATCAACTTTAACAATATTCAAAGTTGTGTAATTTAGAGAACTTGCACAATCAAAAAGTGAAGTTCGGAGACTTGCTCAATATAGATTTGAGTAAGGTTAGGGAACTTGCAACACAAATAAAATAGTGTTTGAATACTTGCCCAAGTAAAAGAGTAAGAATTAAGGAACTTGCACAATCAAAAAGTGAAGTTCAATGAAACTTGCTCAATAATAATTGGAGTAAGTTTACGGAACTTGCTCAATAAAAGTTCGAGTAAGGTTAGGGAAACTTGCCTGTTTGCTCAGCTACAATATAATTCTAGCTTTAGTTAACTTACGTTGAAACAACCTACCATTAACAAGTCGGCCTTTCCAATTAGTACGTGTAAACTAATATGAGTCTACACTTACAAGAATCAAATCATCACATAGCATACTTCTATACATGTATCATTACATTACACGATTAGTTTCTAACACACTATGTTATAGTTGAAATCACAATTGAACTTTAAAGTTGTAAACACTAATTCATCATAGGATTCTTTCAATAACATGCTTATTATCATATGAATATTATACTGAACATGTATTACAGATTAGAGTAACCATATAAGTATACATCAACTTTCAAATTATTAACAGAACTCAGATCCTACTGCAGGACTGCGCGGTCGCGCTTGGTTTATACTAAGGAGTGGTGCAGTCGCGCTGCTCTTGGTGCAAACCAAGACATGGCTGCTCTACAGAAAGTCAGTGAACTCACGTCTTGCACATATACTAATAATCATGCGTAACACACATGTTATTATGTGACTATCTAAATTTGAACCCTTCATCAAATATATCATAGGTTGTTATTCGTTTTCATTTACTCAAGACTTCACATGTTAAGCTAACAAGGTTGATCATGTTTAGTCATTATACACATGCTATATGGTCCTTTGGCCTCAACGATACATTCATATGTTAGATATCAGAAGCATACTTACAAGTTCTCAACTTATAGTTTATCAAGTTCATTTTCAAAACTTGAAGTCTCCATTAGTAAAATTCATTCAAGCATGCAAGATATATCTATATTGTCTAATTCATGCTTTCATAGGCATTTATGCACATACTCAAGTTATTTACATATGTTCACAAGGTCAAATGTATATTATTCCATGTATAAAATTTTTAGTTTTCAAATCTTTAAACCTTCTTTGATATTCCAAGTCAAAACAACCTATTATGGCTTACTACGTACATAACTACCATGGTCCACAAGTTCAGGTCATTTATAGTCATATACTAACTGTCATAATAAGCTCAGCATATCTTAAGAAGCTAACATGAGCAACTGTGATCTGCTACCCGTGCGATCGCGTGGTGAAAGACTTGGGAAGTGGCGCGGCCGCACCACTTCGCCCAGAAACAAAAATATGGCCTCTGCTTCTGCAGAGGCTCAATCCCAAACATTTCTAAACATCTATTTACTACAACTCAACTACTTTTAATACTTCTAAGCATGCATACTAACTAAAACAACACAGAGACATGCTAATTCATAACAATTAACAGAGAAATCTTGATAATTGTAAGAATTTGACAAAAACTCAATTCAAGAATATAAGTTAGAATTTATACCTTCTTAAGCTTGAATTGATTTCCCTCTCTCCTCTGATAATACTCCCTAATGGCTCAGCAACTAACACCCACTAATGCACTTCTCAGACAAATTCTTTAGCAACTGAGAAATGAGGAAGGAGAGGCTATATATAGAGAACTCGTTGTCTAGACAATGTTCTTACCCCATTGGTTTGATTCACAGGAAATTGGAAGGATACAAGGGTTATAGAGGAGTTGGCCAACCACTATTTTTATAGCCATTATCACTACAAATCCTAGCTGCTGGAGTTTTACGCAATGGAGAGTAGCACACTGTTCAAGTACTAATGTGACTCTCAATTTGGGACAAGAAAGAAAATCTCAGCAACAAGCTTAGTTTGGTTACTATAATTGGCAACATGTAATTTTAATGTGTTAATGCTACTACACAAAGGAAATTTGGGGATTATTTATGTACTCACATTATATAACCCATGTACATTTTCTATTACCATGACTGTTATTATCACAATAACTTAATGAAATCATTATTAATTTAACAATTGATATGATTATATGTCAATAGGGTATACCTGAATGCTTACCCATACACTTCATATCATATAACAATATTATTATGCAACTCACATGAATGTAAATAACTCTTACTATATAGTCTATAATATATAGACATATTAATGTGCCACCTTGTACTATATAAAATATATAGTTAACTACCATATAATAAAGGTTTACTACATTGCATGTTTGCACAAATTAATCAAATAAACATATAATCACTTTATAAATTATTAATGCAATCTTCGTGCTTCTTGGGTGTATCGAGTATCTCGTGCTTCTTAGGTGTATCGAGTATCTCGTACTGTGCGCTTCTTGCAAAATCTCCTCTCTCAGTTCTGGTACTAGCTATACCCAAATTCGTCCTACAAATCTAAGCAGTCTAGTGCCATCAATCTTAAATTTCAATTCATCACCTTCAGTTAATCGCTTCTTGATGTTAATGTAATCTTCGTCCTTCTCTTGTGCTTCTTTTGTAACGCCCCGAAATCCGGTCTATTTTTACATCCGAATTCCGTACGTCACGATCCCATCTTCTTCCAAATATACATCATTATATAGCTAAATATAACAACATACATCCTCAAATCCCAGACTCTAAAACCTTAAAACCTCTTTTATTACAAATAATGATAATTACATTATTCTTTACATCTTGTACAAGTGACTTTTATCCGCGACCAAGGATACATAATCATTCATTAACTATTCTATAGTTCAATTTTATCATTCTATATTACAAGTCTTCACTTGATCTTCACGCTCATTCATATAATGAATGGTACTTCTTTTGGATACTGATCAGCTTGATCTTTACGGGATCCTTAAGTTCTTCTAACATCGTTCGCTGAAAATGTTTTTATTTAAAGCAAGTGTGAGCATTCAATTGCGCAACAAGTTATAACAGTTGAACAAACAACTTTAAAAATTCAAACATTCTTTTAAGACCTCAATAACTGAACAAAGGTTATGAAGCAGCTTAAATAATAGGAATAATCTCGATTATTATCATTTTAAAACATTAGTCACATTCACTTTGAAATACATTCATTCTCTACTCTCTTTCATACACATTCTGTCTGGCTAGAATCAATAGCACAGACTTAACAATAACGGTTCATGTATAAACAGAACATTCTCATATTGAACAATTCAATCATAGAACAGTTCATCTCATAGAAACACCAAAGTGTTCAAATTGTGGCACAAGGCCTCATATATTCTAACACCTTGTACAAATATCACAAATTTGCACATAGACAGAACTTCTCAAGTTCAATATCTGAGAAGTTTGAGAAATTAGCATTCATTTAAAATATGAATGAAGTTAGGAAACTTGCCTTACGCATAGCTACAGCTTATAGTTTATGTTGAACTGCTCATTCCAATTCCTATGTAGCACATATGGAAATAACACATACACCAATTAATCAAATACTTGACTTACGCATTAGTTTACTTAACTTTACTTCTTAAGGTTCGCGTTCTTATAATCTAAGTTTACGGGACCAACTCCCTTTACTACCAGTTTACGGCTTCATGACATACGGAGATGTCTTACTCAAACATTCATCATCTTTGATCATTTACATTTTTATCTTCTTCTTATAACTTTTATAGGACTCAGCACACATTGTTTCTCTACTAGTAGTGCATATGGTACTCTGAGTGGTTTCCCACAAACAACGAACAAATAAGTTCCCGTCTCATCTACACTGCCCACATAGTGAGTTAGATCGGTTGCCAGTTTTGTATATACCTTCGCTCTCTAAAGGAATTGTTTATCCAAGCTACCATATATCAATCATCAAAGGTTAAAATTGCACTACAACCTAAACTTATCTTAACTTATTCGAACTATTAAACTATAATGTTTGTTAAGTTAATTTCTTATTTCTTATGGCTTTCTGGCAACTAAATGTCATACCTCAGGATTTATTCTTTATCGTCCAAGTCATACAATCTTTGGTATACTCAGAACGATCATTCAATATTCATTCTACGTATTTATAGCGTCAAGCATTTTACTTTGCCTTATTCATATTTACAACGTCCGGTTCATTCAACTCGGAACGCCATCCAAGTTATAAACATTAACTCAGCTTCTTTACGTTATACGTGCTTGACTTTAATTCAACTTCTTCATCGTTCACAGGTTTAATCATTGGTCTTCATTATCCTACGGTCAAACCATACACAGGTGTAGGTTATACCCGTTTAATATTCGCATACACTTAACCTTCACGTTGGTTAAAGTGTTCAACGCTTATATTTCATTCTAACATTCTCCTCCGACTCACATTCGTCTTTCATTAATCTTCTTACCATTCGCTACGGCTTTCTTGATAATTCATATCTTACTTACTACTTTCATCAACGTCTAAGTCATACAACCAATGTATACTTAGAACGTTTGCTCGATGTGAATACGATTCACGAAAATTGTTTACATATTCAACGTTTACGTTGTTCATCTCTTAGTCTCTCGTTACCATGTTATAACATTGAAATGTTATACATTACTATCATCACTCAACGTCTAAGGAATCATAATCATAGCAATCCCTCACGTTCATTTATCGCGACTACGGTCCCCGGATATCAGTTTCGTAACCCGCGTTCACATTCTTTTAATCTCATTTAATCTTTTCGTTATACCTTCATTAAAGGTTTAATACACTTGATTAAGTGTTACATTAGTTAAACTATATATTCATATTTCCTTCTTACACATCCCACAGTAATTGAGCACTTAAGAGCTCATCATCGCTTTTTTGCTGCCGACGCCGTGTGGGCCCTTCTTTACCTCGTATTGTTATTTTTCACTCTGCAGTTGTCAAATCGCCGAGGCTAAGCTCAAGGCCACCTCTCTCTCTTCTTTATTTCTCACGCCGCGGCGCCACTCAAAAATGGTGATGGCCCGAAACCTCGAGTTCTTGTTGCCTTACCCTCCCAAGGCTTGACTGGTGATGTGGCGCCGAGCACAAAGCCTAGAAAATTTTTCTAAGTCTTAGAAATTACTTAAGACGCTTACTTCCCGATTCCATAACTTATTCGTTATAACTCGGAAAGAGGTCATTCCAAAGCCATTTTCTTCCTTATCTTACGTACTTCTATTACCATGGACAGAACTTTGTTCGAAATCTGTTAACATGCCATCAATTGGCTTAATCTTTGCTCTTCATTCATTTTATGTTTTAACGTTCTTCATTCGTTCGTCCGTAATTCGGTCATCCGAACTATGAATTCGTTTGTTCTTGTTCCCACGACTCACGTTTTATATGTTCTCTTACATTCTTATGAAACCCTACATGTTCGGGTTCATTTACTTACTTTCTAATTCTCGTTCGTCTTTTACGAATTTTTGCCATAAGTTCATTATAGCTCAGTTTTAATCCGTTCTTCATGAACGTTTCTACCATTCCTAACTAAACAATTAGCATCTAACTTATTCGCGATGGTTTTAAACTTGCCCATCAACAAAAATTATCCTACGATGGTTTTAAATTTGTCCATCAACAACGTTCTTCATGTTCTTCGCGTGTTCTTCGTGTTCTGTGTTCGTTCTTCATTTTTAATCGATATTTTGATTATGATTTTACTTTTTCTTGGAATTTGATGTTATAGAACACAATTCCTTACTTAATTCACCTACTCATTCATATAATCCACTCGGATCATTCTAATTCATTACGAATCTTACACTTCCATAAGAAATTTATAAAATAAGCTTCTAATTCGTATTTCTTCTTTTATCAATGATTTCAACCATATGAAATCATTCCTAACATCATTTACTTCATATTCTCATTAAGCTATGTTTTTAACATAAAAACTTAAAGAAAATTATCTAGAAGTTAGGTTTTCAGATTACCTTTCTTCTTTAATCTCCTTCTTTAAAAATTTAAAGAAAATCATCTAGAAGTTTGCTCATTTACTTCATATTCTCATTAAGCTATGTTTTTAACATAAAAACTTCATATTCTCACAATCTTTTCCTCCTTCTTCTCCTCCTCGTCCGATATCTCTCTCTCTCTCTCTCTCAAGTGTTATAGGATTTTTCAAAATCCTAAACAAATGAATTAAGCTTCCTATTTATAGAAAACCAAGGTTAGGGGGAAAATAGTTATTTCGCCCTCAAACCTCCTTACTATTCATGACATAAGCACTAAGTTAACTTAGCCCTTAAGTTTACTTACTCCTTAAGTTTACTTAGCCTTTATGTAAAAACCCAAAACCCTAATAAGATTCGGTTATGTAAAAATTAAGTTATATCAATAAAACTTCTCCGTTCTAAATATGTTATGTGTTAATATATACTATGTTTAACAAATTTGATCAAATAAAATTTTGTCCGAAAAACGTCGTGCTTGACACCTCATGCTTAAAAATTTTCTTTTGAAAACGGACTTTTCGGTAAATTTGTTTTGGCAAGTTGCTTTGTCGTGCTTACACTGACAAAACGCTTTGTTGTGGTTGTTAGAATTAGTGAGAAATTTAGATTAACAATCCAAGATTAACAAACCCTAATCCTAATTAGGAAAACCCCAACCATAATTAGGAAAATCCTAACCCTAATTAGCTAACCTAACCCTAATTAGCTTATGTTAACATCTAATCATGGTTAGTAAACTTCAATTAGGTACTAATTAACATCATTTAACAATCCTAATCATTAAAAACAAAATCCTAATCAAGATTAGTGAGGATTCGGACAAAACTATGCTACTAAACAAACCTAACTAGCCTACAAGTAGGTTAGGAGTCACCCAACCAAATTCCAAGGCTGCACATGAGCTGATAACAAACCCTAAGCAGCACAAGTAACTTTACATCAGATATTTGTAGAGGCAAGTTGCTCAAAAATGACCAAAAAGCCAACTTGAAGAATTCTATAAATAGGAACCTTAGAGCTGAGCAAACTCACGAAATCTCTAAGCCTATACACTCTTACTAACTTACCAAATCAAGCCTGGGTGATAGCAGCATCAAAATCAGAAGCTAGAATCGAAAATCAATCAAGAAAAGGTGCAAACCCTAATTCATAATTAGCTTTTGATCCTTTGTTATTTTTGTTGTTTAGATGTTTAGGAATATGTATTAGTATGTTAGAAAGTTTGTTATATTGGTAGAACATGTTTTCATAACATCTAGATGTCTTAATTAAGTGTTTTTATAAATCTGGAAATTTTGAAAATCAAGTCTGACAGCCGAATGTCAGGGCTTGTAGATTCAATTGTGTTTATGTTTAGGTCTGTTAATTGTATGTTACTTGTAGCCTATTAGTAGGTCTTTAATCTGGTAAAGAAAACAGGTTCATTTGAACCATAGATTTCAAGTTATAAGTGGTCAAAGTGGGTTGACTATTCACGGATTGCAGTTTTCTGGGTTACCCAGAAAACTCAAGAACAGGCGAACCGACTACTTTAACCAAACCTTTTGATCGCTTTTTGATTGTTGTTTTTGTAATATTTTGTTTTAGATTAACACCCTGATATATGTACTACATCCTATGATCTTAAATTGCATAAACAACTCATAAGATTATTGGAATTAATGGTCACAATGCGTTGACCGAGCTTGACCAAGTTTTCTGGTTTGCCTAGAAAACTGAAGAACACGAAGAACAGCGTTTGGATGTACTTTGACCAAAATAATTAGAGGCCTTAGAAATAAGCTTTGTTCCAGTTACTGATATATATATATATATATATATATATATATGTACCCTGACATATATACTTCATGTTACAACAAACACAACACACATCCAATACACAAAATCAAAGATATTCAAGCCACAAAACCGTTGACCTACCGTGACCAATTGCTTGCAGGTTACCCGAAACTCAAGAAACGACTCGATAGTGCTTTTGAGCCTCTATAACTTCTTATTATATGTAAGTTAAAGCCTAAAATTTGATTCATGATGTACTAGTGTAAAAGTACTATAACATCAAAGCTTGAACAAACCAAAAATTATAACCAGTAGTTGAATAATTTGTGGTCAAACTGGTCACTCGACCATGACCAAACTGTTGCCCAGAAACTCAAGAACACCTACATCAACACTTTCTGTTGCTAATTTTGTCACTCAAGGGCTTTAGCAACAGACAAAAATTAATTTTTCTGCAATTAAATTATAAAAATTAGAAATAATTAATAAATAAATACAAAAAAAGTTTTAAAAATGATATTAAATAATTATAATTAATTGCTGATATTTTTACATAAATTCATTAAATATTTTATTTTATTTGGATATTATTAATAATGAAGTAATTAGAATAATTACTTATAAATATTAAATAATTATTGAAAAATATTAATGATATAAAAATCATAATAAATGATTATAAATTATTTAAAATAATAAATAATGGTTTTATAAAATTTCAAATAAATATTAATTACTTAAAAATAGAAATAAATAATTTAAAAATCATGTAAAGGATAAATAAATGTTTTAAAAATATTTTAAAACTTCTAAAAAATTATTATAATGGATATATAAATTATCTAAAATTATAATAAATTTCATAAATAAAATTTAGTCCATTTATCAACTTATTTAATATTCGGTAAAGATATTAAACACCGAAACACTATTGAATCTAACCCGATATTATGTAAATGTTATATTTGGGTATTATAATCAATACTAACATGTTAGATTTATATATATGAACATCGTAGGTATTTATTAACAATTAAATAGCATAACTTGATTGATCTATGGTCAGGCAAGTTCTTCTTAACCATTAAACTACTTATGCAAATTTCTTGAACCTATTTACACGTTGAACAAGATTCTTATCTTGATATGCTATTGATATAATATACTACACCTACAATTGAATTACCTCTTGTTGAAAGGTTATTGTTATACCTTCAGCATAACTAAGAAATGAATTATTTATTCATATTGATTGTTAAGCTTAAATTGTTGTGTCAAACCAAATTATTTGGTAAGACATCCTATTCTGAAGTTAGGTATCCCATATGGGATCTTTTGGTCGATAATATATTGACACTAATTTGGGTGTATTTGAGCACTGGTAGGATGAGATGTATACTCCTAAGATGTTGAATGGGTTGATCCCCTAACTCATATCTAAACAAAATTTCTAAGTATGTGTGACTGACAGAAATATAAATCCATAGTGAAATTGTAACAACTATCAGACAAAATTTGAATTGTTGTATTTCTTCAAATCATATATTGTTATAAATACAAAACTTGCTAAGATTGTCATAGCTCACCCTTGCAAATTATTCCCTTTGTAGTTTTAGATGGTAATCCTAGAACATCTGGAGTAGATAAAGGGAAGCGTCCCTACTTAGATTAGATTATATTCTTGTCTATTTGAATACCTTGTAATGAGAAACTCGTGATGAGAATTATGTAATCGAATCTTAATATTATGATATATATATATAACATCTTTTATTTCCGCAACCATGTTTTCTTACATATAAAATGCGGAATAATTTAAACTTTTATGTCTTTTTACTTTAATTCCCTGAATCAAAACCTTTATCATCTACATGTCTTTGAATCAATCTTATTTTATGATTCACTTTATAACTGTTATTATATAAAATTTTACATTTTAATCTGATAACCTTTACATATCAGATAACTCTAACTTTAGCTTTACAACTCAACATAAAACTATACATCATAAAACATTTAGTACATCTCATTAATCTTAATCATGGTATTAAGAAATAACAACTTTAGCTAAAATATTAATCTTCGTGTATTATTTCTGATCCATGTCATTCAAGTAGCACATAGTGTTACCTTCAATCCTTAACCTGCAAAAATGGTTATTTGCAAGGTTGAGCTCAACAGCCTAGCAAAATCTAACAGTTTTCATGCATCACATAGCACATAAATAACATGCTCAACATATATCTCATAAACATTGGACTAACATAACATATATCTTACAGTTCATATAACAAGTATAAAGATTGAGTTCCTTACTCAATCAGCATGCTTTACTCAATCAACGTAGTCATAAGTTGACTTTAACATTTCATACATTCAACATATATATAACACATCATGCTCTTTGCAATAAAGATTTAAAACAGTTAATCACCAAGTTCACATAGCAAATAGGAACTGAAAGACTTGCCTTGATCGTTGTTTTCCAATAACAGTTTAACAGCTTATAGTTATCTGCACTTCACGTGCCCTACACAATTATATAATCATGCACATCAACTATTAGTCACATAGCAACGCATAGTAGTTGTAATGTAAACTTTATTCTATATCTCATAACCCTTCTTATTATATATACACAATGTTCAATTTTATTGTGTTAACTTTCAACTTATATCTCACTGTATTTTATATTTGAAGTTCATTCAAGTGTTTAAGTCTTGCTAGGACTACTTATTGGTTTTATATTAACACTATTCAATAATCTTATTATATTCATTTCATTTGATTTAAAATACTTTTTACGCTCATTATCACTTATCACGACGTTTCGACGTTTATTCGTCACACACCCAATTTGACTCTCTTGTATGTGCTTAGTATGCATATTTAACTTATGTAATATATCATTTATTAATGGTAAGCATCATTATACTTCATAATATTCATGTTCTATAACTTAGAACAACATCTATTATCGTCGACATCACTACATTTGTGTATGTGCATGTCCGACGCCCTCTGATTGCCTCCGAATACGCATCAGTCACAAAGATGACCTTTTTGACAACTGTTTTCGACCTCAAATTAAAAACCTTAAAGAATAAAAGTTGTAGGTCTATTCGTCCTCGTTCTGGATCATCTTAAATCACCTCAATCGGAGTTCATATGAAAATGTTATGTCTATTTTACTAAAAAAGGTCAAAGCAGTCACACCTGACATACTTTGGGCGGAGCTAGGGGTGAGCATGGTGCGGTTTGGTTCGGTTTGAAGTCCAAACCGCACCCGAAACTGCTTAAGTACTATTTGAAAATTTCAAAACCGCACACGAAATCGCTTGTGATTGGTGCGGTGTGGTTTTAAAGTGTGTGGTGCAGTTTTAATTGGTGAGGTTTTGGTTCCAAAATCAATTGAAACAACAAAAAAGTTTAAGCCTTCAATAAAATTTAACATAGAACTTACATCGAACAATTAACTTAGTGACAAAGTCGGCAATGGGAATTATATCAAGCATAGAACCAAAGTTCGTTCTGCCAAACATGTCAAATATTTCACTATCAAGTCATAGAACAGTGAGACACATAAAATAGTTTTAGTTTATAATAAAGGAATGATACTTTAAAACTAAAACATACGCTATATAACACAATGGAGACCATATATTCGATAACAAGCAAGAAGGTTTATCTAGTTCCCCAAAAATTAACAGTATATACTTGAGATAGAATGAAATTCTATCTTATATATTGCATGGAGGACTTATAGAATATAATCCTAACAATACCTAATTTGAAAAATAATCTATTAGACTATTACTATTATAGTATTGACCTTAACCAATGCATCAAGTGCTCGAACCAACGAATTTGTCTCCTCAACTATAAGCCCCTCCAATAACGCATCAAACAAATTCAAAATTCCAAAACCCAATTGCTTAATTTTTGACTCTATAACCTCTAACAATCTTCATTCAATTGGTCAAATACATACATACACACACATGGTGCGGTTTCGTTTTTATGCGTGCGGTTTTGGCTAGTAACCAAACCGGAACCTTAAATTTGGTTATTCAACCCACCTAAAACCGCCACATACGCCTTTAACTGCTTAATTCTAATTTTAATTGGTGCGATTACATGCGGTTTTTGGTGCTTGATTTGGTTCAATTTGGTTACTTGCTTTCACTTCTAAGCGCAAATCACGCCCAATTAAATTAAACATGGCGCATAGAACAAATGCACCCTACAAATAAGAATCGCCTTAATGACTTAGGGCACAAATAATTACTGCCCGTTAGCGTAAAACGGACTCAAGCTACTGTTCTCACAATTATTAACCCTTTTTCTCCTACTAATCTTCATAACTTGAGTTATACACATCCAAATTAGTCCGTTTTTGATTCTATGGATTCAAAATTCATAGAACTACAACATACTAGAATTCTAACAATTTATAAAAACATTAACCAACCTAAAATTTGACCCAAAACATATGTTCATACTATATTTTCATGTTTTATCATCTCTAGCGAATTCGATCGCCACGACTTCGTTTCTTAATAAATTGACACGATTTAAACTATGTTGTTTTCGTTTCTTCACATACTAACATAATTCAACATCAATTTACAGATTATAACACATATTAAACATGAAATTTTATACTTTCTTAAGCCATTTTTTATACATAAACACTGTTACTTCCTACAATCCCAATTTCACGTGTTTGATACTCAAACAATCACTCATATATGATGATTAATAGATTATAAACCCTATATACAAGTATTTGTATCAATCCCACATGATTATCAATAGAAATTTCAAAGATTGAATTTTAGATTAGAGTAGATTATACCTTGAATCTTTGTTTGTTGGGAAGAGGATTGTTCTCCCTTGATATTCCAACTCCCTAGCAAAATCTACAGAGAATTTCTCTCTTCCTACCAAGCTCTTTCTATACTCTGTTCTTCACTGATATCTAACCTTAGGGAAAGAAATAATATGCGTAGAAATAAACTGATATAGGTTTTACGTATGCGTCAGTTACAATAAGCCAAAGGCCACAAGGCCTTGTTTAGCTACACACAATTCCCCTCATTCCAATTTATTTTAATAAGATTATATTATATAGTTTTTATTTACCACACTTGTAACCATTTTACATAACTTAAAATAATAATTATAATTTTTATTATAATTCTTCTAACTATTAATAAATAATTATATATCTAATTTAATTAATAAATTAGATTTAAACAACGCTTTATTTAATTTAATTATTTTCTTTAATATTAAACAACTCATTTAATTTAATTAATTCATTAAATTAAATCTTTCAAATAAAAATTACCATTATTCAATTTCATTACTAAATTAATGCACCACAATTCATCCATTATTTATTTATCTCAATAAATAAATTAATTAAAATATTTATTTAATTCAATGAATATTTAAAATTAATTACAAAATTCATTTAATTCCTTCAATAATTAACTTAACTATTAAACCTCACTTCCCAATATATGAATATATATTTCTCTTCACCCCAAATCACATGTTTAAAAATATATAGCGTGTATATATAAATACTCAAACTCAAAACATCTCATAATAAGAATTTTAATTATTAAATTCCTATTTTAATAACCTATAAAAATTTGGGTTGTCACATCATTTCCTCCTTATAAGGATTCTATCTTCGGAATCACCGAAACCCTACCTTACTCAGGTTTTCATCAAATCTCTTCGTTGAATAACTTCAACACATTACCTTAATATAGGTTTTATATTTCCTACTCCCACCATTCTTGATAATAAACTCTTGTAAGTTTTATTTCATAAGCTTTACTTAGACTCAATTATATTTGAGTATTATATATTCTTTAACCCATTCATTTCTTTTTCTAAGGATCGTTATCATAAACACTCGGGATATTATATTCACCCATTCTTCTAAGAATTTCGCCCTCGAAATTTTATTTATTAATCTTCATTCATTTAATCAATCAAAATAGATTTTATGTTAATGTTTTATCCATTCATTGGGTTCTAAAACCACTTCTTTCCATAAAGATCTTTCTACAATTATTAAACTTTTCTATTAAAAGTTTTACATTATTCTTTGATAACTCATCTCCTTTTCATTTCAAAATTTCTTTTCTCACCTATTCAACATATCCATCATTCAGTGTCGCATTCTACGACTTACTTCTTTCTAACGAATATCATCCTTACCACATTCGCCTTTTAGAATAGAAATAATCTTCCACAATTGCTTAATAATTGGGAAGCAGTATGAATAACTCAGGAATTTTAAAAGATTCCAAATCATGCTGAGGGGTCATAAGACCTTGAACTACGTCCACGGTTATAAGTACTCTTTCAACTTAAACCTTAACAGTTATTAGACTATAGGGACTCCCGTACTTAGGGTGTTAAGCCCTTTATACGATGTATTGTGCACACACATTTAAATGTTATGCATATGTCCATAATTATAAGTAATCTTTCAACTTAAACTTTAACAGTCATAAGACTATAGGGACTCCTCGTACTTAGGGGGATCAGCCCTTTGTACAATGTATTGTGCACAAACATCTAAATGCCTCCGCGTAATCCCCTATAAAAGGGTTGTTCATCTCAGCTTTTCAACATCTGAATCTGCACCAAAACAATTTGGTTTGGCATAGTTTGACAAAGAACGCTTGAATTCCATGAACATCTTTCAATATTCGTCTAGCTGAATCAAATAGCATAGACTTCTACAATAATTCAAACATAAATCGAAATATACATATATATATATATATATATTCTCATATCTTAAAGAAATCTCACAAATCTTTTTATGACGTCATGATACCGCACTGTATTTACAGTCAGTTTGAGGATTCCGTCATTTAGTGATTTTATCATACTACATCATACCATAGTGGGCTGACGATCCTTAGATCACGTCTAACACTAAGTAATACTGCATTGATGACTTCATCATTTTTATCATCTCTGCACCAGGTTGCATGATGCATTGATGATATAAAAAAATACATTTTGATATATTTCAAATTATTTTTGTCTAGCCGAAGCAATTAGCATAGACATACAAATAACGGTATTGTTTTTAAAACTCATTGGTTTCTTCATTTAATCCAATATTTTTCAAGAAAATAGAAGTGCAAACATCAGCATGAAGTTAATAAAATTTGAAAGTCTAGCATAGCTAGTAGATTTAGAATATCCAGGTATCCATCAACTTCAATCATTACTTTATTACTTCCTTACTTAACCATTCTATCAATCTTCAACTTCATCAATGCTCTCTATACTATAACCGTTTTCTACCTAATATAGTTTATCAAACTTACCGCACATTGGAAGTTCAGGAACTTGCCACAATAATATGAGTTTAAGAACTTATCCTAGTCAGACCATAGGTGTCCATTCGCTGAGGGATTCAAAACATACCATATTATTGTGAGTCACAAACTTACCATATGCATTAGTTTTAAGAACCGCACCTAATCCTAATAATATCTAACTAATCTTAATAGTTTCTAACTATCAAATATACACATGAGAAAAGCATCACCTTTTCGCCACATATACATTGATAGCGCGACACCAACATTCCAATGATTATCAATATGATAAACTGAGTGCAAGCACAAAAACCTCGCCCATACAAAGATTTGCACAACTTAGCTATCACATGAGTCCTCAATTGAAATCTCACCTAACTCTATCTTACTCTTAACTTGCTCTTTGCTCGATACGAATTCCTTGTATGACATTATCTATAACTCCTCATGAGTTTATCTTGTACTATTTCATAGTACATCATCTTCATAGCATCAAGCTATAATTATTCAAACATTACAGACCATCTTTCTTTTATAACTTAAACAGATCACGTCGTGATCTTATTCTATAATCATCTCCCTTAAACTTCTTTTATGAACTCGTGATCTTTTTGTTTTACGATCCTCTTTCTTTCCCTTTTTCATCATTTAAAACATTATTCGTTATCTTGGCTATTGCCATTTCTTATCTTTATATCTCTTCAAGATTCTTCTTTGGATTTTCTTATTTATATAACACTTCTTCCTTTAAGAATTTCTAACTTCATTTACATTGCTCAACATTTCATTCGAGTTCCACATTTTCATCATACGTATCCACTTTCTATACTTGATACACATCGAGTCTCTAATAGTTTCAATATGGTACGCTGAGTGGTTTCCCACAAATAACCAACAAACTAGGTTCCGAGTTGCTAGTTCGTATATACCTCCGCTCTATGAAGGAATCGTTTAGCCCAGATACCACACATCAACTATTAAAGAGTACAATTGTACCATACTTAAATATAACTTTTTATTCTTAACTTCTTTATCACTATCTTCTTATAGACATTGTCTATTTATTATCAATTTACCCCCTTATTATTGGAGTTGGGTAACCCCACATTCATACTCCTTATAACTCTGCGAGATTCTTCTTTGAATCCTCTCACGCATGTTTTAATTCTTTCTTTATAAATTTCTTAAATTACTTCTTATTATTCAAACTCTACTTGAGCTTATTCTTTCATTATCTTCACCTACCTTCTCTAAGGTTTTAGCCTATGGTACTCCAACCTAAGGTTTATAACCTACAACTTTGATACCAACTATAACGACCCCAAAATTCATACAATATAATTCTCAACTTCGGTCGTTAATAACACATCTACCTTCTGATTTTACATCATTATTCGATGTTAAACTATATAAAATGCGGAATAATTTAAACTTTTATGTCTTTTTACTTTAATTCCCTGAATCAAAACCTTTATCATCTACATGTCTTTGAATCAATCTTATTTTATGATTCACTTTATCACTGTTATTATATAAAATTTTACATTTCAATTTGATAACCTTTACATATCAGATAACTCTAACTTTTGCTTTACAACTCAACATAAAACTATACATCATAAAACATTTATTACATCTCATGAATCTTAATCATGGTATTAAGAAATAACAACTTTAGCTAAAATATTAATCTTCGTGTATTATTTCTGATCCATGTCATTCAAGTAGCACATAGTGTTACCTTCAATCCTTAACCTGCAAAAATGGTTATTTGCAAGGTTGAGCTCGACAGCCTAGCAAAATCTAACAGTTTTCATGCATCACGTAGCACATAAATAACATGCTCAACATATATCTCATAAACATAGGACTAACATAACATACATCTTACAGTTCATATAACAAGTATAAAGATTGAGTTCCTTACTCAATCAGCATGCTTTAATCAATCAACGTAGTCATAAGTTGACTTTAACATTTCATACATTTAACATATATATAACACATCATGTTATTTGCAATAAAAATTTAAAACAGTTAATCACCAAGTTCACATAGCAAATAGGAATTGAAAGACTTGCCTTAATCGTTGTTTACCAATAACAGTTTAACAGCTTACAGTTATCTGCACTTCACGTGCCCTACACAATTATATAATCATGCATATCAACTATTAGTCATATAGCAACGCATAGTAGTTGTAATGTAAACTTTATTCTATATCTCATAACACTTCCTATTATATATACACAATTTTCAATTTTATTGTGTTTACTTTCAACTTATATCTCACTATATTTCATATCCGAAGTTCATTCAAGTGTTTAAGTCTTGCTAGGACTACTTATTGGTTTGATATTTACACTATTCAATATCTTATTATATTCATTTCATTTGATTTAAAACACTTTTTACGTTCATTATCACTTATCACGGCGTTTTGACGTTTATTTATCACACGCCTAATTTGTCTCTCTTGTGTGTGCTTAGTATGCGTATTCAACTTATCTAATATGTCATTTATTAATGTTAAGCATCATATTACTTATTAATATTCATGTTCTATAACTTAGAACAACATCTATTATCGTCGACCTCACTACATTTGTGTATGTGCATGTCTGACGCCCTCTGATTGCCTCCAAATACGCATCAGTCACAAAGATGACCATTTTGACAACTGTTTCTCACCTCAAATTAAAAACCTTAAAGAATAAAAGTTGTAGGTCTATTCGTCTTCGTTCTGGATCATCTTGAATCACCTCAATCGGAGTTCGTATGAAAATGTTATGCCTATTTTACTAAAATAGGTCAAAGTAGTCACACCTTACATACTTTGGGCGCAACTGTGCCCAATTAAGCCTTGGGCACAGAGCAGATGTGCCCCTACAACAGAAGTCATTTTCCCAAATGACTTAGGAGACAATGCAATTACTTGGATTCAAGAGAAATGGGACCTGAAGCTACTGTTCTCGCGATTTTTTGACCCTTTTTCTCCTACTAATCTTCATAACTTGAGTTATACACATCCAAATTAGTTTGTTTTGATTCTATGGATTCGTAATTCATAGAACTACAACAAACTAGAATTCTAAGAATTTATAAAATTAACCAACCTAGAATTTGACCCAAAACACATGTTCATACTCTATTTTCATGTTTTAACATCTCTAGCGAATTCGATTGCCACGACTTCGTTTCTTAATCAATTGACACGATTTAAACTATGTTGTTTTCATTTCTTCACATACTAACATAATCCAACATCAATTTACAAATTATAACACATATTAAACATGAAATTTTATAATTTCTTAAGCCATTTTTCATACATAAACACTGTTATCCCAATTTCTTCATACAATCCCAATTTCACATGTTTGATACTCAAACAATCACTCATATATGATGATTAACAGATTATAAACCCTATATACAAATATTTGTATCAATCCCACATGATTATCACTAGAAATTTCAAAGATTGAAGTTAAGATTATAGTATATTATACCTTGAATCTTTGTTTGTTGGGAAGAGGATTGTTTTCCCTTGATATTCCAACTCCCTAGCAAAATCTACAGAGAATTTCTCTCTTCCTACCAAGGTTTTTCTATACTCTGTTCTTCACTGATATCTAACCTTAGGGAAAAAAATAATATGCGTAGAAATAAATTGATATGTCTTTTACGTCTGCGTCAGTTACAATAAGCCAAAGGCCACAAGGCCTTGTTTAGCTACACACAATTCCCCTCATTCCAATTTATTTTGATAAGATTATATTATATAGTTTTTATTTGCCACACCTGTAACCATTTTACATAACTTCCAATATTAATTATAATAATTATAATTTTTATTATAATTCTTCTGATTATTAATAAATAATCATATATCTAATTTAATTAATAAATTAGATTTAAACAACACTTTATTTAATTTAATTATTTTCTTTAATATTAAACAACTCATTTAATTTAATTAATTAATTAAATTAAATCTTTCAAATAAAAATTACCATTATTCAATTTCATTACTAAATTAATGCACCACAATTCATCCATTATTTATTTATCTCAATAAATAAATTAATTAAAATATTTATTTAATTCAATAAATATTTAAAATTAATTACAAAATTCATTTAATTCCTTCAATTGTTAGCTTAACTATTAAACCTCACTTCCCAATATATGAATATATATTTCTCTTCACCCCAGATCACATGTTTCAAAATATATAACACGATATATATAAATACTCAAACTCAAAACATCTCATAATAAAATTTTAATTATTAAATTCCTATTTTAATAACCTATAAAAATCGGGTTGTCACATGGAATACTGTGAATCTTGGATCTATGGAAATTATATCTGATAGTCCCTCTATTTAATGTAATATTATAATCAGATACCATGGGTGTATAGATTTAAATGCATTATATTGATTCGTTGTAAGCACCATATCGGATACCGTGGGAGTATAGATATGGGGGTGTTACAATTTTGGTATCAAAGCTTCAAGACTATAGATATAAGGAAGAGAAATCTTAGTATATAGTCTTTGAGTCCGTAAAAATTTTAAAGTACACATAAAATATAACATTAAAAATATATATGTTGTGTAGATTCCTATACCAGTATTAAAGGAGTTTTCTTTTATAGATGGCCAACTCCAATGCTGAAGAAATGGTGATAGTAAACAATCCACCACAAATTGAGTCATTTATAGCTAGTGATGCAGAGGAGGAAGAATTGCTTCATGATCAACAACTGCTAGATGCTGAGGAAGAGGAAGATCCAGTAGAAGGACAATTAATGAGAATTGATGAACATGATGAAGCAATGGCATCACTAATACAGACAACAGAATATGAAAACAATAAAATGAAGTTTAGGGCTGATCTAGCTAAGGGAATGCTACAGCATGAGAGGGGGCATAGTCATCGACTAAAAGTACAATTGCACCATGCACAAAGGGGCAGGAAGGAAATTCAGTTAAGACTTCTTAAAACATTTGTGGGTGTTCGAGATACTTTTAATGATTTATAGCGTCGTGTAGCTCGATATCCAGTAGAGGAGAAGAAAATTGCTTATCTCATCGATCGATCTGTGGTTTGTCACATGATTCAGGATTCCTTTGATGATATCAATGAATTCTAGAGAGTAGTATAGGTGGTTGAATGCTTTATATTAGTATGAATAAAGAAGCATTCAAAGTTTGTATTATAACTAGTGTCTTGTAAGATAGTAGTATGTTTAACTACTAAGTTATTGTGATCGACCGTTGTGATATATAAAATAAACAATATATTTGTTATTAAATTCCCATGTGAATTTTGTTATGTTTTGTATAGAATCATGCTACCAACCAGAAGACCCCAAAGAGAAATGAATGATGATAATTCTACCCAGCAGTTAGTAGACCTTATGCTAGGAGTTGTAAATAGACCTATGAACCAAAACTCATCTTTCAAAGATTTTAAATTAGTTGGACCACCTAAATTCAAAGGTACATCAGAACCTGTAGATGCACAAATTTGGATTTCTGAGATAGAGAAATTTTTCCTAGTAACCAATGTCAATAATAATCAAAAGACAACTTTTGCAACCTTTTTCTTGAAAGGTGAGGCTAATTATTGGTGGGAATCAACTAAAGGTCGGGTAGAAACTGAAATTATTCCTTGGGATAGATTCAAAGAGTTGTTCTTTGAAAACTATTTTTCCCAATCCCTGAAAGATCGCATGGAGATAAAATTTTTAGTTTGAAACAAGGAGACCTGACTATAACCCAGTATAAAGCCAAGTTTAATGAACTATCCAGGTTTTCTCCTCATTAGGTAACCACTGAACTTAGAAAGACTCGTAGGTTTCAGGAGGGTTTAAAACCACAGATTCGGAGTAAGTTGTCAGTACTCCAAATAAAGACTTTCTCTGAAATACTTGAGAAAGCTACTATAGCCGAAAGTGAGAATGAAAGTCTTGCTAAATTTCAACCAGGAGAAAAAGAGTCAAAATGAGAAAGGAAAACTTAGGACAGAACCCAGTTCAGGTGGGTTTAATAACAAGCGGAAATGGGATAATACTTTTTCTAACAACCCGGGGAAAAAGATAAGTAATACTAATAATAACTTTAGTAATAATATCATTAAACCCTGCCCTACCTGTGGAAAGAAACATAGAGGAGTATGTTTTCATATCAAATATTATAATTGTGGACAATCGAGACATATTTCTCCACAGTGTCCTCTTCTAAATAAAAATAAATGTTTTAATTGTGGTTCATTGGACCATTTCTCTAAGAATTGTCTTAAACCTAAGAACCAAAGAGGAAAAGGGAATAGAGTACCAGAGAATAATCAGTCAATAGTAGCTGCAGTTGGGGTTCAGAATCGACCTACCGCAAGAACATTTAATATATCGGTGAGGGATGCTGTTGCTTCACAGGACGTGGTGGCAGGTATCATCCCTATCAACACTTTAAATGCATATGTGTTATTCGATTCTGGTGCTACATGTTCTTTTGTGTCTAAAAATTTTTCTACAAATTTGAATATACCTTCTGAAAATTTAGACAAACCATTTTGTGTAGAAATTGCTAATAATGAAAGGATTTCGGTTAAAACCATATACAAGAATTGTAGTGTGGTAATAAAAGGACATAATTTTACAGTAGATCTAATACCAATCCAGTTGGGAGAATTTGATGTAATTTTAGGAATGGATTGGTTAGTTAACTATAACGCGATGATTGATTGTCATCAAAAGCGAATAAACCTTTTGACTGCTTCAAAGTCAAAGGTAGTGTTCAACGGTAGTTGTTCACCTAAGCAATCTCGATGTTTGACAATAGTTAAGGCAGAAAGATTACTTAGAAATTGTTGTATAGGATATTTGGCCTATATAGTTGATACTCGACAAGAAGGAGTAAAACTAGATAAAATACCTATAGTTAAGGATTTTCCCGATGTATTTCCGGATGACTTACCAAGTTTACCTCCAGATAGGGAAATCGAATTCATCATTGATCTTGTACCAGGAATGGCACCAGTTTCTAAGGCACCATATAGAATGGCACCAATAGAACTGAAAGAGTTACTAATACAATTACAGGAACTGTTAGATAAAAAGTACATACAACCTAGTGTTTCACCTTGGGGAGCACCAGTATTATTTGTAAAGAAGAAGGATGGAACTATGAGGCTATGTATAGACTATAGAGAGCTAAATAAATTAACTATTAAGAATAAATATCATTTACCAAGGATTGATGATTTGTTTGACCAATTAAAGGGGGCCGAACATTTTTCAAAATTTGACCTTAGAACTGGTTATCATCAATTAAAGGTAAGAAAGGAGGATGTGCCAAAAACAGCGTTTAGGACACGCTATGGACATTATGAGTTTCTTGTAATATCTTTTGGATTGACAAATGCACCGGCAGCATTTATAGATTTAATGAATCGAGTGTTTAAACCATGCTTGGACAAATTTGTTGTAGTGTTTATCGACGATATTTTGGTATACTCGAAAACGCAGGAAGAGCATACTGAACACTTAAGAATCATTTTTGGAGATTTTACGAAAGGAACAACTTTATGCAAAGTTTTCCAAGTGTGAATTCTGGTTGAAGAGAGTTTAATTTTTAGGTCATGTAATTGAAAATAATGGAATATTTGTAGATCCAACTATGATCAAAATAGTTGTGAATTGGTAACAACCAACAACTTCAACAGAAGTATGAAGTTTTCTAGGTTTAGCGGGTTATTATCGACGGTTTATAAAAGATTTTTTAAAAATAGCAACCCCATTAACCAATTTAACTCAAAAGACAGTGAAATACACCTGGACAGATAAATGTGAGGAAAGCTTTCAAGAGTTGAAGAAGCGACTGAGCATGGATCCAGTGTTATCCTTACCAGATGATACAAGAGGCCTTGTAGTATATAGTGACGCATCACACAGAGGTTTAGGGTGTGTGTTGATGCAACATGGGAAAGTGATTGCTTATACATCACGACAACTCAAAGATTATGAGAAGAGGTATCCTACTCATGACTTAGAGTTAGCCGCGGTAGTTTTTGCTCTAAAAATTTGGAGACATTACTTGTACAGGGAGAAGTGCAAAATATATACAGATCATAAAAGTCTGAAATATATTTTTACACAAAAGGAATTAAATTTAAGAGAAAGAAGATGGTTAGAACTGATATTTTGATTGTAAAATCTTATATCATCTCGGTAAAGCCAATGTCGTAGCTGATGCGTTAAGTAGAAAGAATCAGGAGAAGTTAGATGTATTAACCACCAATGATAGGTTAATAAAAGATTTTGAAAATTTAGAAATTGAGGTGGAATTTCCAACTACCTCTACCCAAAAATTATACATTTTAGAGGGAGTTTCATCTCTGCTTAGCAAAGTAAAAGAGATACAGGAAATGGATGAAGAGTGTCAAAAATACAAGTCTAATCTAACTCATGACAAGTATAACAAATTCAGAATAGATAAGGATGGAATAATAAGATATGAAGATAGAATCTGGGTTCCGTTACACCAAGATTTAAAAGATGAAATTTTGAATGAAGCTCATAATTCTAAATTTGCCATACATCCTGGCAGTACTAAAATGTACAAGGATTTAATTTGACACTTTTGGTGGTCAAATATGAAAAGATAAATAGCTTAATGGGTAAGCAAATGTCTCACGTATCAAAGGGTTAAGGCTGAGCATCAAAAGCCGAGTGGTTTACTTCAACCCTTACCAATTCCTGAGTGGAAGTGGGAACATATAACTATGGATTTTGTTGTTAGTCTTCCAGCTACACAAAAGGGCCATAATGCCATTTGGGTAATAGTTGACCGTTTAACCAAGTCAGCTCACTTTTTACCTATTAAAATTACTCATAATTTGGATCACCTTGCCAACTGTACATTAATGAAATTATTTCTACACATGGAGTACCTGTTTCCATAGTATCAGATCGAGATCCACGTTTTACCTCTAATTTTTGGAAAAGCCTTCTGAAACACTTAGGAAGACAATTAAGATTAAGTACAGCTTATCATCCTCAGACTGATGGACAGAGTGAGAGAACCATACAAACATTAGAGGATATGTTGAGAACTTGTATCATAGACTTCAAAGGAAGTTGGGAAGATCAGTTACCCTTAGTCAAATTTGCCTATAACAATAGTTATCATGCTAGCATAGGTATGCCACCCTATGAAGCCTTATATGGGAGGAAGTGTAGAACACCTTTATGTTGGGATGAAGTCGGGGAAAGACAAATTCTAGGACTTGAAATAATTCAACAAACTACTGAAACCATAAGAATTATTCGTCAACGATTACAAGCATCTCAAGATCGATAAAGAAAATACGTTGATCCACAACGTCAACAACAAAACTTTAACGTAGGAAGTCACGTATTCTTGAAAGTATGTCCTTGGAAGGGCAAGATACGTTTTGGCAAGAAAGGAAAACTAAGTCCTAGATTCATTGGACCTTTTAAAATTTTGAGGAGGGTGGGTGATGTTTCTTATGAAATAGCACTACCTCCTGAGTTGAATCATATCCATAATGTGTTTCATGTGTCCGTATTACGACCATATAAACCTGATTATAAACACGTTATACAATATGAGCCAATCCAAATAGAAGAAGATCTTTCTTATGTAGAAGAACCTGTGCAGATTGTCGACCGTAAAGAGCAAGTCCGGAGAAATAAAGTGATAGCATCGGTTAAAGTGATCTGGATAAATAAGAACGTTGAAGAAGCTACATGGGAGCTTGAAGATAAAATGCGCGAGAATTATCCTCAATTATTTACTTAACTTGTACTGTAATTTCGAGGACGAAATTCTTATTAGTGGGGGTGAATGTAAAAAAACCCAAAACCCTAATAAGATTCGGTTATGTAAAAATTTAGTTATATCAATAAAATTTCTCTGTTCTAAATATGTTATGTGTTAATATATACTCTATTAAAAAATTTGATCAAATAAAATTTTGTCCGAAAAACGTCGTGCTTGACACCTCGTGCTTAAAAATTTTCTTTCAAAAATAGACTTTTCGGTAAATTTGTTTTGGCAAGTTGCTTTGTCGTGCTTACACTGACAAAATGCTTTGTCGTGCTTGTTAGGATTAATGAGAAATTTAGATTAACAATCCTAGATTAACAAACCCTAATCCTAATTAGGAAAACCATAACCCTAATTAGGAAAATCATAACCCTAATTAGCTAACCTAACCCTAATTAGCTTATGTTAACATCTAATCATGGTTAGTAAACTTCAATTAGGTACTAATAAACATCATTTAATAATCCTAATCATTAAAAACAAAAATCTAATCAAGATTAGTAAGGATTTGGACAAAACTAAGCTACTAAACAAACCTAACTAGCTACAAGTAGGTTAGGAGTCACCCAACCAAGTTCCAAGGCTGCAAATGATGCAGCGCCCCCAAATTCGGGTATCTTCCAACCCGACAGATGGTGCTATACTGTACAAACATTCATACATTCATTCAATTGAAAAGTCTCAAAGAACGAACATAACTTCTATATATTAAAAGTAATATTTACATTTCCTAGGTTCTATACCCGTTACAAAGGTTCTTTATCATAATATTCATTACATTACAACAATAGACCTATACTATTACAAGACAGCTTAATAATCTGCCTTAGCCTTTCCCTTATCCTTATTTGATCCTTCGGGACGTTCAGTCTTAGCTGCATTCATATGGTTCAAGCAAGAGTGAGCATAACTAGCTCAGCAAGTATAACAATTTCAATAACAACATGCTTGATACATATGAATTGTATATCTTCGATAACTGAATAATAGTTATGAAGTACTATTGATAATTCAAAATAGCACTTCATCTTTCTTTCAAAATGTTTCACAATGAATAATATTCAGTAAAACATTCACTCCGGATAAAGACCTCGAGTATTCATTCTTTCTTTGAAAAGGACAACCCGGAACTAAGTCCGTAAGCTCGGTATTACTTACGAGCACTTCTAGGAGATCAGCCTATTGTACTCTATGTTGATCAACACTACATCCATTAAACGTATGTACGTTTAATCATTTGGCAACCTCATGTGCCTATCGTTTTACCGACAAAACTTTTGTTTAACATTTCAGTCTTCTTTTGAAAACCATATCAAGTAGTTGACAAAAGATAATCACATTTGATAAAAGATGAATAGATTATCAAAAATCCACTCAATATGTCAAGTCTAGCCAAAAGAATTGGCTTTAACTTCATTATACTTCAATCCATGCGTAAGGATACATAAACTTCAAAAACTTGTTCATATTAAACTGGGACAAGAGTTTGAATACTTGCCTTTAACGTCTGCTACTGTGTAATTACTTTACGTTCAAGTCTTTCAAGTCTCTGCAATACATGATCACATAATGCCTTACATTAGGTCACATATAATCAAGTATGTATCTGACTATATCTTACCCTTCATCTCAATCTAATTGTGTATTAGATTTCGTTATTAGGGTTTCCTAAACTACGTTCGTCATTCACATTCCGCTAATCTTCAATTGATTATTAACTCTTAATCAACATGCATTAATGTCTTACAAGTACCTTACAATGTCTTAATGATGTTATGATTACATCTTAATTCATTACTAACCAGTTCTCTTTTCTTCTATACTTGAAAACATTCTTTACTATCAACTTCTTAAGATCGGCCATAGCTGCCAAGATTAACTTTCATGACTCATACCGCAGCACATGTAAGTTAGTTAGCGATGCACTCACTCCGACCTCGCCACTGCGACGCTGAAAGCATTCTAGGCTTTAGAGTCGGCATGCGCTGAACTCTTTGCCACAGACAATTATGAATTTTGACATTTTTACGAACTTCCTGGACGCATAACTTCTTCCTTTTAAGTCCGAATTGGTCCGTTCAAAAGCCTACGGTTCACAAATTACGTAGTCTACGCGTTCATGAAAGAATTTTATCTATTTGACTTCGTTTCCTAAATATTCACCTATTGGTTCATTTTTAACGAAAACGATAAACGTTCGTGAACGTTAAACTCTCGTTTCTTCGTTCTAAGTCGAATTCGCCCATTTTCGAGTCCGCAACTCTTAAATGACGAACATGACTTGTCTCCATTGGAAAATAACATTTTCGAGCTCAAACTCAAAATTTGACTTCCATTCCGGGAATTTTACGAATTCGACGATTATCTTCTAATCGTGCGATTTCCGGCAAATCTTCGTTCTTATGACTTGTTCAACATTACCAATAAATTACATTCATAATGTGAACATCTTAACATATTTTTTTCCAACAACTGACACTCATGGTTGTATTTTGACTTATTTCATTCCTGAGCTTATAGCTTATTCTATTATAAACTACTTATTACTTCATTGTTCCTAACTTAAGAAAGTTAGTCTTTTAATCATCGTGCATACATGTTTTCGCATATAATTCCATCCTTGTATATATATAATTCATATACATACAAATTCATTACTTTCATTAATAAACTTATTACAAGTTCATAATCTTTCATATAAGTTTATAACTTATGCTAGCTTAAATGACTTATTACCAACTTATATGGCTTAAGTTCATTACTTACACATTCTTCTTATTTATTAATATCCATGACCCCTTAATCTATCTTTGTTTATCAACCTATCATGAATAGAAATAGAAGATAAAGTTGAGAAGAAGTCTTACTCTAGAAGTTCTTGATAAGTAGCTTCTTTCTTCTTCTTATGTAAGTGGCTTGTTTGCAACTTAATATTCCTAACACTTAAGCACTTTGAGAGAGTGTGGATTGTTTGAACAATTATCAAATGGCTTGTAAACCTCCTCTATTTATAGATTTTCCAAGGTTAGGGTAGTTTAGTCTTTTCCATCATCCCACCTCCTTTTGCACCTCCTTATTATTCATTACTTGCATGGCACAAAATCTATCCATTGCTTGGCCATTACACATTTAACTTGGTTATTACATAACTTGGTCACCACTTAAAAGGCTTGGTTACCACACTAACTTGATCACCACTTATAAAACTTGGTCATTACTCATTTACCATATTCCTATGGTTTGCCTCATGGATCAAACAATCCATTGGACTCTAGCTTGGGCTTTATCAACTTAATCCTTTGGGCTTTACATTAACAAACACTCTCTTGTTTATTAATTCATTAGATGGGCCTTACACTTAATTGACTTGGACTTATACAAAATCCTAGCCAATCCTTACAAGTCCATTAATATTACATAATATATATACATATAGCTTATGTATCATTCTTGTATTCTAATTCATATAGAATTTATATACGATAATTCATTCTTCATACAAACTCGTATAATACTTCATATCATACTGCTTTTCTTTCCTCGCATAATACTCACATATCATACGATTATCTCTTAACGCTTAATTCTTCACTTTCCTTACATTCTCAATTTAAGTCCGCAAGCGAAATATTACATTTTCCATAACTAGATTATTATTACATAATCCATCTTACCTTAATATTCTATCATTACGTATTTCTAAAATTCAAAATAACTCCCGAGCATATATCGATGAATAGTGTTTTTCAGAAAATTTCTCGAAAAACTTTCATTTTCGTCTTAGAAATTCAAACACTTTAATTCCTTCACGTTGCTCAAATACTACGATATTCCAATATCAATAGGTTATAGAACGACAACCATCTTGATATCATAAATAATATGATTTTATTATTATTTAAATAAATAAAATCATTTTACAATAAGATCCGAATTTCTCGGTCGTTACACATGAGCTGATAACAAACCCTAAGAAGCACAAGTAACTTTGCATCAGATATTTGTAGAGGCAAGTTGCTCAAAAATGACCAAAAAGCCAAGTTGAAGAATTCTATAAATACGAACCTTAGAGCTGAGCAAACTCATGAAATCTCTAAGCCTATACACTCTTATTAACTTACCAAATCAAGCCTGGGTGATAGCAGCATCAAAATTAGAAGCTAAAATCGAAAATCAATTAAGAAAAGGTGCAAACCCTAATTCATAATTAGCTTTTGATCCTTTGTTATTTTTGTTGTTTAGATGTTTAGGAATATGTATTAGTATGTTAGAAAGTATGTTAGATTGGTAGAACATGTTTTCATAACATCTAGATGTCTTAATTAAGTGTTTTTAGAAATCTGGAAATTTTAAAAATCAAGTCTGACAGCCGAATGTCAGGGCTTGTAGATTCAATTGTGTTTATGTTTAGGTCTATTAATTGTATCTTACTTGTAGCCTGTTAATAGGTCTTTAAACTGGAAAAGAAAACAGGTTCATTTGAACCATAGATTTCAAGTTATAAGTGGTCAAAGTGGGTTGACCGTTCACAGATTGTAGTTTTCTGGGTTACCCAGAAAACTAAAAAAACAAATCGAGCAAAGCTACTGACCAAATCTTTTGATCGCTTTCTGATTGTTGTTTTTATAATATTTTGTTTTAGATTAACACCCTGATATTTGTACTACATACCTATGATCTTAAATTGCATAAAAATGGTCATACCCAAATATTTGACCGTTCACGGATTGGAATTAATGGTCAAAATGCATTGACCGAGCTTGACCAAGTTTTCTGGGTTGCCCAGAAACCTGAAGAACACGAAGAACAGCGTTTGGCTGTACTTTGACCAAAATAATTAGAGGCCTTAGAAATAAGCCATGACCACTGTTTTGGGCTACCCAGAAACTCAAGACCAGCTCTGACAGTGACTTTGAGCCTCAATAACTTCTTGTTATATGTAGGTTAAAGCCTAAAATTTGATTCATGATGTACTACTGTAAAAGTACTATAACATCAAAGCTTAAACAAACCAAAAATCATAACCTGCAGCTGAATAATTTGTGGTCAAACTGGTCACTCGACCATGACCAAATTGTTGCCCAGAAACTCAAGAACACCTACAGCGACACTTTCTGTCACTGAAGGGTTTTAGCGATAGACAGAAATTAATTTTACTATAATTAAATTATAAAAATTAGAAATAATTAATAAATAAATACAAAATTAGTTTTAAAAATTATATTAAATAATTATAATTAATTTCTGATATTTTTACATAAATTCATTAAATATTTTATTTTATTTGGATATTATTAATAAATAAATTAATAATGAAGTAATTAGAATAATTATTTATAAATATTAAATAATTATTGAAAAATAATATTAATGATATAAAATCATAATAAATGATTATAAATTATTTAAAATAATAAACAAAGGTTTTGTAAAATTTCAAGTAAATATTAATTACTTAAAATAGAAATAAATAATTTAAAAATCATGTAAAGGATAAATAAATATTTTAAAACTTCTAAAAATTATTATAATGGATATATAAATTATCTAAAATTATAATAAATTTCATAAATAAAATTTAGTCCATTTATCAACTTATTTAATATTCAATAAAGATATTAAATACCGAAACCCTATTGAATCTAACCCAATATTATGTAAATATTAAATTTGGGTATTATAATCAATACTAACATGTTAGATTTATATATACGAACATCGTAGGTATTTATTAACAATTAAAGAGCATAACTTGACTGATCTACGCTCTGGCAAGTTCTTCTTAACCCTTAAACTACTTATGCAAATTTCTTGAACCTATTTACGCGTTGAACAAGATTTTTATCTTGATATGATGTTGATAAAATATACTACACCTACAATTGAATTACCTCTTGTTGAAAGGTTATTGTTATAGCTTCAGCATAACTAAGAAATGAATTAATTATTCATATTGATTGTTAAGCTTAAATTATTATGTCAAACCAAATTGTTTGGTAAGACATCCTATTCTAAAGTTGGGTATCCCATATGGGATCTTTCGGTCGATAATATATTGACACTAATTTGGGTGCATTTGAGCACTGGTAGGATGAGATGTATACTCCTAAGATGTTGAATGGGTTGATCCCCTATCTCATATCTAAACAAAATTTCTAAGTCTATGTGATGGTGACGAAAATATAAATCCATAGTGAAATGGTAACAACTATCACCAAAATTTGAATTATCAGTATTTCTTCAAATCATATATTGTTATAAATAAAAAACTTGCTAAGCATGTCATATAGCTCACCCTTGCAAATTATTCCTTTTGCAATTTTATATGGTAATCCCGAACATTTGGCGTAGATAAAGGGAAGCGTCCGTACTTAGATTAGATTATATTCTTCTCTATTTGAATACCTTGTAATAAGAAACTCGTGATGAGAATCATGTAATTGAATCTTAATATTATGATATATATATATATAACATCTTTTATTTCTGCAACCGTGTTTTCTTACATATATAGATGTAAAATTAGAATTCTTCGAATCTAGTTGAGAACCTTGGGAATTATTTATCTGAGTGAGGGTATTAATAGCACGGATTGTTCATGTTGTTATTGATACTCTGGATTTCGGATAGATAGTTACTATCGATACGATAAGATAAATTAAACTTGGCTTAGACTATATACATCCGGGTGAGGGTATTAGTAATATGGATCTGCTCATGTTATTATTGGTACTCTGAATTTTGGATAGATAGACTCTAGTCACAGATACAGTTCATATATCCAAGTGAGGGTATCCAAACATAGTAATAGTTCTCTTGAGAATTACTATCTGTTATGGGACACTGTGAATCTTGGATCAATGGGAATTATATATGATAGTTGATGAATGGGTAATATACCCATGAATTGGATACATTCGGGCTTAATTTATTGTTGTTCTCAAGTCTTTTAGAATAGTTTTTAAGTGTTTGTGTCTCTATTCAAGCATGTTTTATGTTGTTTTGTAGGAATTGGGACAAAAATTTCTTGCATCGATGTTTGGGGTGGCTAGATTCGCATTTTTGACTTGCCATTTACACAGCAGTTACTTCAAAGCCAATTTGAGTATTGTTCCGGACCTTATTTCAAAAACCTGAAAGAATGAAAGTTGTAGATCTACGTCTTCTCTTCCCGGATACATGAACTTCAAAAACTTGTTCAGATTAAACTGAGACAAGAGTTAGAATACTTGCCTTTAGCGTCTGCTACTGTGTAATTACTTTACGTTCAAGTCTTTCAAGTCTCTGCAATACATGATCACAAAATGCCTTACATTAGGTCACATATAATCAAGTATGTATCTGACTATATCTTACCCTTCATCTCAATCTAATTGTGTATTAGATTTCGTTATTAGGGTTTCCGGCTTTCGTTACGTCATTCACATTCCGCTAATCTTCAATTGATTATTAACTCTTAATCAACATGAATTAATGTCTTACAAGTACCTTATAATGTCTTAATGATGTTATGATTACATCTTAATTCATTACTAACCAGTTCTCTTTTCTTCTATACTTGAAAACATTCTTTACTATCAAATTCTTAAGATCAATACATGGCCAAGATTGGTTTTGTGACTCACGCGCAGTCATGAAGTTAGCGATTACACTAACTCCCCTCATTCGCACTGCGACGCGGGCATTCTAGGCTTAGAGTCGCGCCGCGGCGCGAACTCTTTGCCACAGACAATTATGAAGTTTTGACATTTTTACGAACTTCCCGGACGCATAACTTCTTCCTTTTAAGTCCGAATTGGTCCGTTCAAAAGCCTACGGTTCACAAATTACGTAGTCTACGCGTTCATGAAAGAATTTTATCTATTTGACTTCGTTTCCTAAATATTCACCTATTGGTTCATTTTTAACGAAAACGATAAACGTTCGTGAACGTTAAACTCTCTTTTCTTCGTTCTAAGTCGGAATTCGCCCATTTTCGAGTCCGCAACTCTTAAATGATTTAACATGACTTGTCTCCATTGGAAAATAACATTTTCGAGCTCAAACTCAAAATTTGACTTCCATTCCGAAATTTTACGAATTAAGACGATTATCGCTCTAATCGTATGCGATTTCCTAAATCTTCGTTCTTATGACTTGTTCAACATTACCAATAAATTACATTCATAATGTGAACATCTTAACATATTTTTTCCAACAACCCACACACTCATGGTTGTATTTTGACTTATTTCATTCCTGAGCTTATAGCTTATTCTATTATAAACTACTTATTACTTCATTGTTCCTAACTTAAGAAAGTTAGTCTTTTAATCATCGTGCATACATGTTTTCGCATATAATTCCATCCTTGTATATATATAATTCATATACATACAAATTCATTACTTTCATTAATAAACTTATTACAAGTTCATAATCTTTCATATAAGTTTATAACTTATGCTAGCTTAAATGACTTATTACCAACTTATATGGCTTAAGTTCATTACTTACACATTCTTCTTATTTATTAATATCCATGACCCCTTAATCTATCTTTGTTTATCAACCTATCATGAATAGAAACAGAAGATAAAGTTGAGAAGAAGTCTTACTCTAGAAGTTCTTGATAAGTAGCTTCTTTCTTCTTCTTATGTAAGTGGCTTGTTTGCAACTTAATATTCCTAACACTTAAGCACTTTGAGAGAGTGTGGATTGTTTGAACAATTATCAAATGGCTTGTAAACCTCCTCTATTTATAGATTTTCCAAGGTTAGGGTAGTTTAGTCTTTTCCATCATCCCACCTCCTTTTGCACCTCCTTATTATTCATTACTTCCATGGCACAAAATCTATCCATTGTTTGGCCATTACACATTTAACTTGGTCATTACATAACTTGGTCACCACTTAAAAGGCTTGGTTACCACACTAACTTGATCACCACTTATAAAACTTGGTCATTACTCATTTACCATATTCCTATGGTTTGCCTCATGGATCAAACAATCCATTGGACTCTAGCTTGGGCTTTATCAACTTAATCCTTTGGGCTTTACATTAACAAACACTCTCTTGTTTATTAATTCATTAGATGGGCCTTACACTTAATTGACTTGGACTTATACAAAATCCTAGCCAATCCTTACAAGTCCATTAATATTACATAATATATATACATATAGCTTATGTATCATTCTTGTATTCTAATTCATATAGAATTTATATACGATAATTCATTCTTCATACAAACTCGTATAATACTTCATATCATACTCGTTTTCTTTCCTCGTACAATACTCACATATCATACGATTATCTCTTAACGTGTTAATTCTTCACTTTCCTTAAATTCTCAATTTAAGTCCGCAAGCGAAATATTACATTTTCCATAACTATATTATTATTACATAATCCATCTTACCTTAATATTCTATCATTACGTATTTCTCGAAAATTCAAAAATAACTCCCGAGCAAATACCGATGAATAGTGTTTTCAGAAAATTTCTCGAAAAACTTTCATTTTCGTCTTAGAAATTCAAACACTTTAATTCCTTCACGTAGCTCAAATACTACGATATTCCAATATCAATAGGTTATAGAACGACAACCATCTTGATATCATAAATAAAATGATTTTATTATTATTTAAATTAATAAAATCATTTTACATTAAGATCCGAATTTCTCGGTCGTTACACATGAGCTGATAACAAACCCTAAGAAGCACAAGTAACTTTGCATCAGATATTTGTAGAGGCAAGTTGCTCAAAAATGACCAAAAAGCCAAGTTGAAGAATTCTATAAATACGAACCTTAGAGCTGAGCAAACTCATGAAATCTCTAAGCCTATACACTCTTGTTAACTTACCAAATCAAGCCTGGGTGATAGCAGCATCAAAATTAGAAGCTAAAATCGAAAATCAATTAAGAAAAGGTGCAAACCCTAATTCATAATTAGCTTTTGCTCCTTTGTTATTTTTGTTGTTTAGATGTTTAGGAATATGTATTAGTATGTTAGAAAGTATGTTAGATTGGTAGAACATGTTTTCATAACATCTAGATGTCTTAATTAAGTGTTTTTAGAAATCTGGAAATTTTAAAAATCAAGTCTGACAGCCGAATGTCAGGGCTTGTAGATTCAATTGTGTTTATGTTTAGGTCTATTAATTGTATCTTACTTGTAGCCTGTTAATAGGTCTTTAAACTGGAAAAGAAAACAGGTTCATTTGAACCATAGATTTCAAGTTATAAGTGGTCAAAGTGGGTTGACCGTTCACAGATTGTAGTTTTCTGGGTTACCCAAAAACTAAAAAACAGTCGAACCGGCTAATTTGACCAAACCTTTTGATCGCTTTCTGATTGTTGTTTTTATAATATTTTGTTTTAGATTAACACCCTGATATTTGTACTACATACCTATGATCTTAAATTGCATAAAAATGGTCATACCCAAATATTTGACCGTTCACGGATTGGAATTAATGGTCAAAATGCATTGACCGAGCTTAACCAAGTTTTTTGGGTTGCCCAGAAACCTGAAGAACACGAAGAACAGTGTTTGGCTGTACTTTGACCAAAATAATTAGAGGCCTTAGAAATAAGCCATGACCACTGTTTTGGGCTACCCAGAAACTCAAGACCAGCTCTGACAGTGACTTTGAGCCTCAATAACTTCTTGTTATATGTAGGTTAAAGCCTAAAATTTGATTCATGATGTACTACTGTAAAAGTACTATAACATCAAAGCTTAAACAAACCAAAAATCATAACCTGTAGCTGAATAATTTGTGGTCAAACTGGTCACTCGACCATGACCAAATTGTTACCCAGAAACTCAAGAACACCTACAACGACACTTTCATCACACACCGAAGGGCTTTAGCGACAGTATTTAAATTAATTTTTCAATAATTAAATTATAAAAATTAGAAATAATTAATAAATAAATACAAAATTAGTTTTAAAAATTATATTAAATAATTATAATTAATTTCTGATATTTTTACATAAATTCATTAAATATTTTATTTTATTTGGATATTATTAATAAATAAATTAATAATGAAGTAATTAGAATAATTATTTATAAATATTAAATAATTATTGAAAATAATATTAATGATATAAAAATCATAATAAATGATTATAAATTATTTAAAATAATAAACAATGGTTTTTGTAAAATTTCAAGTAAATATTAATTACTTAAAATAGAAATAAATAATTTAAAAATCATGTAAAGGATAAATAAATATTTTAAAACTTCTAAACAATTATTATAATGGATATATAAATTATCTAAAATTATAATAAATTTCATAAATAAAATTTAGTCCATTTATCAACTTATTTAATATTCAGTAAAGATATTAAATACCGAAACCCTATTGAATCTAACCCAATATTATGTAAATGTAAAATTTGGGTATTATAATCAATACTAACATGTTAGATTTATATATATGAACATCGTAGGTATTTATTCACAATTAAAGAGCATAACTTGACTGATCTACGCTCAGGCAAGTTCTTCTTAACCCTTAAACTACTTATGCAAATTTCTTGAACCTATTTACGCGTTGAACAAGATTTTTATCTTGATATGATGTTGATAAAATATACTACACCTACAATTGAATTACCTCTTGTTGAAAGGTTATTGTTATAGCTTCAGCATAACTAAGAAATGAATTATTTATTCATATTGATTGTTAAGCTTAAATTATTATGTCAAACCAAATTGTTTGGTAAGGCATCCTATTCTAAAGTTGGGTATCCCATATGGGATCTTTCGGTTGATAATATATTGACACTAATTTGGGTGCATTTGAGCACTGGTAGGATGAGATGTATACTCCTAAGATGTTGAATGGGTTGATCCCCTATCTCATATCTAAACAAAATTTCTAAGTCTATGTGACTGACAGAAATATAAATCCATAGTGAAATGGTAACAACTATCAGTCAAAATTTGAATTATTGTATTTCTTCAAATCATATATTGTTATAAATACAAAACTTGCTAAGCATGTCATAGCTCACCCTTGCAAATTATTCCCTTTGCAATTTTAGATGGTAATCCTGGAACATTTGGTGTAGATAAAGGGAAGCGTCCGTACTTAGATTAGATTATATTCTTCTCTATTTGAATACCTTGTAATAAGAAACTCGTGATGAGAATCATGTAATTGAATCTTAATATTATGATATATATATATATATATAACATCTTTTATTTCTGCAACCGTGTTTTCTTACATATATAGATGTAAAATTAGAATTATTCGAGTCTAGTTGAGAACCTTGGGAACTATTTATCTGAGTGAGGGTATTAATAGCACGGATTGTTCATGTTGTTATTGATACTCTGGATTTCGGATAGATAGTTACTATCGATACGATAGTATAAATTCGCTTGGCTTAGACTATACATCTGGGTGAGGGTATTAGTAATATGGACTGTTCATGTTATTACTGGTACTCTGAATTTTGGATAGATAGACTCTAGTCACAGATACAGTTCATATATCCAAGTGAGGGTATCCAAACATAGTAATAGTTCTCTTGAGAATTACTATCTGTTATGGGATACTGTGAATCTTGGATCTATGGGAATTATATATGATAGTTGATGAATGGGTAATATACCCATGAATTGGATACATTCGGGCTTAATTTATTGTTGTTCTCAAGTCTTTTAGAATAGTTTTTAAGTGTTTGTGTCTATTCAAGCATGTTTTATGTTGTTTTGTAGGAATTGGGACAAAAATTTCTTGGATCGATGTTTGGGGTGGCTAGATTCGCATTTTTGACTTGCCATTTACACAGCAGTTACTTCAAAGCCAATTTGAGTATTGTTCCGGACCTTATTTCGAAAACCTTAAAGAATGAAAGTTGTAGATCTACGTCTTCTCTTTCCGGATCATCTTGAATCATCAAAATCAGAGTTTGGACAAAGAAGTTATAGCCATTTTCCCAAAGAACATCGGAGTAGAAAATGTGAGAACATGTGGCAAGTGCCAGGGGCCCCAAATAGGCCTATGCCCGGCCTTGGTATTTGGGGATGGGTTGTAGTCGTGTCCAAATATTTGGGCACCTTGGGAAGAGGTTGGTTGGGCCTGGATGCATTTTTGGGCGAATTTTGACACCTTTTTTACTTCAAATTGGATTGGGTTTGTTCCTAAGCTAAAAATTGGACTTGTAACCTATAAATACATGATGTATGGCATAAAATAAAGGGAGAATACATATATTAGACTAGATTAAACACTCCATTAAATTAGAATCTAAACCCTAGTTCTTAATTAGCCATTGAAGATTGAAGCAAATTGAAGAACACTTAAGATCAAGAGCAAGAGCAAGAGGGGAGCATCAGATTTGCTGACAACAGATTCTATTCTCTTCTCTTATCATACTTTTATCTTTTAATGTCTATTCAGTTATGGATTCTTGGTTTTAATTCATTAATTATGAACTAACTCTTTTATTAAGATTTCAATTGAACCTTTTATAGCTATAAATTAGTTATTTAATTTATTCCAATTATTTGTGTCAAAGTGAGTTATTTATCTTGCCTTATGCTTATTGATTAATTATATGATCAGTAATTACCTTGTTACTCTAGAAGGAATTGGAAGAGGAATTCTAGGGTTAGAACTGGGCATGATATCATGTGACTTAGTTATTTGCACAGTGAATAATTAGGTTTGTGAATAGAATGGAAATATTTGTTCGCCGCATGTAACGCATAAGGAATTGGGATTGTAACGAGTTTAATTCAACTGTTTTTCATAGGAATACATCAAAATTAATCTGGATTAAATAGAAGGCAATTGATCACTTGGAAAATGGCTTTTAGCATTTGAGAATTCCTGTTAACAATTCAGTAGACATAATAATTGGGATAATTGGATAATTGACTTATAGTTCATAATTGGGGATATTGGAGTCTTAATCCTTATTTACCTGAATTCAATCAAATCTTAGTTTTGTTTATTTGCTTTCTTTTAGACTAATCTCTTTTAATTGTTTAATTTAGTTTTCCTAATTAGAAAATTCACAATTTGCAATTGTTTAAATAAAATTGATTTGGTTAAGAGTTAGTATTTGGTAATTTTTATTAAATAATTCCTCGTGGGAACGATACTCTACTTTCACTTTATTACTTGTTGACCGTGTATACTTGCACGTATTCATTGATTGCGAAATCGATCAACAAGTTTTTGGCGCCGTTGCTGGGGAATTAATTTAATAATTATTTATCAATATTAATTTCAATCAAATTAGTCTTAATTTAAACATTTCTATTTTTATTTTTAATTCTCTTCTTATATTTCTCTTAGTTTAGGTACCATGGATGACTTTGAGTATCAATGGCCATACACGTTCATGGCTCAACCAAGGGAAACATGGATTAATGGACTTAATACATCTTCTATAGAGCCAATATAAATTGAGGCAACTTCGAAGACATTGGAGGTTATCGCAGCCCAATAGAGTCGAAGGATGGCAAGAATGACTCAGCCAATGGAAACAGAGATTGACGGACTCACGACACTTTCAGCATTGGCAGCACAGGTGTCCGCAATAGCTAAGAATATGGAAACATGGAGTCCACCATCCACGCAACAAGTTTCTGCATTATCAGCACAAATTGAGACACTTTCAAAGATGGTCGATGCTTTTGAAGCACAACGTCGTCAAAGTATGGCGGTTACTTGTGATTATTGTGCTGGAAATCATATGAGTCATCAATGCGCCATCAGTTTCAAGCCAGTACAATATAGTGGTGATTACCCCAATAATTATGTCTATCCCAACAACTATCATCATAATTGGGGGTATCACCCCGATTTTTCATGGAGTAACAATCAAGCTCAAGCTCAAGCGCCGAGACAACAAAACACATTCGGATTCCAAAATCAGACTCAACAACCAGAGAGGAAATCAAGTTTGGAAGAAACCTTAGAGAAATTTATTAAAGCTTCTGAAAAAAAGAATAAGGAACAAGACAAAGTATTGAATCAAGTAGAGCTGAATGTGAAAAGCCAAGGTGTTTCATGGAACCATACTCATCAAGATCAATTTTATGCTCCAAGTCCAACGTACCCACCGGATTTCTCGTGTCCACCTC
Source organism: Panax quinquefolius (assembly GCA_020205615.1). Lineage (NCBI taxonomy): Eukaryota > Viridiplantae > Streptophyta > Magnoliopsida > Apiales > Araliaceae > Panax > Panax quinquefolius. The sequence continues at coordinate 338,155 of JAINUW010000716.1, read as the reverse complement.
CACTCCAACAGGAAGAACATTCAAATTTGGAGGAAGCTTTGTCCAAGTTCATAGCTTCATGTGAGGAGAGGAGGATTAATCAAGAGATATTGAGTCAAAATTTTAAAAAACCAAACGAAACAACTAACCAATGCCTCGAACATTTGTCCTCAATACACTTGGCTCTATGACATGGATGACGAGACTGATGATGAGCCCGAACCAAATCTGCAACCGGATGTGCCAAATGATATAGATGTTGAAAGAGAGGAAAGACTTGGAGACCACGAAAAGGAGATCGGCGAAGATCTTACTTTGAGTACCAACAAAGATGAGCCAATTTTGATAGTGTCCCATGTACCTTCTCCGCCAAAGTTTAAGATACTGGGCAGTTTTGCAAAACCATGCCCAATCGGCAGTCATGTCGTAGGCAAAGCTCTTGGTGATGTAAGAGCTCGTACAGTTGTGGAGTCATGGAGGGATGAAAAGGAAAAGATAGAGGAAGATTCCATTATGTTTATTAAGCTTCAATGCCCCAATCTGATCATAGACATAATGGATAAAGCACCTAGTGGTTTGCCATTCTTAATGGGGATCCTATCTACAAAGAGCATGCTAGGTGACTTTAACTCAAGGGTTTTTGCTAATGGGAACCTCCCAAAAGAGAAATTATTACTGATGGATGGAGGATTCCTCAATTTTCAAAGGGGAATTGGATAGAGAATTGAAGAAGTCAGGCTGAGACTATAAAACAAGCGCTTATTGGGAGGCAACCCAAGTTTAATTTTTATTTTTAGTTTTTATTAAGTTTTATATTAGTAGTTTTGAATTTGCATTTTTTAGGATTTAATAAAATTGCTTCTATCATGGTTTTACAGGTTATTCAAGTTAAATTCAAGTGTGGTGCCCAATTTGTTCCATGTGCCTAGCTTATTCTCCAAACTTAGCGGACAAGGAGGAAGATTGCTATATTTACAGGGAAGTCCTCTATTTTAATTTTTTCTATTTTAGTCATTAAGGACAATGTCTAGTTTAAGTTTGGGGGCATTTTAGTGTCGTATTGCATATAGTTAGTTATCTGCATAGTAGTTCATTTTTTTATGTGTTAGCAATGTGTTTTTTTTAGGTTGCATATAATACATGGTAGTTAATTGCATATTCATATATGTGTTGCATTAGTATGTGTTCATGTAGTATAATTGCATTTTTTTTATTTTTTTTTGCATGAATTTGTGTGATCGGTTGGTGTGGTCTTAACTCGGCCTATGATAAGATTGGTATTAAATGTTAACTTGAACAGTGTTGATAATTGATGATGAGTTCTAATTTTAATCATGATGATAATCTGAGTCTGTCTGAAACTTATGTAACCGGTTAGCACTTAAAGTTTAACTGTTTTAATCCACTGGGTTCAAGGGTTTCATAATTTGTTTCTGAGGGAAATTCTTAGTTAAAATTTAAGGAAATTAGTGAATTGGCGATAAAGGTTGAAATGATGTAAAAGCTTGAGTTTGGGGGAATCTATGGGTTATATATATTACAAAAAGAAAAAAAAAGAAAAAAAAGGAATGATGAAAAGAAAAAAAAGAGAAAAAAAAATCCAGAAAGAAAGAAAAAAAAAGAATAAACATCGTGGCATGCTTGTCTAGTTTTGTGGTTTTTGTTACTTGAGTAAGTAAGTCCGAGGGGATTGTCTTTATACCTAGTGCCCTAAGGTCTTAATGGCTTGGGAGTCGTTGGTCGAAAGCTCGTTAAGGTAGCACTGAAAAGCCTAAGGGAATAAGACATTGCTCAGCCATGAGAAAAAAAAATGAATAAAACACGAAAAAGAGCACAAATGCCCTCGTGATTGAATAAGAGTATAAATAAATTCTGTATTTACCTTAAGACTTGGTAATTGCTTAGTTTTAACCGGAGTTGTCATGTTCACAAAAGTAATTGAATTGGAACTGAAATTTTCCTTCTAAGAAGTTTATTATGTGATTATCTTGAACTGTGGTTGGTTAGAATGGTTAACAAGCACACACGCACAACATGGGTGATGACAGGTTTGTATTGACTAATTGGTTAGAGTTATGGATTTTGACTTGATTGGATATATTGTTTGAGTATCATTGGTATCTTTGAGGCCTGTTGCTATATCATACTGATTTATTACTCGGTTCGTAGGTATATTAGGAAGTAGATCATGCATATGCATTCATTTAGTTGAGTTATTTTGTTTATTTTTAGTTCTTTTGTGTTTTTGCTTAAGGACAAGCAACGGTTTGAGTTTGGGAGAATTTGATGAATGGGTAATATACCCATGAATTGGATACATTCGGGCTTAATTTATTGTTGTTCTCAAGTCTTTTAGAATAGTTTTTAAGTATTTGTGTCTATTCAAGCATGTTTTATGTTGTTTTGTAGGAATTGGGACAAAAGTTTCTTGGATCGACGTTTGGGGTGGCTAGATACGCATTTTCGGCTTGCCATTTACACAGCAGTCACTTCAAAACCAATTTGAATATTGCTCCGGACCTTATTTTGAAAAACTTAAAAAAAGAAAGTTGTAGATCTACGTCTCCTCTTTCCGGATCATCTTGAATCATCGAAATCAGAGTTCAGACAAAGAAGTTATGACTATTTTCCCAAAAGACGTCGGAGCAAAAAATGTCGAAAACGTGGCGTCACGTAAAGGTGGTTGAAGAGATTTACGCGACAAAGGTGCCCAAGGTCAAGCGCCGGGAAGAGGTTGGTTGGGCCTGGACGCATTTTTGGGCGAATTTTGACACCTTTTTTACTCCAAATTGGATTGGGTTTGTTCCTAAGCTAAAAATTAGACTTGTAACCTATAAATACATGATGTAAGGCATAAAATAAAGGGAGAATACATAGATTAGACTAGATTAAACACTCCATTAAATTAGAATCTAAACCCTAGTTCTTAATTAGCCATTGAAGATTGAAGCAAATTGAAGAACACTTAAGATCAAGAGCAAGAGCAAGAGGGGAGCATCAGATTTGCTGACAATGGATTCTATTCTCTTCTCTTATCATACTTTTATCTTTTACTGTCTATTCAGTTGTGGATTCTTGGTTTTAATTCATTAATTATGAACTAACTTTTTTATTAAGATTTCAATTGAACCTTTTATAGCTATAAATTAGTTATTTAATTTATTCCAATTATTTGTGTCAAAGTGAGTTGTTTATCTTGCCTTATGCTTATTGATTAATTATATGATCGAGAATTACCTTGTTACTCTGTAGGAATTGGAAGAGGAATTCTAGGGTTAGAACTGGGCATGATATCATGCGACTTAGTTATTTGCACAGTGAATAATTAGGTTTGTGAATAGAATGGAAATATCTGTTCGCCGCATGTAACACATAAGGAATTGGGATTGTAACGAGTTTAATTGAATTGTTTTGCATAGGAATAACGCAAAATTAATCTGGGTTAAATAGAAGGCAATTGATCACTTGGAAAAGGGCTTTTGGCATTTGAGAATTCCTGTTAACAATTCAGTAGACATAATAATTGGGATAATTGGATAATTAACTTATAGTTCATAATTGGGGATATTGGAGTCTTAATCCTTATTTACCTGAATTCAATCAAATCTTAGTTTTGTTTATTTGCTTTCTTTTAGAATAATCTCTTTTAATTGTTTAATTTAGTTATCTTAATTAGACAATTCACAATTTGCAATTGTTTAAATAAAATTTATTTGGTTAAAAGTTAGTATTTGGTAATTTTTATTAAATAATTCCTCGTGGTAATGATACTCTACTTTCACTTTATTACTTGTTGACCGTGTATACTTACACGTATTCATTGATTGCAAAATCGATCAACAATAGTCCCTCTATTTAATATAATATTATAATCAGATACCATGGGTGTATAGATTTAAATGCATTATATTGATTCGTTGTATGTACCATATCGGATACCGTGGGAGTATAGATATGGGGGTGTTACACTTTAAGTTTACTTAGCCTTTAAGTTTACTTAACTCTTAAGTTTACTTACTCCTTAAGTTTACTTACTCCTTACTCCACCTCCTTACTATTCACAAAGCTTCCAAGGGAATCTTCGTGCTTCCGTCTTACGGAATTCGTCCGAGAGTTCAAAAATTGCTATCCTCGGAATCCAAATATTTTTGGATATTTCGTCTTTCCTTTACCGATTAACTTTTACGTATTCTTCCAATTTTTGAAAAACTGAAAAACACTTTTTGGTGTCAAGCATTTTCCTTCACGTTTTCCCCTAACGTAGCTAAACGAATGAAAAGTACATAACAGTACTTTTCGTCATTTTTATTTTTTCCAATTTTTACATGTTTTCGAGAAAAACTTTTATCGGCTTACTTAACTTTTCACGATATATTATCGTCAAATCTTTCGACGGAATGTCATTTCAACATACCGAACTCTCGAAAAGGCTTAGGTTATTCAAACCCTAACCCTTAGGGTTTCGTCGGGTGAATAGTGCATATTTCGTCTTTTTCCCTGGAAATATTTTTTCCCCGAAAATTTTTTATTTTCGTCTTGAAAATTCTTACTCGTTCAGTCTAGCTCATGACCAAAATCCTCCCGATTAATAATCATTCTAGGTTGTAGAACGATTAATAAACACAACACATAATAGTATTAATAAAAATTCATTTTATTAATAACTAATTCTTTAACTTAAATTCTGGACAATCCAGTTTTACTTGGGTTGTCACATCTTTAACCTTATCCAATAAATTTGGACTCGCTGTCACTGTAAATAATTGTTCGTTGATCTCCATCGGATACTTAATCTCCAAGTCTAGGCATTCAAAATATTTCACCAATTCTTCTGATTGGCTAACTTCAGTAACTTATCTCTGCCTTTTCTGCTCAAGGCATCTGCCATTACATTTGCTTTGCCTAGATGGTACAGAATCTCACAATCATAGTCTTTGATCAATTCTAGCCATCGGCGCTGCCTCATGTTTAACTCTTTCTGCGTGAAGATATACTTCAGACTTCTCACCATATAAATAGTGCCTCTATATCTTCAAGGCAAAAACTACCGCTGCTAACACCAGATCATGAGTCGGATATCCCTTCTCATAATCATTTAGCTGACGTGAAGCGTACGCAATGACCCTGTCATGTTGCATCAGTACACAGCCAAGACCCTTGTGTGACACATTACTATACACTACAAATCCTCCTATGTTGTCCGGTAAAGCCAACACAAGTGCTTGACTAAGCCTCTTCTTTAATTCTAAGAAACTCTCTTCACACTTCTCTATCCAAATGAACTTAACTGTCTTTCTGGTAAGATTGGTCAATGGTGATGCTAATTTCAAAAAATCTCGAATGAATCTTCGATAGTATCCCGCCAATCCTAAGAAACTCCTGATTTCTGTCAGCATCTTCGGCTGCTCCCAATTGATAATCGCTTCTACCTTCATTGGATCCACCGAAACACCATTCTTGTCGATAACGTGCCCTAAATAATGCACTCTCTGCAACCAAAACTCACACTTGGAGAATTTTGCATAAAGCTTCTCCCTCTTTAATGTCTCCAACACTATCCGAAGATGTTCAGTGTGTTCTTCCTCCGTTTCTGAATACACTAGAATGCCATCGATGAATACGACAACAAACTTATCCAAATACTATTTGAACACTCTATTCATCAAATCCATAAAGGATGCTAGCGCGTTCGTCAATCCAAATGACATTACCTGAAACTCAAAGTGTCCATACCAAGTTCTAAATGTCGTCTTTGGAATATCCTCCGGCCTCACTTTCAATTGGTGATAAACGATCCTCAAGTCAATCTTTGAAAATTACTTTGCCCCCTTCAACTGATCAAATAAATCGTCTATCCTGAGCAACGGGTACTTGTTCTTAATGGTGACCTTGTTCAACTCTTGGTAGTCGATACAAAGTCTTAGCAACCCATCATTCTTTTTTACGAATAAGACTGATGCTCCCCACGGTGATACGCTCAGTCTAATGTATCCCTTATCTAATAACTCTTGTACTTAGGCCATCAGTTATTTCATCTCTACCGGTGCCATACGATACGGTGCTTTGTATACCGGTGCTATCCCTGGTGCCAAATCAATGACAAACTCAATCTCTATATCCGGTGGCAATCCTGGAATCTCGTATGGGAAGACATCAACTAAATCCCTTACAATAGGTATCTGACTCAGTTCACCCTCGACTTGTCAAGTATCAACTACATGAGCCAAATAACCCATACAACCCTTCCTAAGCAATCTCTGCGCTTGCACCATCGTCAGACAATGAGATTGTCTCGGCGATTTATTACCATAAAATACTAGCTTCAACTTATTCGGAGTCTTGAGGTGTACACACTTCTTCTTACAATCTATAACTACTCTGTGAACCGATAACCAATCCATTCCAAGGATTACATCGAACTCCCCCAAAGGAATCGGTATCAAATCCACTTTAAGTTTAAATCCTTGCAAATCGATAAAATAATTCTTATGAATGTATTCTATGGGGATAATTTTGTTGTTCGCTACTTCTACATTCATAGGGTGTTCTAATTTTTCATGGGGTAAGTTTAACTATTTTGCAAATTCTTCGAAAAAAAAAAGAGCAGGTAGCACCCGAATCAAATAACACGTATGCATCTATATCATTGAATAGAATGATACCTGACACAACGTCCTTAGACTCCACCGCATCCTGTACGGTCATTTGAACGTTCGTGCCATTGGTTTGTTGGCTTGACTGGATGACCCTCCAATGTTCAGTCCATTGTTGTTGTTGTTGCGGTTGCCGCTAGCTGCATCGCCCTTTTTTCTTTAGGCAATCCTTGATTTGAGGGTCTGTGGCTCCACATGAGAAACATCCTCCCTTCAGCTTATTCGGACACTGAGGAGCCATGTGGCCCGGTTGTCCGCAAGGATAAAAGACACTCTTTCCCTTCATACACTACCCCGAGTGACTCCTCCCACAGTTGTTGCACTTCATACTTTTCTTAGCTTCTCCCCCGGACTTATTTCTTCCAGAGGATTGGCTCTCTATCCATTTACACTTATTGGGGTTGCTGTTTCCCCCTTTCTGTCCTTCCTGACATGTCTTCTATTCTTGTTTGAATTGAGCGATGGCTTCATTATCTTCTTCGGCAATGATAGCCCTTTCCAAAAGATCAGAGTAAGTCTTAATCTTCAATACAGCCACTACTTTCTGCACCCATGGTTTCAATCCTAATTTGAACCTCCTTGCCTTTCTGGCCTCCGTGTTAACCTGATGTGAATTGAATCGGGCTAACTCGTTAAATTTCATCGCGTACTCTGCGACGAACATACTACCTTGTTTCAGTTCCAGAAACTTAACCTCTATATCCTGTTGCATATTCTCCGAGAAGTAATTCTCGAGGAATAGCTCCTTAAATCTATCCCAAGGAATAACTCCTTCATCTACTCGGTCCATATTGGCTTTCCACCAATAATTAGCTTCGCCTTTCATCATGAAAGTGATAAAACTCGAATTCTATTCTTCGGCCACCCGTGCGACCTCAAACACCTTCTCCATCTCTTCTATCCATGTTCGGGCTTCAATTGGGTCCAGGGTTCCTCGGAACTCTGGTGGTCCTACCAATTTAAAGTCCTTAAAGCTAGCTAAGTGTTGTCATGGCTGCCCTACTGCTGGTGGGGGTCTGTTTTGCATTGCCTCAGTTAACAGGTTAATGAAGTTCTGCATTGGGTCGACATTTGCCCCTCCACCATTGTTAACGGATCCTTCCTCCCTCTGATTCCGCGAAATTCTCCTAGGTGGCATGATCTGAGGAAAGGAAGAAAACTATTAGGCTTCATGTGATATGCTATACATGTTAGCATTAAGAAGTTTAAGACATCTATTAATCATTTTTGATTTAAATAAACAACTTCAGTATAACCTAGACGTCTAATAATAAAGCTCGATGGATTTCCCTAACACATCACTTACATACTCTACTGGAGTTTTCTGCTAAGGTTATAACCTAGGTTTCGCATTCCTAACGCTTATAACCTACAGCTTTGATACCAACCTGTGACACCCCCGAATCTGGGTCCTCTGACCCCGGTTCGGTTATCACGATAAACTACAAACATCCACCTCTAAACAACATATGATAACTAAAATGCGGAATATAATAAACATACGTTGTTCATTCAAAAGGTGTGACTAGTCCCAAGATACGATAACCTTAATATCTTCTTACAAACATACCCTAAAATAAATATTAGGGTTCATATTACATAATAGCAATTTAAACTAGGCATAAGGTAAGGTCTGCTACTTGCCATTACTCTACATCTTTCCTTTACCCTTGTCCTTCCTTGAGGTCTCGGGCTTAGCTGCAATATAGTTCATGATATAGCAAGGATGAGCAACAAGTTTGCTCAACAAGTTTAAATACAATAATAAGGATATATCATGATGAATGGAAAAATATATGGCAATGGATTCAATAATATGAATATCTGAAGGATTCAACAATATGAATATTACAAGCAATGGTAATGATTGCATTTAGAATAACTGCTAGTCAAGTAGACTTTTAACTATAACACTCCAATGGAATCAATAGCTAATTGACCCTTTGGTTATTGGCTACAAAATAAGTACTTGAGGGGATCAGCCTCACGTACACTATGTATATGCATAATATTTAAATCTGCTCTGTGTATCTTATATTAGATACCTGGTACTCCCCTATCATAAAAGGGGTGTCCTTTCAGTCTAAGAATCCTTACCATCAATTGGTTTGGATAGCTTTTATAAAACTTCATACGCTTGTCTGACCGAACAAAGGTTCAGACTCTATCTCACACAGTTCAAGAATTATTTGAACTTTAAATGATGTACAAGTCCAAGACTGTACAAACTCAAGTGCACCAAGTGCGAATATCAATAATATCGATGTGGAATAATTGTAAAGTAATTAAACCACTTAATAGCATGCTTGGAAATAAGGATCAAGCTTAAATAAATAACTTTCAATTCAACAATAACCTGCTCAAATTCAATATGAGAAGGATAGGAAACTTTCACAAAAACAAGTGAAGTTTAGCAATTTGCACAATATTCAAAGTTGTGTAATTTAGAGAACTTGCACAATCAAAAAGTGAAGTTCAGAGACTTGCTCAATATAAATTTGAGTAAGGTTAGGGAACTTGCAACACAAATAAAATAGTGTTCAAATACTTGCTCAAGTAAAAGAGTAAGAATTAAGGAACTTGCACAATCAAAGAGTGAAGTTCAATGAAACTTGCTTAATAATAATTGGAGTAAGTTTAGGGAACTTGCTCAATTAAATTTTGAGTAAGGTTAGGGAAACTTGCCTGTTTGCTCAGCTACAATATAAATCTAGCTTTAGTTAACTTGCTTTGAAACGACCTAACATTAACATGTCAACCTTTCCAATTAGTACGTGTAAACTAATATGAGTCTACACTTACAAGAATCAAATCATCACATAGCATACTTCTATACATGTATCATTACATTACACGATTAGTTTCTAACACACTATGTCATAGTTGAAATCACAATTGAACTTTAAAGTTGTAAACACTAATTCATCATAGGATTCTTTTAATAACATGCTTATTATTATATGACTACTATGCTGAACATGTATTACAGATTAGAGTAACCATATAAGTATGCATCAACTTTCAAATTATTAATGTAACTCGGATCCTATTACGAGATCAAGCAATTGCGCTTTGGTTTGTACTAAGGAGTAAGCGCTACACGCTCCCTGTGCAAACTCACTTACACGGTCAACTTCTCTGCAGAAAAGTCGTGAACTCACATCTTGCACATATACTAATAATCATGCGTAACACACATGTTATTATGTGACTATCGAAATTTTAACCCTTCATCAAACATATCATAGGTTGTTATTCATTTTCATTTACTCAAGACTTCACATGTTAAGCTAACAAGGTTGATCATGTCTAGTCATTATACACATGCTATATGGTCCTTTGGCCTCAACGATACATTCATATGTTAGATATCAGAAGCATACTTACAAGTTCTCAACTTATAGTTTATCAAGTTCATTTTTAAAACTTTAAGTCTCCATTAGTAAAATTCATTCAAGCATACAAGATACATCTATATTGTCTGATTCATGCTTTCATTGGCATTTGTGCACATACTCAAGTTATTTTCATATGTTCACAAGGTCAGAATGTATATTATTCCATGTATAAAATTTCTAGTTTTCAAATCTTTAAACCTTCTTTGATATTCCAAGTCAAAACAACCTATTATGGCTTACTACATCCATAACTATCACAGTCCACAAGTTCAGGTCATTTATAGTCATATACTAACTGTCATAGTAAGCTCAGCATGTCTTAAGAAGCTAACATGAGCAACTATGATCTGCTACCCGTGCGGTGAAAGACTTGGGAAGTGACGCAGCCACGCCACTTCGCCCAGAAATAAAAATATGGCCTCTGCTTCTGCAGAGGCTCAATCCCAAACATTTCCAAACATCTATTTACTGCAACTCAACTACTTTTAATACTTCTAAGCATGCATACTAACTAAAACAACACAGAGACATGCTAATTCATAACAATTAACAGAGAATTCTTGAGAATTGTAAGAATTTGATAAAAACTCAATTCAAGAATATAAGTTAGAATTTATACCTTCTTAAGCTTGAATTGATTTCCCTCTCTCCTCTAATAATACTCCCTAATGGCTCAGCAACTAACACTCACTAATGCACTTCTCAGACAAATTCTTTAGCAACTGAGAAATGAGGAAGGAGAGGCTATATATAGAGAACTTGTTGTCTAGATAATGTTCTTACCCCATGGTTTGATTCGCAGGAAATTCGAAGGATACAAGGGTTAAAGAGGAGTTGGCCAACCACTATTTGTATAGCCATTATCACTACGAATCCTAGCTGCTGAAGTTTTACGCAATGGAGAGTAGCACACTGTTCATGTACTAATGTGACTCTCAATTTGGGACAAGAAAGAAAATCTCAGCAACAAGCTTGGTTTGGTTACTATAATTCCCAACATGTAATTTTAATGTGTTAATGCTACTACACAAAGGAAATTTGGAGATTATTTATGTACTCACATTAGATAACCCATGTACATTTTCTATTACCATGACTGTTATTATCATAATAACTTAATAAAATCATTATTAATTTAACAATTGATATGATTATATGTCAATAGGGTATACCTGAATGTTTACCCACACACTTCATATCATATAACAATATTATTATGCAACTCACATGAATGCAAATAACTCTTACTACATAGTCTATAATATATAGACATATTAATGTGTCACCTTGTACTATATAAAATATATAGTTAACTACCATATAATAACGGTTTACTACATTGCATGTTTGCACAAATTAATCAAATAAACATATAATCACTTTATAAATTATTAATCTCTTACTCATTAATTATTATTTATTCATAATAATTATTAATTAACACATTATCAATTAATTACTCAAAATTGCAATTAATCAATATGTTCAACTCTTGCTACTATATTCAAATAAATTGAATATTTAATTATTAATAATCCTATCAATTCCTTGATATCAAACTCTTAGGGTTAGTCCACTAATTTAAATAAACTATTAGTGACTCCCTTTAATCATTTCATAAATTCACATAATCACATAAGGTTTAAATAGACTCACAAAAAACTCATTAAAATTAAATCACCTATTTAATTAATAAGGAGTTTCAAATTCGTGAACGTTACACGTATACTCATCCATTATATACGACATACTATCATTCATACATACTCGTATAATACCTCGTTTATACTCGTATTCATTACCTCATACAATACTTACGTATCATACGATATCATCGTTTAATTCATTAACGCTTTACTTTCCTTAACGTTCTCAAATTTAGTCCATCGGTGAAAAACTTTGTTTGCCATACGTGAATTATTATTACATAATCCATCTCACCTTGATATTCTATTGTTACATATTTCTCGGAAGTTCAAAAATAATTTCCGAGCAGAAATTAGTGAATAGTGTTTTTCGAAAAATTTCTCGGAAAACTTTTATTTTCATCTTGGAAATTCAAACACTTTAATTCCTTTACGTAGTCAAAATACTACGACATTCCGACATCTCTAGGTTATAGAATGACATTCATCTTGCTAACACATAATAATAACATATAATATAATTTTATTCATTATTTAATTAAATAAAATTATTTTACAATAAATTCGAATTTCTCGGTCGTTACATCTCTTGTCTCGTCTTTCATTTTGCTTGCAATTTTGGTTAAAGTAGTTGGCCAAACAGAAGAGTGACCCATAAGGAGAGTTAGTAAGCTACTTAGACAATTTAGTGAAGCAAAAATGATTATCCCATATGCCAAAAATACTCCCTCATACCCAGCCATTGACACCTAATTGGCCTCATTTTAATTTATTTTTAATGCCAAATTTTTCTTTGTAAAATGACTAAAAAGTCCCTTCTCAAGATGGGCTAAGTTTTGGTCATCCATTTAATTCTTTTAGGTTTTCTAATTAATTACTTAGGTCATGAAAATTAGCATAGTCCAATATTTTAAATTTTCTCTTACCCTAATTATTTAATTAGGGTTTTAATTCCACTCATTTGCAATTTAAATAATTACTCATGTACATTTAATTTTATAACCCAATTAGACTTGTTATAAAATAGGTTAAAATAATAATATGTTGAAATATTAAAATAAAAATTTCTTAGACTAGTCCATATGTATGTAATTTAATACTTGGACTCTTAATTAAAAATAACACTTAGGTTATTTAATTCTTATTCCTAATATATATAATTAGGTTACAATATTTTTACCCCAAGCTTAGTTAGTTAGTAACATAAACTTTACTAAATAAATTTATTATCTCTTGGCTTTCTTTTTTGTTTCTATTAATTCATTAACTTAATTAGCCCTAACCGGCTTGATAAGTTATTACACATTCATATAATGACTTTATATAATTCATAACAATAATTAATCACTTAAAGATTATACATCTTTTAATTTACCATTCAAAGTTAACATTCTAGCTATGTTAATTTTTAACATAACTTATCTTACTCTTCCTTAATCAAATTGATTTAGTAATCATCTTAGTTAACTTAAAATAAATAAATTAACGATCTTGCTTAATTCACATATTCACTTATATGGTCCAAGTAATTTCTAAAAAAAATTTATTCGTAAAAATTTATATATATAGAGTCCGGATCAGGTCCAGACTCCCGGACCATAACAAAATCTGGACTTTTTTTTCCTTTTTTTAAAACAACTAAAAAAATAAATAAATAAATTATGGAACTTGAATTTTTACATAATACAGTGTTTTGGTTGTGATTTGGATACATATAACAAAACATGTATGTACAGACTGTCTGTACATACATGTTTTGTTATATGTATCCAAATCACACCCAAAACACTGTATTATGTAAAAATTCAAGTTCTATAATTTATTTTTATTTTTATTTTAGTTATTTTTTAAAAAAAAGGTCCGAATTTTCTCCTGTTTGGAGTTCGGACCTGATCAATTCTCTATATATATAATCATATAAAATTCTCGGTACTTACATATATTATGTACAAATTTTATATGATATGTGAAATTCATGTGAAATTTTTTTAATGTACACTTTGTGCAACTATGTGTTAAGTGTTGTTGATATGTATTTGATGGTTTAAGAAAAATGTTCTATGCTAACTTTATGGATTAACGTTATGAAGCATATTTAAAATGCAAAACATGATTGCGACGCCCCAAAATAGGTACACATAACCCAAAAAATTAGCTTAGGTAGGACACGTAAACTAGCGAATGATTTTACTCGTCTCTCCCCTCCTAGTTCTAATCCTAGACCTCCACCAAAGATCATATCCCTAAGCTCTGATACCAACTGTGACTCACATCCCAATCTTGGATAGCACCTCATATGCAGTGATACCTATCGACTTCACACCATTATTCACTAAGGCCCCCCGGAGGAGATGCTGGTTTCGATTGCATCCCATACAAGGGGAGTCACCAGCGAGAGGCTCGGGGATTTTTACTTATAGCTCTGATACCAACTGTGACGCCCCCAAAATAGGTCCACACAACCCATTTTGAGTCGTCAAATACATACTACAAAATTTAAATACAATCTTTTCTATTTACAACTATTAAATTGTCATGCAAAATACGATAACATACAAAAACTGTGATTTTTAATACAAATATTGTACGTATATGATATGGTAATATCCACACTCAAATAAAGTCCGCATTACATGTATCATCACACTATTTCACAACATAGTGAAGATTTCTATAGTAACTATCTCGGACCATTACTCCACTCCCCGACTAGTCCCAGCTACACTTTCATTACCTGAGAAGAACAATGTAACAAAAAGGAAAATGGTGAGCTTAAATAACCTAGTAAAGAATATTATGACTAAGATAATGAAGAATAAATTATTCTTAGTCTTTAGAAGTGATAAATAAGATAAAATATAGTAGACAACAAGTTTTAGATCAACAACTGTAGAAGAAATAGTAATCCATTAGAAGAGTCAAGTAGAGAATGATGTTTACTATCTTCTATGATTTAAGAATTCATCATCAATATTTTATCTCTATAACACCAATCAACAGTTCATGTTCATAATTATGCAAATCAATAGTTTATCTTTGCACTACGGGCCAAAGATATTCATTTTTATCACCAGTGGTCATGATCATGTCAAACACTTGTCCATCTATGCACTACGGGCCAAAGAGAACTTTTCGCCATGTATTCTTGCCACACAGGCTAAAGATACCCAACAATCATACTGTTTATGCACTACGGGCCAAAAATAATAAGTTGTAACACCAATGGTCATGCTAATCAACAATCTATCTTTGCACTACACGCTAAAGATAACTTCCACCATAATTTAAGTATGAGGATTATGACAATTATATAAAAAATGAATCAAGGATAGATATTAGAGATTTGTAATTTAATTTATCCAAGTTCAAGAATGTCCAAATTGTTAACATGATAACCAATTGTGGAGTAAAATTCAAGAATGATATATAAGATTCATATTTCAAAGCTAATTTGGACAAGAAAAAGAAACTAAATTTCATTTATAATAGTACTCCGGCATAAATAATACCCGTATGAATAGTACCCTAGATGAATAACACACCAACATGAAAATATTAAAATTTAATAAGAAAGTTCAAACAAATATTTCAGTGAAATGATACTAGATGAAGTGTAAAATTCAAGGAATTTTTAATCATTTTAGGAATTATAGAAATAATACTTACCATAGTAAGTTTAGATTTCGAAATATGAAATGAAATAATATCACTTACATAATATTAGAGTATGAAAGAAAATGATATCCCTTATGAGTATGGAAGAAAATAATATCATTTACGAGTATTGAAAATAACATCCTTTACGAATATGAAAAGGTGATATCCTTTATGTGTTTTGAAAGAAAATAATATCCTTTACCTCAGTTAGCAAGTGACTGGATACTGCTCTCTATAAAGTTTATCAACTTGAACAATTGGTACACCAAAACTTAAAATAACCTTAGCACTTTGAGATACTTACACTAATGATTTAGAAAGTGAAAGGAAGGATGAGCAAGAGAGATATGAAAATCCTTCTACTTAACCCCCCCTATATCAATAACTTAACACTATTAAAAACACATTTTCGAACTATTCTAAATGCATTTTTTAACAATTCTAAACATATTTTAAAATTATTCTAAACACAGTTTATAACTATTCTAAACACATTTTAGAACTATTATAAAAATATTTTATAACTATTCTAAACACATTTACTGTTCCAAGATTATTATTTAGTACTCATTATTATTATAAATCCATTTTTCTTATTACTGTATTAATGAAATAATATTACAAATATCATAGACTCGCAATACTAGCAACCAAATCGCTCCTAGGAAAGAGGGGGCTTTCCGATAAGGATTTATCCTTATTGACGTCCAATTATATAAACTAACCCCTTTACTCGACAGAACTTCTAAACATTGCCAATAGTGATAACTATTAATATCCTTTCAAATAATATGAGTTATTGTACTGTGACAATTATTGATTTAATAATGTAAAATAATCTGCAGTTGTGCCGCAAATTTTTAAAAAGGTTAATTCTTTCAATTTCTATACCCGACAGTTATTCTGTTGTGGAGCCCACCAATAATTGGTTACTTTGTTGGTTTATATTTTTTGTGATTTTAATAATGACAATATATTTGGGTCTGTGTAATGACCTTATTTGATTTATTTGGGCTAATGGGTTTATTAAATAATATAATTTGTTGCTTTGTATGGTGACCCATTTTATATTATTTAAATTGATATTATTTGCAGGATTGTATTGGATTATATTTTGTTAAGGTTGTTATTATGTTAATTGGTTGTTTTAATATTTGAATCGGAATATATTAAGGAGTTGGTTTAGGTGAGCAAGTTATTCTAATTAGGAGTCTTTCTTTCCTTATATTATGTTATTCAATTTGTAAAGGAGTCTTATAAGGAATTTGTTTTAAATATGAACTATTTTGGAATGAATCTAATCTTATCGATATTATCCTTTATTCCTTGAAATCATATCTCTATACCAACTTTGATATAAGATATTCCTGCTAACAATTATTATTTTATCCGTTGGTCTCAAGTATATTTTTCAACATTTGTTGAGATATTTAAGCTAACAAAGTTTTATAGCCGTTTGTCTACTATATATATATATATATATATATATATATATATATATATATATATATATCTTCTTGGCTAAAATAGGGATACATATAAGACAAGAGAAGTATACATCAATTCAGTGGAATCAAAGCAAATATCAGTATTATACAAAGATACTTCCATAGAGAGCTATCAACGTTTATTTCTAGCAAGTCTTGTTATATAATTTATTTTTTGGTTGGAAATAAGTGTCCTTTGTAATCATATATTTCTTGTAACGAAATTTGAGTTCAAGTCTTGTTGGGTTTGGTCTATCTAGCAATAGATAGGTTCTGTTCATAGAAAGCTTTTGATGAGTGAGTTTTATACCCATAATTGAGTGCGTTTGAGCTTATTCTTTTGGATGTTTTTATGTGTTTGTGTCTATTCATGCATGTTTTACATTGTCTTGTAGGAATTGGGACAAAAGTTACTCTCGCGTTTTCGACTTGTTATTTACACAACAGTCACTTCAGAGCCAATTTGAGTATTGCTCTGGACCTTATTTCGAAACACTCAAAGAATAAAAGTTGTAGATCTATGTCTCCTCTTTCCGGAGCATCTTGAATAATCGAAATCGGAGTTCGGACAAAGACGTTATGACCATTTTCCCAAAGGACATCGGAGCAGAAAATTTCCAACAATGGGGCCAGTGCCGGGGAGCCCAAACCAAGGCTATTTGTTACGCCAGGACGCTATAATGCAGTGTTCCAATAGTAGTGCCCAATAGCTGAAAAGCGACTGGGAAGAGTTTAGTCGGCTTGGACGCTGCTTTTGGGGCTTAATTTTGACACCTTTTTGACTCCAAATTGGATTGAGTTTGTTCCTAAGCTAAAAATTGGACTTGTAACCTATAAATACATGATGTAAGGCATAAAATAAAGGGAGATTACATAGATTAGATTAGAGATACACTCCATTAGATTAGAACATAAACCCTAGTTCTTATTAGTTTTGGAGATTGAAGCAACTTGAGGATCATTGAAGATTCAAAGCAGGAGTGAAAGAGGAGTCTCAAGACTACTGACAATAGATTCTCTTCTCTTCTCTTCTCTTACTTCTATCTTTTAATGTTTATTTAGTTGTGGATTCTTGATTTTAATTCAATGACAATGAACTAATTCTTTTATTAAGATTTCAATTGAACATTTTATGTCTATAAATTAGTTATTCGATTTATTCCAATTATTTGTATCAAAGTGAATTGTTTATCTTGCCTTGTGCTTATTGATTAATTATCTGATCAGTAATTACCTTGTTACTCTAGAAGGAATTGAAAGAGGAATTCTAGGGTTAGAACTGGGCATGATAACATGTGACTTAGTTATTTGCATGGTGAATAATTAGGTTCGTGAATTTAATGGAAATATTTGTTCACCGCATGTAACACATAAAGAATTGGAATTGAAGGAGTTTAATTCAATTGTTTTGCATAGAAATATAGCAAGATTAATCTGGATTAAATAGAAGTCAATTGAACACTTGGAAAAGGACTTTTGGCATTTGAGAATTCCTGTTAACAATTCAGTAGGCATAATAATTGGGATAATTTGATAATTGATTTATAGTTTATAATTGGGGATATTGAAGTCTTAATCTTTATTTATTTGAATTCATTTATAAAGCAATTCGGTTTAATTAGTTAATTTAGTTTTCTTAATTAGAAAAATCACACTTTGCAATTGTTTAATTAAAATTGATTTGGTTAAGAGTTAGTACTTGGTAATTTTTATTAAATAATTCCTCGTGGGAACGATACTCTACTTTTACTTTATTACTTGTTGATCGTGTATACTTGCACGTATTCATTGATTGCGAAATCAACAAGTTTTTGGCGCCGCTGTCGGGGAATTAATTTAATAATTTTTTACCAATATTAATTTCAATCAAATTAGTCTTAATTTAAACATTTTTATTTCTATTTTTAATTATCTTCCTATATTTCTCTCTTTTCAAGTACCATGGATGACTTTGCATATCAATGGCCATACACGAACCTAACTCAACCAAGGGAAACAAGGATTGATGGACTTAATACATCTTTTATAGAGCCAATACAAATTGTGGCAACTTCGAAGACGTTGGAGGTTATCGCAACTCAACGGAGTCGAAGGATGGCAAGAATGACTCAGCCAAGGGGAGCAGAGATTGACAGACTCGCAACACTTTCTACATTGTCAGCACAGCTTGAGACAATTTCGAGGAGGTTAGACGTTTTTGAAGCTCAACATCTTCAAAGTGTGGCGGTTACTTGTGATTATTGTGCTGGAAATCATATGAATCATCAATGCGCAATCAGTTTCGAGCCGGTACAGTATGGTGGTGATTACCCGAATAATTATGTCTATCCCAACAACAATTATCAGGATTGGGGGTATCACCTGGATTTTTCATGAAGCCATACTCATCAAGATCAATTTTATGCTCCAAGTCCAACATACCCACCGGATATCTCATGTCCACCTCCACTACAACAGGAAGAACATTAAAATTTGGAGCAAGTTTTGTCCAAGTTCATATCTTCAGGTGAGGAATGGAGGATTAATCAAGAGATATTGAGTCAAAATCTTACGAACCAAATGGAACAACTAACCAATACCTCGAACATTTGTCCTCAATACACTTGGCCCTATGACATGGATTCCGAGACTGATGGGGAGCTCAAACAAAACCTGCAACTAGATGAGCCACAAGATGTTGAAAGAGAGGAAAAATTAGGAACCAAGAAAAGGAGATCGACGAAGATTTAACTGTAAGATTCAACGAAGATGAGCCGATTTCATTACTATCCCATGTGCCTCCTCCACCAAAGTTCAAGAATCTGGGTAGTTTTGCAAAACCATGCCCAATTAAGAAGAATAATGTCATTTCAAGAAAGCTCTTTGTGACAGAAGAGCTAGTACAACTGTGGAGTCATGGTGGGTTGAAAAGGAGAAGATAGAGGAAGATCCCATTGTGTTTATTAAGCTTCAATACCCCAATCTGATCATAAACATAATAGAGAAAACACCTAGTTATTAGACGTTCTTAATAGGGAACCTATCTACAAAGAGCATGCTAGGTGACTTTCATTCAAGGGTCATTACTAATGGGAACCTCCCAAAAGAGACATTACTTCGGATGGATGGGGGGTTCCTCAATTTTCGTAGGGGAATTGGATAGAGAATTGAAGAAGTCAGGCTGAGACTATAAAACAAGCGCTTATTGGGTGCCAACCCAAGTTTAATTTTTATTTTTTATTTTTAGTTTTTATTAGGTTTTATATTAGTAGTTTTGAATTTGCATTTATTTAGGATTTAATAAAATTGCGTCTATCATGGTTTACAGGTTATTCAAGTCAAATTCAAGTGAGATGCCCAATTTGTTCCATGTGCTTAGCCTATTCTCCAAACTTAGTGGACAAGGAAGAAGATTGTTATATTTTCACGCAAGTCCTCTGCTTTACTTTTTTATATTTCAGCCATTGCGGACAATGTCTAGTTTAAGTTTGGGGGCATTTTAGTGTTGTATTGCATATAGTTAGTTATCTGCATGGTAGTTCATTTTTTTTATGTGTTAGCATTGTTTTTTTTAGGTTTGCATATAATACATGGTAGTTATTGGCATATTCATATATGTGTTGCATTAGTATGTGCTCATATAGTGTAATTGCATTTTTTTTGCATGAATCTGTGTGATAGGTTGGTGTGGTCTTAGCTCGACCTATGATAAGATTGGTTTTGTATGTTAACTTGAACAATGTTGATAATTGATGATGAGTTCTAATTTTAATCATGATGATAATTTGAGCCTGTCTTAAACTTATGTAACCGGTTAGCACTTAAAGTTTAACTGTTTTAATCCACTTGGTTCAAGGGTTTCATAATTTGTTTCTGAGGGAAAATCTTGGTTAAAATTTAAAGAAATTAGCGAATTGGCAGTAAAGGTTAGAATGACGTAAAAGCTTGAGTTTGGGGGAATCTATGGGATATATATATTACAAAAAGAGAAAAAAAAAAGAGAAAAAAATGAAATGATGAAAAGAAAAAAAGAAAAAAAAATCCAGAAAAAGAAAAAAAAAGAGAATAAATACCGTGGCATGCTTGTCTAGTTTTGTGGCCTTTGCTACTTGAGTAAGTAAGCCCTTGGGGGATTGTCTTTATACCCAGCGCCCTAAGGTCTTAATGGCTTGGGAGTCGTTGGTCGAAAGCTCGTTAAGGTAGCACTGAAAAGCCTAAGGGAATAAGACATTGCACAGCCATGAGAAAAAAATAAATAAATAAATAAAACACGAGAAAGAGCAAAAATGCCCTCGTGATTGAATTAAAGTAGAAATAAATCTTGTATTTACCCTTAGACTTGGTAATTGATTAGTTTTAACTGGAGTTGTCATGTTCACAAAAGTAATTGAATTGGAACTGAAATTTTCCTTCTAAGAAGTTTGTTATGTGATTATCTTGAACTGTGGTTGGTTAGAATGGTTAACAAGCACACACACACAACATAGGTGATGATTGGTTTGGATTGACTAATTGGTTAGAGTTATGGATTTTGACTAGATTGGATATATTGTTTGAGTACCAATGGTATCTTTGAGGTCTGTTTCTATATATCATACTGATTTATTACTGGGTTCGTAGGTATATTAGAAAGTAGATCATGCATATGCATTCATGTAGTTGAGTTAGTTTATTTATTTTTTGCTCTTTTGTGTTTTTGCTTGAGGACAAGCAAATGTTTAAGTTTGGGGGTATTTGATAAGTGAGTTTTATACCCATAATTAAGTGTGTTTGAGCTTAATCTTTTGGATGTTTTTATGTGTTTGTGTCTATTCATGCATGTTTTACGTTGTTTTATAGGAATTGGGACAAAAATTACTTGGATCGACGTTTGGGGTTGCCAGATTCGCGTTTTCAGCTTGCTATTTACATAACAGTCACTTCAGAGCCAATTTGAGTATTTCTCCAGACCTTATTTCGAAATATTCAAAGAATGAAAGTTGTAGATCTACGTCTCCTCTTTCCGGAACATCTTGAATCATCGAAATTGGAGTTCGGACAAAGAAGTTATGGCCATTTTCACAAAGGACATCGGAGCAGAAAATTCCAAAAATGGGGCCAGCACTGGGGCACCCAAACCAAGGCTATTTGCAGCGCCGGGGCGCTATAATGCAGTGTTCCAGCGCCATGTCCAGCGTTGGGGCGCTGGGGAAGAGTTTGGTCAGGCTTGGACATGTTTTGGGGCAAATTTTGACACTTTTTTGACTCCAAATTGGATTGGGTTTGTTCCTAAGCTAAAAATTGGATTGAGATTACATAGATTAGATTAGAGATACACTCCATTAGATTAGAACATAAACCCTAGTTCTTATTAGTTTTGGAGATTGAAGCAACTTGAAGATCATTGAAGATTCGAAGCAGGAGCGAAAAAGGAGTCTCAAGACTACTGACAATAGATTCTCTTCTGTTCTCTTCTCTTATTTCTATCTTTTAATGTTTATTCAGTTCTGGATTCTTGATTTTAATTCAATGACAATGAACTAATTCTTTTATTAAGATTTCAATTGAACCTTTTATCTCTATAAATTAGTTATTCGATTTATTCCAATTATTTATGTCAAAGTGAATTGTTTATCTTGCCTTGTGCTTATTGATTAATTATCTGATTAGTAATTATCTTGTTACTCTAGAAGGAATTGAAATAGAAATTCTAGGGTTAGAAATGGGCATGATAACATGTGACTTAGTTATTTGCATGATGAATAATTAGGTTCGTGAATTGAAAGGAAATATATGTTCACCGCATGTAACACATAAAGAATTGAAATTAAAGGAGTTTAATTCAAATGTTTTGCATAGGAATATAGCAAGATTAATCTATATTAAATAGAAGTCAATTGATCACTTGGAAAAGGACTTTTGGCATTTGAGAATTCCTGTTAACAATTCAGTAGGCATAATAATTGGGATAATTTGATAATTGATTTATAGTTCATAATTGGGGATATTGAAGTCTTGATCTTTATTTATTTGAATTCATTTATAAAGCAATTCGGTTTAATTAGTTAATTTAGTTTTCTTAATTATAAAAATCACACTTTGCAATTGTTTAAATAAAATTGATTTGGTTAAGAGTTAGTACTTGATAATTTTTATTAAATAATTTCTCGTGGAAACGATACTCTACTTTCACTTTATTACTTGTTGACCGTGTATAATTTAGAAGGAATTGAAAGAGGAATTCTAGGGTTAGAACTGGGCATGATAACATGTGACTTAGTTATTTGCATGGTGAATAATTAGGTTCGTGAATTGAATGAAAATATATGTTCACCGCATGTAACACATAAAGAATTGGAATTGAAGGAGTTTAATTCAATTGTTTTGTATAGGAATATAGCAAGATTAATCTGGATTAAATAGAAGTCAATTGATCACTTGGAAAAGGACTTTTGGTATTTGAGAATTCATGTTAACAATTCAGTAGGCATAATAATTGGGATAATTGGATAATTGATTTATAATTCATAATTGGGGATATTAAAGTCTTAATCTTTATTTATTTGAATTCATTGATAAAGAAATTCGGTTTAATTAGTTAATTTAGTTTTCTTAATTAGAAAAATCACACTTTGCAATTGTTTAAATAAAATTGATTTGGTTAAAAGTTAGTACTTGGTAATTTTTATTAAATAATTCCTCGTGGGAACGATACTCTACTTTCATTTTATTACTTGTTGACCGTGTATACTTGCACGTATTCATTGATTGCGAAATTAACCAACAGCTTTCAAGGTTGCAGAGGTGCAAAGGTCTCAGTGGTGAGAAAGGTTGCAGTGGTGCAAAGGGGGCAGAGGTGTCCATCGCAGTGGAAAGCTTTATTTGAACATGGAGTTCTTTTTATTGTATTTAATTGAGTATTAAGTTTAATAAAAAGAGTCTCTAATACAAGTTGGTATTGGACGTGGATTAGGCTACTAGACTAGAGGATAGGGGCTAAATCACGTAAAAATCTTGGCGTGATTTACTGTTCTTTTGTTTCTGTTTTATGCTTTAATATTATGCAGTTTTTGGTTTAAAATCGTGGCCAAAATTTATACTAATACGGACAGGTATTAGCTATCCGTTTATAAAAGAAGAACATAACTAATACGGACAGGGTTAGACAGTCCGATTATAGCCTGCTATAGTAAAATTTAAAAATTGACCACTGTAGATCACTTTTGAGTATTTACACCTATTCACCCCCTTTAGGTGTGCTTAATTATAGAATTACATTTGGTATCAAAGCAAGGCTCTACTAATATTGATCTTTGCAGGTCGTAGGGAAAGATCCTATGGCACACCTTTATTTTCAAGAAGGTCAATCCACAAGCCGACCACCTCTGTTGATAGGAAGCGAAAACTTCAACTTTTTGAAGTTCAGAATGAAGATTTTTCTTAAAAGAGACCCGTGGGAATGGTGGGTAGTTGAAAATGGACCTGTTATTCCTAGACACGATGATGGTAGACTCAAGACTCTCATGGACATGGATGAAAATGAAAGCTACATGTTTTCTTAAAACTCAAGAGCCATGAACACGCTGCTAAGTGGGATGATTCAAGCTGAAATTGACATAGTTTATGCATGCACCACTGCTAAAGAAATATGGGATACAATCATCATGAGACATGAGGGAACTACTAAGGTAAAAGAAGTCAAATTAAGTATGCTAATGCAAGAATATGAGCTTTTCAGGTTAGAGAAGAATGAATCCATCAAAGAAGCTCAAGATTCCTCACTCTTATGAACTCTCTAAGTATGCTTGGCCAGAAAATTGATCAAAGGGAGATAAATAGAAAGATACTTAGAGTCATGCCCAAACGGTTCGCACCAAAGGTTACAACTCTTCAAGATTCAACAACAATCAGTACAATGGAAACTCTCACTTTATTTGGAGAGCTTGAAGAATTTGAAAATCAGTTAATAAGGTATGATGAAGAAGATGAAGAACCAATAAATAAGACATTGGCACTTCAAGTCGAGAGTAACAACGAAAGTGACCACGAAGATTTTGATGAAGAAATTGAAATGCTCTCAAGAAAACTCAAGAGACTACTTCAAAGGAAGAAACAACGGAAAAATCAAAATGGTAGCTCAACTCCAGTGAGTAAGTCCGAAACGAAACAAGAAGAAGAAAATGTCCAACTATGTTTCATGGGACTAGAAGATGATGATCAACTTGAGGTAACAAATTTTCATAAAGCTTTTGATATATCTATGACTGATTATATTGCTTTACAAAATGAAAATCAACAGCTCAAAAAGAAAACTGATTATTTTAAGAATTATGTAAATGAGCTAATGAATGAAGTTAAGTAGCTTATTAAAGAGAAAAAAGAAAATGAATATCTTAAAAATAAAAATGAAGTGTTAAAAGAAAGTTTGAAAATGAGAGATGCATGCATAGATGCTTTTAATGATGGAAAAATGATGAATGTTCAACATGATGATAATATAAAAAATGCAGAAATAGCATCTTTAAAAAATGATCTTGCTAAATTTGTGGTAGGAGAAGAGAACCTAAATGTTATGTTAGGGGCACAAAGGTCTAGTCATGATAAACAAGGAATTGGGTATAATCCTATTAAAAATGTGAAAAATAAAACTAATGATAATATTAGAATGATTAATAGTAAACCAAGGTTTAAACCACTTTATTGTTCACCGTTTGTTACTTGTAGAAAATGTGGTTTTAAAGGTCATTTTGATTCTAATTGTAATAAAATTAGAATAAAACAAATTTGGGTAAAGAAATGTGATTTATATGTTACTAACCCAAAAGGACCCAAGAAGATTTGGGTACCAAAAAGTTAGAGACTATTTGTTCATTTTGTAGATGTCTCAAGGTCAAAGAGGAGACGAATAGTAGTTACCTATAAATTATTTGGCGGAATCTGTAAGTACCTCATATTGTTTTTTTAAATAATATTTTAATTAGATATACGGATTTTCTAACACAAGGGTTCATAATATTATTTATTCTAAAGTTTTTATTGTGCTAAATGTTCCATATTTAATACACATGACAATCATGACGAGGAATTTGTACTTGTAATTTTTTTTATGAACTTAACCATGATCTGTCAAAGGAAGAGATTTAGGATTCTGCAGGAAATAATAATTTGAGTCGTAGGTTAAATCGCTAAATTCGTGATGACTATCTGCCGTCCAATCGGAAGGAAAGACAAATAAAATCGAATGACCCTAACTTGGTCCATTTTAGTAGAAAACTCAAACATGCAGACACTAAAAAACAGACAGCCAGACCCGTCCGATTTAGAAGAAAATTTAGACGAACACACTAATGCAGAATGTGACATACTACAGTTTGAATCTAATGAACAGATGACCACTGCCAAGCTTCTTAGATCATCTCGAACTGTAAGAAATCATCCCCCAAATTTGATTATAAGTGACTTCCACATTGGATGATCAAAAGAAGTGTTTTTGAAAAGATTTGAGTATGAAAATCCAATATCGAAAACTTCAAAGCACATCTAGCAAGCTTACTATTGGTAACAACAATGTTGATATATAGGTAACAAATCACAAAGGTGTGATCGTATTGTTTACTTGCTATATGTGATTTTGTTATAAACTTGCTCCAATGATATTCTTTATCTTTGAACTTATTTTTTTAATATTGATAAATGGGGCAAGATAACTATTTAGCTAAATTGATATAAAATATTTTTTGTTAATGACAAAAGGGGAGAGATATTTGGGTAATGATGATTATGTTTTAATCAACTTGTGCTTAATGATTTATTTTTGATAATGACAAAGGGGGAGAGATATTGGTATTTGAATTAGTATTCATGTTATTGGTATTCATGTTATATGCAAGGATGGTTATTGAATTTAGGGGGAGCCTTATATATAGGGGAAACATATAAATTCAAAATATAATATATTGTCATCATCAAAAAAGGGGAGAATGTTGGTTTATATCTTTTGTGATTTTAATAATGACAATATATTTGGGTTTGTGTAATGATCTTATTTGATTTATTTGGGCTAATGGGTTTATTAAATAATATAATTCGTTGCTTTGTATGGTGACCCATTTTATATTATTTAAATTGATATTATTTGCAGGAATGTATTGGATTATATTTTGTTAAGGTTGTTATTATGTTAACTGGTTGTTTTAATATTTGAATCAGAATATATTAAGGAGTTGGTTTAGGTGAGCAAGTTATTCTAATTAGGAGTCTTTCTCTTCTTATATTATGCTATTCAATTTGGAAAGGAGTCTTATAAGGAATTTGTTTTAAATATGAACTGTTTTGGAATGAATCTAATCTTATCAGATATTATCCTTTATTCCTTGAAATCCTATCTCTATACCAACTGTGATATAAGATATTCCTGCTAACAATTATTATTATATCTGTTGGTCTCAAGTATATTTTTCAACATTTGTTGAGATATTTAAGCTAACAAGGTTTTATAGCCGTTTATTCTATTCTCTCTCTCTCTCTCTCTCTCTCTCTATATATATATATATATATATATATATATATATATATATATATATATATCTTCTTCTTGGCTAAAAGCAGGGATACATATAAGACAAGAGAAGTATACATCAATTCAGTGGAATCAAAGCAAATATCAGTATTATACAAAGATACTTCCATAGAGAGCTATTAACGTTTATTTCCAGCAAGTCTTGTTATATAATTTATTTTTTGGTTGGAAATAAGTGTCCTTTGTAATCATATATTTCTTGTAACGAAATTTGAGTTCAAGTCTTGTTGGGCTTGGTCTATCTAGCAATAGATAGGTTATGTTCATAGAAAGCTTTCAAGATTGCAGAGGTGCAAAGGTCTCAGTGGTGAGAAAGGTTGCAGTGGTGCAAAGTGGGCAGAGGTGTCCATCGCAGTGGAAAGCTTTATTTGAACATGGAGTTCTTTTTATTGTATTTAATTATGTATTAAGTTTAATAAAAAGAGTCTCCAATACCAGTTAGTATTGGACGTGGATTAGGGTACTAGACTAGAGGATAGGAACTGAACCATGTAAAAATCTTGGCGTGATTTACTGTTCTTTTGTTTCTGTTTTATGCTTTAATATTCTGCAGTTTTTGGTTTAAAATCGTGGCCAAAATTTATACTAATACGGAAAGGTATTAGCTGTCCGTTTATAATAGAAGAAGAACATAACTAATACTGAATGAGGTTAGGCAATCGTCCGATTATAGCCTGCTATAGTAAAATTTAAAAATTGACCACTGTAGATCACTTTTGAGTATTTACACATATTCACCCCCCCCCCCTCTAGGTGTGCTTAATTATAGAATTACATACTTCAGCGCCGTCATATGAATATTCCCCTATAAAACGAATATTACTCGACAAAACGAATATTCTCTGACAAACTGTTTATCTGATAATTTGCATAGATAACCTTTAACTATGACATTTATTAAATTAACACCTTACTATTTAGAATAATATATAAAGAAAATTAAATCTTATTCATAAAAAGTTGGGGTCTTACAATGGTAAGTATGAGATATGATTATATGTCAAGTATGAAAAACATGAAGTGTGTAGAAATGCAAAACATGAAGAAAGTAAAGTATGTTTAAAATGTGAATTATGTGTTACGTGATAACTGTTAAACTTGTTGGGAAACGTGATTGCTCACCCTTGCTTTAAATAAACATTTTCAACAAAGCCAAGGAATCTAGAGGTTTTGATAATGACAAACGAAAATTGATGCTTAAGGAATAGAAGTACTTATTATATTTAGAAGTTAATGTTATTAATGAAATAGTTGATGTATTACTCTGAGTTCAAGATGTTTGTATTATTAAAGCTTAGAAAACCCGGGATAATGTAAGAAAGGTGAGGTAAATATTATACTCTCTCCGTATTTAAAAAATTGTCGTTTTAGAAGAAAAAAATTGTTCCAATTTATTTGTCATTTACAACTTTCTAGGAGAATAAAATATTTACTTTCTTAATTATATCACCCCTACCTTCTCTCATTGTCCCGAGAAATTCTCTTCCTTGTATTAATAGTTTTCAACTTCTCATAAAGGGGTAATGATGAAATTTCAAACAAATTTTAATTGTTACTACCTCCGTTCCTTAATATAGGTCGTTTTAGAGAAATATTTTTGTTCCTAAATATAAGTCGTTTGAGAATTTCAAGTAAGCACTAATTGATTAGTTTCCAATATTATCCCAAGTAATAAATATAACTTTGGTTCTCTCACTATTTTTTGACCAATAAATAATACTCTCTTTTTCCAATACAAAGGCAATATAGACGATTGATAGTATATTTAATATTTTACAATCATTTCCTTAATACTTGTGCACAACTCTAAAACGACCTATATTAAAGAACGGAGGGAGTAAATGATAGTATTAAATGACTTTCTTAATTCATGTGCAAAAACCTTAAACGACAATATTTTAAAAACGGAGTTAGTATTCTATTATTGATCAATGTTGTGGATGTTAAGGAAGATCTAAAGATTACAATTCGGGTATTGAAAGATAGTTGTAAAGTTTTGATTAAATAAGACTTTATCAATTATTTATGTTAATAAATGATGAGTTTGTAGTTAGTCACGTTGTACCGTGAGCACCATACCCGAGGTCAAGGTAACCCAGATTTGGAGGCGTCACAGTTTTCATGCATGCTTTCATTTTTTACTTCCATTTTTTATGGTAATCTTCTAAAATCATATTCCCACAAAAAATAAAACTCATTATTTGAAGATAATAATAATATAAAAGAATACAAATAAAAATAAAAATAATAAAATGCATAAATAATATATGTTTATCAGTTAGTATTACATTCAATAACCCAATTGAATTATGGACATTCTACAAGTAATTTATTCTCCCCGTCCATGAGGGGGGATGTTCAACAAAATTAAAATTTACAGTTAAAATGGTAACTAAACATAGAAACATACAATAAATATTGTATTTTTTATTTTAAACAAAATGGTAAATATGTCAATTAAAATCCTTGTTTTTTGTGTTACTAACCCCTACAAAATTAGAAAAATTTAGTATTTAGTTTCTCAACCCTTCATAATTTGCCGCCTAAAAACAGCATATACATTGTAAGTTTTGCAACATTGGCCTTCTCTAACACCCAAAACACTTGTGATCACCCACCTCTCTCTCTTTAAATCTCTAAACTCACGCAATTCCATTAATCTTTAATCCCTCCTCCCAAATTTCCCTCCCCATTCGTATTATCCACATCTCAAAGAGAACAAATTGAGAAGCTGCCCGGTGGTGCTTTTTAATTCCCCCTACCCTCTAATCATTGCAGCCTTAATTAACCATGGCTCGTGCCATGGTCCTGTCATGGGCCTGTTTTGCGCTTTTTGTGGTCACAACAACTAATTTTGCTCAAGCTATCGGAGTAAATTGGGGAACTCAAATGGCGCAAAATCTCGACCTTGGCATAGTAATTCAAATGCTGCAGGACAATAAGATCAATAAAGTGAAGCTGTTTGATTCCGATCATTGGACGGTCAAACATTTTGCTGGTAGCGGCATTCAGGTCATGCTCGGCGTCCCTAATAGCCAACTGGCCCGGTTTGGGGATTATGACAAAGCCAAGGATTGGGTCAAAGAGAATGTCTCAAAACATCTTTATGATGGTGGAGTTGATATTAGGTGAATAACATTTGTTTTCATTTTTATAAACTATGATGTCAAATGAAAATTCCCAAAAAGAAGGAAAATATGAATGCAACTTTTTTCTGTACATAGTTTTTGTGATGAATCAATTGGACAAAAATGAATTTTTGTACAATACAATATATGCAATATTTTGTCTTAAAGACATTCCATTTGTTTAAAATATAAGATTAAGTTTTGCCTTTTTGAAGTTAATTTGTGTTATTATCAAATTTAAAATTGGTATGAATTTATTTATTTTAGAAAGCTAAGTCTTGCCAAACTTTTTCTTCTAATAAAATTATGAAAATTGTAATTTATCTCAATAGTAGTAATAATCACAAATTATTAATATTTTTTAAAGTTAAATGGATCGAATTTAAAAATATCTCACTTTGAAATCAAACTAGAAATTACACACCTTTTCATCTATTTTACTTGTAAATTTGAATGAAATTCCATTTACGAATTTTCTTTACTTTCTGTTCAATCCTGTTGGTTTACATTTATTGCTTCTGTTCTATGAATAAGTTTGAATATCGATTGAACTTCCACTAATTTTTTTTAACGAACTAAACTACGGCATGGTTTTACAGGTATGTGGCTGTTGGAAATGAACCATTCTTGAAGTCGTACAATGGTTCAAACCTAAAAACAATGTTCCCCGCATTGGAAAACATCCAAAAGGCTATAAATGAAGCTGGCCATAAAGACAAAATCAAAGTGACCATCCCCCAAAATGCTGATGTCTATGAATCCAATTCAACTCCGTCTGAGGGTAATTTTCGAAGTGACATACGAGACCTCATGGTTAAAATTGCACACTTTCTCAATGACAACGATGCGCCATTCCTCGTTAACATATACCCCTTCCTTAGTCTCTACCAAAATCCTGATTTTCCTGTTGATTTTGCTTTCTTTAATGGAGGGGGAAAAGGGGTCCAAGACAAAAATATATACTATAACAATATGCTCGATGCTAATCTTGACACCCTTGTTTGGTCTTTGAGAAAAGCAGGGGTCCCGAAGCTGAAAATAGTTGTTGGGGAAATCGGATGGCCAACCGATGGCAACAAATATGCCAATCTCCAAATGGCTAAGAAATTCTACGACGGATTTTTCAAGAAAATGGCCACCAACAAAGGGACTCCTCTGTATCCGGGGTACATTGAGGTTTACCTCTTTAGTCTTACGGATGAGAACAAGAAAAGTGTCGAACCAGGTGATTTTGAGCGCCATTGGGGGATTTTCAGGTATGATGGACAGCCTAAGTTCCCAATGGACTTTTCAGGGAAAGGAAATGATGTAATGCCAGTTGGGGCAAAGAATGTGCAATACCTTCCTCGGCAGTGGTGTGTGCTCGATAATGATGTCAAGGACATGGGTGCAGTTCCATCCAACATACAATACGCCTGCTCCTTGGGCGATTGCACGAGCCTGGTAGCTGGAGGAGGGTGCAGTAAATTGGATGAGAGCAAGAGGGTTTCGTACGCATTTAACAATTATTTCCAGATTAATAATCAGGATGTGGAGTCGTGCGATTTCCAGGGGCTGGCAAAGATTGTGAAGCAGAATGCCTCTACAAGTGACTGTCTGTTTCCAATCGCGATACAGAGTGCTGGAATGAGACTGAACATGGCGACTGGAGTGAGTGTTTTGGTTATATTGTTGACATTTTTCACACTGTTTTAGTGTCATAATTAATCACTTTGACCAAAATATTATGGTTGATCATTTGCCGTGTCTAAGTTTATGGAGGATAGTGTTCAACATTCCAAATTCAATAATTTAAAACTCTTAGCTAGGGTAGCTTAATATTCAGTTTCTCTCAAAAAAAGTTTAAATTATTCACACCTTATGATCAACTTGATATTCAGCAGTTATGCAAGAAATTTGTTTAGATCATACAAGCCTCCAACCAGTTACTACCCACAATGGTCGACTAGGAATGAACAAATCTAACAGGGGTCTGATATTATAATTCATGGAATTATAATCCCAAGACTATTAATTCTAGGATTAAATAGTCTTAGTCACATGTTTGTTTTTTATGAGATTATTCATGGGATAATTTAAAATAATCTCATATTATGTTTATTTTATTACAAAATTAATTAAATGATTGAATAAAAAAAATCATTTGGACTATTATACCCTTACCAATAATAACATATTTTAAATTAGAATTTAAACTTGTTTATACAACAAAAAGGCACCTATAAATAAATAAAACTAGAGACAGTTATGATGAAGCTCGTCATGAAAAGTTTATTTTAAGCAAATAAATGATAAATTTTAATAGTAAATGTAGATGTACTTTCAAAATAAGTTTTATTCTCATAAAAAAAACTTTTTACGCAAAATATATATTATTATTAACAATAAACTTTAAATATTATTTTGAAGCTTATAAATTTTTAGAGCTCGGTACAAATTGAATCATTTACCTCAAAAATCTTGAAAGTCATATAAAAACATAAAATTAATAAAAATTGATTGAATAAAATTAATTAATAAATAAATAAAATAAAATTCATAATTAAATCAACTACAGAAAAATATTAAATCAACTGCAGAAAACTTCCAAATTTTCTAAAAAGAAATTATCTTGATTTAAATTTTTTACTATTTTTCTTTTTGTCCAAAATTCTGAAACATGTATGTTGCAGTACTTTACTGGAAGAGAAATAGTAGTACACAGTTTGATCATATTTTAACCCATTCATGTCTGGACGGTGGGCAATTTAAAATTTTACAAACATGGTTTATTAGTTTACCAAAACTATGAACCAAATTCTAATTAATTTAACCATCTTACCCTTAATAAGTCTGCTACAGTAAAACCTCTATTTAGGAATAGATTTGGGATCAAACTATTTATATTCTAATTGAGAGGTTATTACTAAATAGAGGTATCAGTACAAAATATTTTTCAAACACCAAAAAATATCCACTTTAACAAAAATATAGATTTTATAATAAAAAAATAAAGAAAACATAAATTATTTAGATTTTCAAACTAGGAAATGTAGTCTTTTATAGGAAATGTAGTCTTTTTATAGGAAAATGTGGTATTTTATAGAAAATATAGTCTTTTATAGGAAAATATAGTTTCTTATATATATATGTGAAATTATTACTGAAAGTATTATGCATACAAGCCAATCATGTATGATGATAAAGCATATACTGTGTAATCAATCTTATTTATTTATTAATAAAAGAATTATTTATTAAAGACATTTATTATCTACATACTGTCTTTTTTTAATAATATGTGATAAACTCATAGTTTTAAGCAACGCTTTTAGAATAATGATGATGATCATTCTAATGAGATCTAAATTCTTAGAAAGCTTAAAACTAAAATAGTTCCCAATCATTGGATTACTAAATTGGGGATTAGTGAATCCGGATAGATTGTTACATACGTTGTCTTGCTCATTGGATGAGGATGATTGATCTCACGATCATTTGTGTGGAGACACTAAAGCAAGTATGTAAGTCTTTATTAGAGAATAAGTTCATCGAACGCACTCGCTAAGCTTAATACCTAATGGAGTTTTACTTACTCCGTCAATAGGAATTCTCAGTAGTGATAGTAAGACAAATGATCTCAGACTTGAGATCATCATAAGATATCTTATATATAATGAATTACACTTTGACTTATTCCTTAAGACTCTTAGAGTAGATATCAAAGGGTATGCTTGGGTGTAATAAGTTATATATGAAGATAATGAATGATCAATAAAGAATCTACCACTTCTAGTAAAAAGGAGAGATGTCTATGTGATTCGATAAATGACAACCCATGAATCCTTGGCGAGGTGGAATGAAATTAGAAAGTAGTTTCTAATTTGCATTCATTAGAGTTGTTCATTTTGGAATCGAAATACATATAATTAAATAAAATAAGACTTGACAAGAATTCCATGTCTTATATTTAATTAGGACATCAGTATGGTGGAAGGATTGAATCAGACGCAGAACTATTTACTCAAAGGTTCTTTTATGATTAATGTTGAAATCTATATTATCCTGGAAAGTCGTTGATCAAGTAGAGAGCTTATATCCCTATTGTAGAATAAATATTATTTATTTAAATAAATTATTTGTTTAATTTATTTATTTAAATGAGATTAGAATTGTTCTAATTGATTTATTCACAACCTAGCTTAATATGGAGAACCAAAGGGTCACACCATAAAAGGAAGAATAATTATTTAAGAAGTTAATGGCATAATTGTAATAATATATTAAGTATATTTAATTTAATCTATGGTGATAGAATAAATTAAATAGCTTAATATTTATTATTTAATATTTTAGAAATATTAAATATAAATTAATAAGAGAGTCTTATTAATATTATTATAATTATTATTATTTTAATTTCTAAAAGGTTTAGGAATTAATTTAATATTAAGTACTCTCATTTATTCCTAATTGGATTAGGAAAGAAAAATTAGTTAAAGAGAGTTTAACTAATTATCCCTAATAGGATTAGGGGAGCCCATTTAATTAAAAGAGTTTAATTAAATAAATAATACCTTATTTTAATTAAAATAGGTTATATAATATCTTTATAAGAGGAGTCTTATATTAGATATGAGATATACGTAATTCCTAGATATGGAGAGTACACCCCTTTTCTTATTCGGATAGGAAAGAAAACTAGGGTTTGAGCCAAATCCTTCTTCTTGAAAAATTCTCTTCCTTGGTGGATCACTATATAGAGGCCACACACTTGGGTGGCTTACATCGATCAAAGGAAGGAATCTACCCGGAGATTCAAGGAGATCATGAGAAGTAGGAGGTGAACTCGCACTGCACGAGAAGCTTCGCTTGCTGCAGGTATGATTTCATAATTTCTTATTCTTCGTTTAATTAATAATATGCATAAAGGATGATCCGTAATTGGTTTGTGAAAAATTTTAAAATCGATTTTATCTCGCTTCATTATTTTTGCAATTTTGATTGCTACTTTGATTTTCACGAAAACCTAATAAAGTGGTATCATGAGCCAAACTTTATGCTAATTATTAATTATTTTGATTCCACATATGTATGGGTATGTATTTAGAATAATTTATTGGGCATAATTTGTTGTATAAAATTATTATTTTATTGAAAGAAAAAAAAAAATTAAGTATAAAACAACTTGTTGTTTTTGAATTTTTTTTATTATCTGCATTGTGCAATTTTTTTTTCTTTCATAATGGACTGATTAAAAGTATATATATATATATATATATATATATATATATATATATCAATTCTATATCCGTATGGCAAGTTGATGTAATCACGTGACTAATTTAAAAAAAAAAAAAAAAAAAAAAATCAATGCATCATCTTGTTATATCATATAACATGGCAATCATTTTTTTTTTTAAATACAAAAGGCCATCACGTTGACCAAGGGTCCGATATCAAAAGTGGTCCCACCATTTTTTTAAAGAGTAAGACTTTTATTATATATATATATATATTTGTATATATATATATATATATTAATCTTAATAATTTTATAATTAAAATAAAAGAGTTTATTTTAATCTTGAAATTGATTTCATGCAACATAAAATTGCCCATTAAATGATACTCATATATATATGGAATGATTTTATTTATTGATACATATGATGATATGTATGATAATAAATGGGATTGATTATGACAATCAACCAATATGATTGGATTTATTTTAGTTAGATGTTTGAATGAATGGGTTTTATTAAATGGGGTCTCAGATACCTCGCCTCTTTTCGGTTTTCTTCTTGATGTAAATTCTATCTCTCTCCTATGTACTTCCCTCGATCACGATCAAGGTTTCTATTTAAATTAAATAGTTTAATGTAATAGGATTAGTTAGAATTTTTTTGAAGAACCGGAGATCAAGGAGCGCTTGAAGACTCGCTTGTAATGGAGCCCGGTTTAAATGTAATAGTTATATTTAAATGTTTATTCTTTGCACCCTAGGGTTTGACCTTTTGGTTCACTTGGTGGCTCTAGTGAACCAAACTAGAATAAAAGTCCATAATCAATCCGGGTAGAATATAGTATTCTATATGTGCATGCTAGTAGTATATATATTATATATTATGCAAACATGCTTCAGATGTTTAATAATATGACGATATTTATATATATATTTGCATGCTGCTTAAACAAGATGAGACAAATAATAACAAATCCTCAAAGTTTTTTATTTATTAAGTCTTAAGCGTTCAAAGATATTTAGATTATCGAACGCCGCCTTTCTAGCATGATAAAATTAAATAGAGTATTAAATATTTAATATGAGTTTGTTGTGTCACCACAAGGCAAGTATTAAGTGTTTAAGATGTTAATTTATCACATTTGATGCTTATAAAGAAAATTGAACAATATTGTTTTGTTGTGTCACCACAAGGGCGATATTTTTCTTTTTGAATATATGGAAGTGCTAGGATGGACTTAACTTAGATAATTTTGATTCGGATGTGCCACCACTTGATCAAAATAATCCAAGAGGCAAAACATAAGGAGTTACATGTCATGTAATTGACAAGGAGTTGTCTACCTATTTATTTATATATAGTTTGTTGTGTCACCACAAGGCTATATATATTTGAAATGGGATCCTTATTCTCACTAGCAAAAACTTTAATTAGATTTTGCTTAACTATATAAATGAGGGTAATATATTTTGAAGAAAATAGTGGGAGATACCAATATAAAATAAGACCTAATTTATTTTGGTAATTAATAAATGAATGTTTCCTAAAATATTGTCTTTTTACATGCGTAATTTTGAAAATGTCACATTCACTAATTTCAATCACTTTAAGCATACTTGATGCTAACAAACCGACCGGACCAAACTACACCTGGACCGGTTGAGGAATCGAGAATTGTTCTCACCACTTTGAAAGATTTCTTATGTCCTAAATTCGCCTGCACTGCAAAATTTCGAGATGCCTCCGAGGAAGAGATTGCTACTTTTAAACAAAGGGCAAGATGATGCATCTGTGGCTCAATGCATCATGCTCGCATCCACGAGTAACGAGCTTGACAACAAGATGAAAAACATGGATGCTCCTACTATGCTACTACACCTTGGAGAGTTGTATGGTGAGCAAAGTAGGGCCTAGATATGAAATATCTAAGGAGCTCTTCCGATCTCTGGATGATCGAGGGCACTACTGCTTGAGACTCATGTCCTAAAGATGATCAATCGATTGAACATCTTGGATGACTTGGGTTCAATCATGGATGGGGAGTTGAGTCAAGATTTAGTCTTGCGATCCACTCCCGTAAACCTTCTCACAATTTGTTGTGAATTTTCACATGAATAAGTTGGATGTCGACTTGCGAATTACTTAACATGTTGAAAACTCAACTGAAGGTCACCTCCCATCCAAGAAGAACCATGTCTTCTCGGTGGATGATTCTTCCAAGAAAAGGAAGAGGCCCAAGGTATCTTCTCGAAAGAAGAAATCCAAGAAGGCTAAGGGAAAGGCGAAAAGTGAAGGATCAAAAGAAACTCGATCCAAATTAGCAAAGGAATTTGCTTCCATTGCAACAAGCCGGGTCATCGGAAGAGGAATCTGCAAGGATTATCTTGCGTAACAAAAGCGTAAAGAAGCTTGGAGAAGCTTGAATCCTAATCAAGGTTTGTTTATGATTGAAATTAATTTTTCCGAAAGTCAATCTTCTACTTGGGTATTGGATACCTGGGATGTGGTTCTCACATATGTAATAATATGCACGACCGGTCAAGTAGAAAGTGAGCAAGGATGAGGTCGTCCTACGAGTGGGAAATGGAGCAAAGGTTCTTTGCATTAGTCAGTAGGGACTTATTGTTTAAAGACGCCACTTGGCAAGTTCATTAATTTAAATAATTGTTATTTTGTTCCAAATATCATTAGAAATATTATTTCTATCTCTCGTATTGGATATGGATGGTTTTAATATTATAATAAAGAACAACAGTTGTTCCATTTATAATGATAATGTTTTATATGGTGTTGGTAATTTACTTAAATGGACTTTATATACTTGACTTGCATGAAAATATATTTCAAATTGAACAAACTAATAAAAGGAAAAGAGATGATGTTAATTATACCTTCATGTGGCAATCGTAGACTTGGTCATATTAATGAAACAAGATTATCCAAGTTGCATAAAAGATGGGCTCTAGAGCTATCTCGATTATGAATCATATCCAACTGTGAATCTTGTCTCATGGGTAAAATGACTAAATCTCCTTTTAGTGGAAAAGGAGAAAGAGTTACTGAGTTGTTAGCGTTGGTACACACGGATGTATGTGGACCTATGACAACTCACATTACGAGGAGGGTATTCTTATTTTATTACATTCACCGACGACCACTCAAGATTTGGATATGTGTATTTAATGAAATACAAATCAATCATTTGAAAAGTTCAAAGAGTTCGTAAGTGAAGTTGAGAAGCAAACCGGTAAGAGTATTAAGATTCTTCGATCTGATCGAGGAGGAGAATACTTAAGTGGTGAGTTTCTCAATTGTCTCAAAGAAAATGGTATAATCTCACAATGGACTCCACCAAGAACGCCACAGATGAATGGTGTATCTGAAAGGAGAAATCGAACATTGTTGGACATGGTTCGATCTATGATGAGTTTTACCGACCTTCCAGTTTCCTTCTGGGGATATGCCCTAGAATCGGCTGCATACCTACTTAACAAGGTACCTACAAAATCCGTCCCCAAGACCCCATATGAGTTATGGATAGGGAGGAAACCAAATCTTAAGCATGTTAAGACTTGGGGTTGTCCAAATTATGTCAAAAAGTTTGAAAACGATAAGTCACAGACTAGATCTCGACAAATGTAGATTTGTGGGATATCCTAAAGAAACATCGGGTATTATTTCTATCATCCAACCGATCAAAAGGTGTTTGTTATGAAACATGCGCTTTCTTGGAAAAGGAGTTTATCCTTGAAGGGGTCGAATGGGAGTAAGATATATCTTGAAGAGGTTCAAGAACCACAAAATGCTTTGCTGATCAAAGTGAGGTACCTAATCAAGTAGAGATTCCTTCCTGCACACACACCCTATTCAGAATCGAAGAGTACCAAAGATACCAGACAGTATGGACTTGTCATAGAAGATGACAATGAGGTACGATCATAGATGATGATGATCCATTGAATTATGAGCAAAGCATATGAGTAGTAAAGACTCGTGAGAAATGGCAAGAAGCCATGAAATCAGAGATGGACTCCATGTATGAGAACCAAGTATGGACTTTGGTCTCACCACCAAGGCACTAAGCTTTATTGGGTGTAAATGGGTCTTTAAAAGAAAGACCGGAGCAGACGGCAAGGTAGAGACCTATAAGGCCCGACCGGTTGCAAAAGGTTTCAAACAAAGACAAGGAGTCGACTATGACGAAACCTTCTCACCAAGAGTAATGCTCAAGTCCATTCGGATTTTGCTTGCAATTGCAGCTTTACCATGACTACTGAAATCGGCTGGAGATGGACATGAAAACGGCCTTCCTCAATGGGAAACTTGAGGAGGATGTGTATATGACACAACCGGAGGGATTTGTTTCAAAGGTTGGAACAAATCAAGTCTCATAAGCTTCAACGATCCATTTATGGATTAAAGCAAGCTTCTCGTAGGTGAACATCCGCTTTGATGAGACAATCAAAAGTTTGATTTTATCAAAATGAGGATGAACCATGTGTGTACAAGAAGGTTAGTGGGAGCGCTTATTTTATTCCTTGTATTATATGTTGATGATATATTACCGATAGGGAATGATATTCCTATCTGCAAACAATTAAAATCGGTTATCTAAACACTTCTCCATGAAGGACTTGGGAGAAGCATCCTATATTTTGGGGATAAAGATCTATAGAGATAGATCTAATAGGATGCTTGGCTTATCCCAAGGAACATACATTGACATGATGCTAAAAAAGGTTTAGCATGGAAGATTCCAAAAGAGGTCTCATCGCCGATGAGCCATGGAATACATCTCTCAAGAAACAAGCCCCAAAGACACTGAGGAGAGAAACCGCATGAGTAAGATTCCTTATGCTTCAAAGAATAGGATCTATCATGTACGGTATGATATGTACTATACCGTATGTCGCTCATGCACTTAGTGTAACAAGCGAGATATCGGTCGAATCCGGAGAAGAACACCGGAAGGCGGTGAAAAATATCCTAAAGTACTTAAGAAGAACTAAGGATGTATTTCTTGTCTACGGTGGTCCTCGAATTAAAACTAGAGGGCTTCACAGACTCAAGTTTTCAAACAGACCAAGATGACATGAACCGCTTTCGGTATGTGTTTTACCTTAAACGGAGGCGCAGTGAGTTGAAAAGTTCCAAGCAAGAAAAGCGATTCTTGATTCAAATGTGAGGCGTAGTACATAGTTGCAAGTGAAGTCGCGCAAAGGAAGTCTGTTTGGATGAAGAAGTTCATTACCGAACTTGGTGTGGTTCCTAGCATTAAAGGACCAAAGGTGCCTTTATTCGTGCGGACAACACTGGAGTCATTGCATGTTAAGGAACCCAGTCTCATCGTAAATCCAAACACGTGTTGCGCATGATTTCATTTGATCGAGAGATCATTGAAGAGGAGACGTCCACCACAGGCGTGTGGACTCTCAAGACAATATTGCAGATCCATTTACTAAAGCGTTAACACAATGCAATTTTGATCGTCACTTAGAGAAGATGGGTATGAGATACCACGGCGATTGGCTTTAGTGCAAGTGGGAGATTGAAAGTATTATGCATACAAGCCAATCATGTATGATGATAAAACATATACCGTAATCAATCTTATTTATTTATTAATAAAAGAATTATTTATTAAAGGCATTTATTATCTACATGGTGTCATTTAATAATATGTGATAAACCCATAGTTTTAAGCAACGCTTTTAGAATAATGATGATGATCATTCTAATGAGATCTAAATTCTTAGAAAGCTTAAAA
Organism: Panax quinquefolius; assembly: GCA_020205615.1. Classification (NCBI taxonomy): domain Eukaryota; kingdom Viridiplantae; phylum Streptophyta; class Magnoliopsida; order Apiales; family Araliaceae; genus Panax; species Panax quinquefolius. Next base: position 296,675 of record JAINUW010000716.1, on the reverse strand, counting down.
CTAAAATAGTTCCCAATCATTGGATTACTAAATTGGGGATTAGTGAATCCTGGATAGATTGGTACATACGTTGTTTGCTTCATTGGATGAGGATGATTGATCTCACGATCATTTGTGTAGAGACACTAAAAGCAAGTATGTAGGTGCTTATTAGAGAATAAGTTCATTTGAACGCTGACTCGCTAAGGAATACCTAATGGAGTTTTACTTACTCATCAATAGGAATTCTCAGTAGTGATAGTAATACAAATGATCTCAGACTTGAGATCATCATAGTATCTTATATATAATGAATTACACTTTGACTTATTCCTTAAGACTCTTAGAGTATATCAAAGGGTATGCTTGGGTGTAATAAGTTATATATGAAGATAATGAATGATCAATAAAGAATCTACCACTTCTAGTAAAAGGAGAGATGTCTATGTGATTCGATAAATGACAACCCAGAATCATTGGCGAGTGGAATGAAATTAGAAAGTAGTTTCTAATTTGCATTCATTAGGAGTTGTTCATTTTGAATCGAAATACATATAATTAAATAAAATAAGACTTGACAAAGAATTCCATGCCTTATATTTAATTGGACATTGTATGGTGGAAGGATTGAATTAGCATCAGAAACTATTTACTCAAAGGTTCTTTTATGATTAATGTTGAAATCTATATTATCTGGAAAGTCGCCGATCGCTAGGAGAGGCTTATCCCTATTGTAGAATAAATATTATTTATTTAAATAAATTATTTGTTTAATTTATTTATTTAAATGAGATTAAATTGTTCTAATTGATTTATTCACAACCGTTAATATGGAGAACCTAAAGGGTCACACCATAAAAAAGGAAGAATAATTATTTAAGAAGTTAATGGCATAATTGTAATAATATGTTAAGTATATTTAATTTAATCTATGGTGATAGAATAAATTAAATAGCTTAATATTTATTATTTAATATTTTAGAAATATTAAATATAAATTAATAAGAGGAGTCTTATTAATATTATTATAATTATTATTATTTTAATTTCTAAAAGGTTTAGGAATTAATTTAATATTAATACTTTCATTTATTCCTAATTGGATTAGGAAAGAAAAATTAGTTAAAGGAGTTTAACTAATTATCCCTAATAGGATTAGGGAGCCCATTTAATTAAAAGAGTTTAATTAAATAAATAATACCTTATTTTAATTAAAATAGGGTTATATAATATTTTATAAGAGGAGTCTTATATTAGATATGAGATATACATAATTCCTAGATTTGGAGAAAGACACCCTTTTCTTATTCCGATAGGAAAAAGCTGGGTTTGAGCCAAATCCATTCTTCTTGAAAAATTCCTCTTCCTTGGTGGATCACTTATAGAGGCCACACACTTGGGTGGCTTACATCGATCAAAGGAAGGAATCTACCCGAGATTCAAGGAGATCATGGAGAAGAGGGAGGTGAACTCGCACTGCAGGAAATTTCGCTTTACAAGGGTATGATTTCATAATTTCTTATTCTTCGCTTAATTAATAATATGCATAAAGGATGATCCAGTAATTGGTTTGTGAAAAATTTTAAAATCGATTTTTATCTCGCTTATTATTTTTGCAATTTTGATTGCTACTTTGATTTTCACGAAAACCTAACAATTACTATATAGAGGTATAGTTTCTTAATACGACACTTAAAAAGTATATAACATATTATAATTTAGAGGTTATTTTAATTTAAAACTGGCCCAAATTGGGATCAAATTTTTTTATAATATTATACAGGTTATTCTTATATAGAGTATTCTTAAATAGGGGTTTTACTGTATAAGTATTTATGCATTCACCAGAGTTGAGACCTTTAGGTGGATTTCAACCGAAATAATTTATTAGGGTGCTTAACACTAATATACAATAATTAGAAAGTATTTACAAAAATAATACATACACAAAATAATTACAAAAAATAGCACAATTCACATTAATAAGGAAACCTAAAATTAAGGAGAAATAACTGCTCTAACTAATAATTCAAATTCAAATATCTGGGATCTAACAACAAAAATAAATTCAAATTCAAATATTCAAATTCAAATCTTGATCTCCCTCACAGTAGCCCTCTCCTCCGTTACTCCGCCGCGAATCTTCATTGTCCAAAACGCCAATGAAAAGAAGAAGAAGATTCGCCCGACAAAAAATTTATAAATAAATAGATGTAACTCTTACTGTTCTGAATTTTTTTTATGACTATTTGAATATCCACAAAAACTAAAATAGTTACCTTTATATAAATGGTTGACTATCAATTGCATAACATTCAAATTAAATTGTTAACTTAATAAAACGTTACACGGAGCAAAAAATAAAAACGCTTTAGTAAAAATTTGAAAACACGGAGCAGAAGTTCTCTCCCCACAACTGAAGCAGCTCGCTCTTGTCCCCTCACTCATCTACCTCACTCATCCTTCGCATTCTAGCTCTTTCCCATTCTCGCTCAATCATGACTGAAAATCACGAAACTATGGGCAAGGGAATGCTAGTTGTTGCCTCTATCCCAAATTTTTCGCTCACGCATGGAAATAAAAGTTAGGGTTTCTACTGCTTGAAATAGTGAACAAGAACCATAGGGATTCTCATCCCTGTTATTTTCTGGGTCTGCGAATCCTTAAGATGTCTGTCAGGTTTTTCTTCTTTTGAAGTTAATTGTTTATTTACGGGATCATTTTGTCATTTGTTGGATTAAATTTATAGTGAATTAATAGCTTTTTCTCTAGCATCTGGTTTTGCTATTTCTTGTGTATATCAGATGTAAAAATGAAAAACGAAGAAATGGATACATCTGTATCCATCCTATAATTCTACTTTAGTATTTATTTTGGGACATGCTCTGGTTTCAGGTCTGTTTTACTCTTTAAACCTTTTGCTTTTCCTGATTGAACCTATAGGATGATGAGGGGGAACATGAAGATTCTCCATTTGCAAAATCACTTGCCATTCATGAAAGAAAACCACACAGAAGATTGGCCGTCTAAATCATCATCTGAAGAAAATGATTCTGAGAGCTCTGAAGAAGGTTCAGCTACTGAAGGTTATTTTTAAACAGCCTTAACTATGCCTAAATGTGTACATGCTGACTCTATAGAATATTATACTTTTTTTAAAAAAAAAACTGTGTAAGATATAAGATCACCAACGGAGAGAAGAATGTGTTTTTATTGTCTTTTGATACTCTTTTACTTTCCCTAATGGTTATCTATACCAAGACTCGATTTGGGTGTGAATTACTAGGTGATGTGTATATAGCTGAGCCTGATTACTGATTAGTTGCATTATCACACTAGGTTGCGGAAATCGTTATTGGGCTATTTTTTATTTATTTGTTTTGGAATTCACATGTTGGTCTCTTTCATTTTGGTCTTACATTAAGATATAAATTAAGCATCTACTTGTAGAATTTTTATGTCATGTTATCTTATCTCTTAAACTCCCAAAAAAATGGAGAACTTAAGTATATTCATTTGTCTTCTAGTTAAAATGGATAATGTACTGTATTACAAAAATATACTACAATGCTAACTTCACAGTTGTAACTCTCAAAGAGAGATAATTCTTCTTGTTTGGGTTATAGCTACCATTGCAGTGAAGATACCTGGACCAAAGACCAAGCACAATCTTTTTGGTATTACTAAAGGGTCGAGACACCTGAGAATTTCTTCTTCCCTCTAGATAACTATAAGTTATGGAATCCTGAGATTATTTTAGGGATACCTCACTGCAAACTCATTACTAGTCTGCAAATGTGTCTTTAATTTTCACATACTGCAAAGTTGCTGTTATTTTCAACATGCCTAGTCCTTTGGATGATGATTTTTCTTAACCCTGAATTTCTGATGGATAGAATACTGATTAGAGAATGTGTCCCCTCTTTATTACAATAGATATTAAAAACAAAATAGTACTAAGAGATCATCCAATGCACAACAGAAATGTTTAAATCTATAAGTATACTCTCAAAAGAAGCAAGAACATAGAAAATTTGATTAACAAAATCATGAAACTGGTACAAGAACTACAACTACTACTTAGTCTCTAAAGGTAATCCGTGGATGCAAAGGTTCAGTTATAAACTCAGCATTCATTCACAGTCCTTGAAGACTCCAGTATGGTGTAGATGATCTTTTTTGTTGTAGTTGAATTCTTTCTTTTGTCTCTAGTTGTGATGCAATTCTGTAACTCTGTTATTTAAATGTTCTCTCATTTTGAAGTCAATATACTAATTTGTCAGTGAACTTCCACCTTTTAGTATACTCTGGTTACCCTAACATTACATTCTATAATGTATTGTCAGTACTTGCAGCCTGATCGGGTCACAGACTTTTGTAAGAGGAACAAGTTACAGCTAATAATAAGAGCCCATGAATGTGTTATGGATGGGTTTGAACGGTTCGCTCAGGGGCAGTTGATCACTCTTTTTTATGCAACAAACTATTGTGGCAAGTGCTAATAGTTTTGGTTTTTCTCCTGCTTAGGTGCTAATTTTCAGTCTAATTAAAGAATAAGCTTACAGGAACGACAAACAATGCTGGAGCTATACTGGTAGTTGGCAGAGGGCTGGTGATTGTTCCTAAATTGATTCACTCCTTGCCACCTCCCTTGCATTCACCTGAGACATCTCCAGAACGGGTCATGGATGACATGTGGATGCAGGTAAGATTCTTTAGGACAAATCTTACATCTAGTTGCTATGCTCCTGATTTGTTTAATCCAAACCCAAGTCATAAGAAACTCTCAACCCTCCTGTTGGTTCCTTGTGTAGAGTTAATCTTGTTCATTTTTTTATTTATTTGTAATCACTACTTTGTCTGCAAATTATCTAGTGTTAAATAAACTTAGCTTGGTCCAGTAAATTTGGATTTTTACGATTTCTCATTTTTCATGTGTCGAAGCCACATAGGCTTCTTTTCTTTGTTTGCATTGGTACTTGGATGTCTCCTTTTAGGCATCTTTACTTTCTGATTTGAAAAGGAAATAGTCCTGCTAAACATTCTAAGAGTTCGTGGAGCAAATATTACTGTTCATTTCGTTTGTTTATGCAACTTGAAACTAATGGCAGGGCCTGCTCCACATACTCAACTTGATGCTGACCTAGCTGCTGGCATGGGCATGCCAGATAATGGCCCAAAGCTTATGTCAATGTAAGCTGCCCATTTTCCCTGGGTTCTGTGGATATTGCTTCTAAGCTGCAGACTGTCCATTTATAATGGAATTAATATGTTTAGTTTGTTACTGTAGGATTTTTTTTCTTGTCACAATTAATATTAAGAAAGGTCGATCCATCATCTGGTTTGCTGATTTGCTACGTATTGTAATTTTTGTTTGAAGGCTATATTTTAGAATGTATAATGTTGGCAATTCTTTGTTTGGAAATGAATGACTTTTGATAACGAGCTTAATCCACAATAGATGGAACTTGGGGAACTGTTAAAGGAAGCTGTACTCTTGGAATTGATTCATTTAACAATTTTATTTCTGGCTGATTCATGTACCAGGATGTATCATTGTTGGGCTTATGGGGCTAATTGTGGAAATTCCTCTATATATGGCTATTGCCGTAGTCAAGAGTCCATACTTGCTGTTCAAGGGCTGCCAAAGACTTATACACGATCTAATTAGCCGTGAAGGCCCTTTTCTAGAAATAACATGTATCCCAATTGCTGGTTTGACAATCCTTATGTGGCCGCTTATCGTTATTGGAAACATTATAATGGCTATCTTCTTAAGTATTTTTATAGGATTGTATGGTTCAGTTATAGTATATCAGGTTTACTTGAATCCCGATATAGTCCTTACTTTTGTTAGACTCCCTATTTTGAAATGGAGGAATGTAACGTTAAACTTCAAAGAGGTCTTGCTTATGTGATTGCAATGGTTGCTAAATTTAACGAGTACACAAATGATTGGCTATATCTTCGTGAGGGGTCTATCCTCCCCAAGTAATCATTCCATCAATTACTGCCTTCCCTTTTTAAATGTACATATATAGGCATATAGCCTGTGAAACCAGTGCTGCTATAGATATTCTGCTTTGTTCTTCCATCTTTAACATTGTAGTCTTGTTGCTCCAACCATTCCCCAATATAGAAAGAAGATCTTACCATCATCAGACCCTTCTGTTGTAGTTCAGGTATGCATTTAACAAAATAAAGACTAGTGGTTTCCTACCCCACTTGCTTTGAAGAACATTGAAGAACTACGAAGTAGTCAAACTTGCGGATACACTTTCTTTACTTCTCCCTTTTTGGCATTTTATTTAGCATGCTTATTGGCATTTTATTGCTTATTTTGGCATTTTACTTACCCTGCAGATACCAGAGTCTTGGCTGTCATGATATTTTTCCATACTACAACAAGCTCAAGCATGAACAACACTGCCAATTCCGTCCTTACAATTGTCCATATGCTGGGTCTGAATGTTCCATCACAGGTGACATTCCAGCGCTTGTTACGCATCTCAAAGATGATCACAACGTTGACATGCATGATGGATGTACATTCAATCATCGTTATGTCAAGGCAAACTCACACGAAGTTGAAAATGCAACATGGATTCTAACTGTAAGTTTATATATGCATCGTTGGCTAAAATATATGGAGTTTGAGTGCATAATCTTGATAATTTTGTTTGTGTTTACTAAGAGCATGTTTATCATACTTATCAGAGTTGCTGTGTGGTTGTAAAGAATATGTAGAGATGTAAATATGCAATGCCAAATGGTTCTATGTATCAGAATGACACAGTTACAAAGCTTGAGAGAGAGGTTGAAGAGTCTAAAATTTCCTCTACAACTTTCCGCACCAAGTTGCATGTAATTTTCCTAATTTTGTATATCGATATTAGTTTTTTGTCTGTATATCGACATATAGAGTTGGCATACATTGCGGTGATGGTTGAATAAATACGTGTTGGATATATGGATAGTTTGGTATATATTTTGTGGTTGTAGTAATTTAAAACTGTAAACGAATGGTATTATTGGGATGTATTTTGAATGGTTGATACATTTTGGCTTTAAATTTAAATGAGAATTTAGACCTTTTAGCTATATATCATGGCATTAGCATATTACAGGTGTATTGGTAATGTAGGTGAACCACAATTTTTTTTTTTAATCTACAACATTTTAAAAACGTTGTTTAAATGTGCCTAAATGTTGTCTGATATATTAAACTACAACATTTTTAGCCAGGAAACGTTGTGGAATTACACTTGCAACGTTTTCAAGCATCTGCTAATTTATGGAAAAAAGTCAACAACTTTTTTTTCTTAAAAAATGTTGTATAGTGTGTCTAATTACAACGTTTTAAAAACGTAGTGTAAGGGTGTCAAATAGATGACACCCTTAATCATGACATTTTTCTGATTGAAACCACAACGTTTTTTCTGAGTTATCTATTTACTGTTTTGTAGTAGTGAAATCAGCAAAAGAAAAAGGTTGAAGCTTGTGCGACGTACGGGAAGAACCATACTGGGTATGTTTGAAGGGAAAGCGGGTGTGTTTCAACTGTGGTTAGGAGGGACACATTGCACCGAACTATTTTAGCCCAAAGAAGGGAACATGTTTTACCTGCGGTTCGAAGGATCACATGGCTCGTGATTGCCCTAAGAAGCCAGTGGGAAGTGCAAGTGTAGAAAAAGGAAACAACAATGGTGGTGGTACATTGACTACCACTGAACCAGTACAGTCAAGCCGACCTACTACTAGGATTTTCAATATGACCATGCAGGATGTTGTACAGTCTAAGGATGTGGTGTCAGGTATCATTCTGATTAATGGTATTAACACTTATGTACTATTTGATTCAGGTGCTACTTATTCATTTATATCCGATGAATTTGCTCAGAACTTAGATTTGCCTCAGAAAGAATTAGATTATCCTCTGAGTGTAGAGATTGCGAATAGGGAAGTGATTCATGTTAGATACATATATAGGAATTGTAGAGTGGTTATTAAGGGTCACGAGATGATGGTAGATTTGATACTAATTATACTTGGTGAGTTTGATGTTATACTGGGAATGGATTTGTTATTCAATTACGGAGCAGTAATTAATTGCCAAAGGAAATGTGTTAACCTTATGACTCCGTCAAAGGTTATGTTCTATGGCAGCAAGTCACCTCGACAAGCAAGTTGTCTGACGGAGATGCAAGCCAAGAGGTTGTTGAGACAAGGATGTGTAGGATACTTAGCCTATATAGTCGATACACAGAAGAAGAGTGCGAAGTTAGAAGAGATACCGCTTATAAGAGATTTTGCAGACGTATTTCCAGACGATTTGTCGGGTCTTCCGTCGGATCGACAAATCGAGTTCGTAATTGACTTACTACCAGGAACGGCCCCGATATCTAAGGCACCATACAGAATGGCCCCGGTAGAGATGAAAGAGTTGATGGTGCAGTTGCAAGAATTGTTTGACAAGAAGTATATTCAGCCGAGTGTGTCTCCATGGGGAGCACCGGTGTTGTTTGTTAAGAAGAAAGATGGATCGATGCGGCTCTGCATTGACTATCGAAAATTGAATAAGGTCACGATTAAAAATAAGTATCCGTTACCTAGAATCGATGACTTATTCGATCAATTGAAGGGAACGAGGTATTTCTCAAAGATAGACTTGAGAAGTGATTATCATCAGCTAAAGGTGAGGCCGAAGGATGTACCGAAGACAGCGTTCAGAACTCGGTATGGTTATTACGAGTTTCTGGTTATGTCTTTTGGTTTAACCAACGCACCTGCAACATTCATGGATTTGATGAATAGGGTGTTTAAACCATTCTTAGACAAATTTGTGGTGCTGTTTATTGATGATATATTGGTATATTCCAAGACCAAAGAGGAGTCAAACGTCATCTTGTTCCTTCGACAACCCCGGCGAGAAGTCAAACGTCATCTTGTTCCTTTGACAAATGGCACGTCGTCTCAACACTTCATAGATACATACATCCAACAATGTCCCACAAGAACCGAGGAGTGACAATCCCGAAAGTGACTATTATGTGGCGAGATTTGGATAGAATTTGAAGCTCAAGACCATGGGCATAGACCCTCTTCCCGACTTCGTCTAACCTCTAATCCATGTCATTCACAGTAACTCTCGACACCACCCATTGATCCAAGAAGGTCGATATACCTCGTTCGGATGCTCGGATTGAAGTTCTACAAGTTCGAAAGCGAGACATTACGAAGGTATGAGTACACGTGATTCTACGAGACGACAGGACCATGAGCCTCGGATCCACCACGACCAAACCGTAGGTATATCATGTACGCCGCAGTGTACCTGCAGCCATCCATCTATATATATAAGGCTTGGGTCAGCCATTTGAGGAGAGAAAGAGAAGGAAAAAGGCGAGGAAGCCCTGTCCATTTTACTCTGCATACACATCTTTTGAGTGTTTCCTCTTCTTTAAACACGAGTTAGCTCACATATAGCTATCTTTTATCCGGCGAGAGCTGAGTGTTTATCCATTTAAAGTCATAGACGTCTACTTTGGGAGCCCACTGTAAGCCTTCTTACATTTTATAAAGTCTTCTTCTCATATAGCACACACTGTTATACACATTGAGAGTCGTGTTGTGTGCGTTTGTCCGAACTTCGGTCCATGATTTTCATTTCTGTCTATATATATATACTAATATATGTATATATTTCATATATATAGACTAACATTATCGAGTTATGCCTCGATTGAGCCTGAACTTACATGCTGAGCGCTTAATTGCTTATATATATATATATATATATATATATATATATATATAAACTATGGTCGACTACATCGATGAGTCTGATTTTACATCCTAGTGCTTTTTAAATCGCTTTTATATATATATATATATATATATATATATAATTGTCGATATATCTGATGAGCCCGAATTTTACATCCAGTGCGTTTATTAAACTATATATATATATATATATATATATATAATCGCTGTCGAGATATATCTCATGAGCCCGGATTTTACATCCTAATGCATTTACTCGCTTATATATATATATATATATATATATATATATATATATATAATTGCTTCGGACATATCCGATGAGCTCGGATTTACATCCAGTATGCGTCTTATCGCTTTTATATATATATTTGTACATATATATATATATTTACATTCTGTCAGTGCTTGGAGTTTACTTACGTGGCCTTTTACGACTTTTATTTACATTTTGTCTCCTTTCTGAGTTTACTTCGTGGTAGTTGATCGCTTTTACAAACTTTATTTACATTTCGTCTCGCTTAGAGTTTACTTCGTGGCGCTTGATTGCTTTTACGCCTTTATTTACATTTCATCCTTTTTGAGTTTACTTCGTAGTATGCTTGATCATATCCATATATATATTTACCGCTTTTATATATTTGCATTTTCGATCCCCATGGAGTTGCTTTTCGTGGTGGTTGATCATGCCCTGCATATATATATATTTACAACTTTATATATATAATTGCTTCGCTTTTCATAAAAATTGCGATTATCATGTGAGCCTAGGAATCATGTGATCACGTGTTCGGGCCATCAATCTAGATTCTGTTCCTATGATGGATATTTTTCAAATTGTAAGTTAGCGACTTGTACATTATTTTACAAAGGTCTCGAATTTCCTTGATGGTCATCATGCCCATGAGAGTTTCGACATCACAGTATATTATTTTCTCGAGAATGCTTCGCATCTTGAAAATAAAAGCAAACAAGCCGTACATTTAATAATAAAATGGAAGTATCAAAGGCCTCAATTACTATTGAGCACAGGGTTTGAAAAACATCTTTTACAAAATGTCATTGTCATATCTTGTTTAAAACTGAATTTTTCTATAAATTCAAACACTATGTATATAGGTGCGAACGAGGTATAACACTACTTCTAAATAATTGCACATTGATCCACACACACACACACACACACATTCATATAACAATTTCTTTGAAAAGTGGTGGTCACCGTGGTAACACGGATGTCGGGGGGTGCCTAACACCTTCCCTCCGCATAATCAAGCTCCCGGACCCAAAAATGAATCTCTTGCTTTCACAGACACATTTAGCGAAGTCAAATCATCTTGGTCAATGTACAAGCCTTTTTCTTGTTGCATTAGTGTGGCAACCAATTAAATACACCAACCGGCGACTCTTAAAGTCCAATCGTCGACATTATACATGTTTAGACCTTTTTCACTTGTTTTTTCAAACAAATCTCACATTAACATGAGAACAACAAAGAACAAGTAACGAAAAGGGACACTCAAAAATTCCGACGTCGACAGGTAACGACTCTGCTGGGGACTCCAGTAAGAGGGCTTAAGCCGCTATTACAAGCTTTTCAAAATTGTTATATGCTTGTGTGTGAATATTGCATTTACATTTCTGATGAATGTGTACGAATGCATTTTAATTCATCGCACCGCTAAATATCTATCTCAGGATATTAGTGCTTCATACATGTCATCATTTTGCATAAACGGTGAGACACGCTGTATGTGAATGTATGTTGTGTGGTCCCTCCACCAGAGGCTATCCTCGCTTGTTTGATTACTGGACTCGTGGGAAGAATGATTCCCCGGGGCTCAGGAAAGGCACCACTCAGATTCTCTCCAGTTGAACAATCGGATTAACTTCCCGTCAAGTAGATTGCAATGATCTGGGAACCTTCATACCGAAAAGCCGTGAGAGAAACCCTAGGATAGGTCAACCTCTGATAAACCAAATGCGGAGGAAAGTTTCTTCATACTTTCCATTTTCAATTACTTGTAAAAGCATTTACTTGTAATTTTATTCCATGTTCATCCATATGTAATGGAAAATATGAAGAATATCTGTGCATGCATGACATGTTATCAATTAACAACCGGTTTTGCAGGACAAATTCCTAAAACGGACATGTTATGATAACATTTATATTACCCTAAGACTAAACTACCTAAGTCTTTTGTAAGGAAGCAATTGGGCCTGTTACCTGGTCAAAATCCAAAAAGGCTACGAGCCTACAGCTAATCGTGTCCTCTTCCGAACAGTCTAATCCTGTTTCCTGAGAAGAATTTGACGGATCGAGTAAACAAATCACAGACTTGGCCGTTCTACTGAAAGAATTGCACCAGTCTACTCAGGGTACGAAGATACCTACAAATACAGAATCCTCTACACAAGGGGGAGTTCAAGGTCTGGAAAAAACAATTCCGTAACATCGATTGATACAACCAACAAAGACCCTCAAGACACCCATCTCAAAGGAGATCCGCATAATCGGTGACATCGGAAAGAAGGTTCTTCAAATGGAGGAAACCATTCGCGTTCTCAAAAGGATTGGAACACACGGCAAGTGTTTCATATGCGCACTTTTACATATTTCCGGTGTGTGCATTATCCGGAGAAATTTAAGACCCCGATTTTGAAAAGTATTATGGATTAGGGGATCCTTACACACATTTAAAGGTGTTCATTGAGAACTCGGGTCTTACGCAGAAAAATGAAAGGCTCGAGAATGCAAATTGTTTTCGTAAAAGTCCGACTGAGATGCCTGCTCATGGTATACCGATTAGACAACTCTAAGATCCATAGTCAAGAGTCGGCTCACGCCTTCCTCACTCAATACGCTTTTCAATCTCGATGACTCTGACCGATACCAAAATCACCAAGGTCAAGAAACAATTTAATGAGTCATTTAGAGAGTACGCTCAAAGGTGGAGGCGCTTCTTCGCTCAAGTTATTCCTTCCATGATGAATCGTAAATGGTCATGACTTTCATAGATGTACAGAAGCTCATTTCTATGAGAGAGTTCTAGTCGGTATTGGCAAACCATTTTTACGAAAGGATCAAACACTACGAGAGATGGTCAAATGGGATTGAAGTCCCAGAAAATTCAAGACCTAGCCGCTTTAAAGTCATTCTTGAGCACATCCAATCCGGATCTTATGGAAACAACCCCCGGAGGGTCCATAAAAAGAAAGAGGAGGATGTTTCCTTGATACTACAAGGACAAAAAGGAAATCCAAGCATGCCTATGCAGAGGAGAAACGACTCCCCTTTTTCAGCACAATCTTCAAACCCTCCATTGCCTAAAAGTGGAGAAGTAAAGCGACCTCAGATGTTCACACCCTTAGGGGATTCGCTCGAGAACATTCTTGCACTTCTGACTGCTCAGAAGAAAATTACACATCTTCTTCCACCAGCCAACTCTAATGGCAGGGGTTTTAATGCTACTCGAAAGTGTGCTTATCATGCCGGGGCACCCGGACATGATACTTAAGATTGTTGGGCCTTGAAACATAAGATTCAGGATCTAATAGACAATGGTGAGATTGTAGTCACCAAACTAGATCAACCTCATGTGCAAGACAACCCTCTTCCTCAACATAAAGAAGAAGAGGTCAACATGATTAGTTGGAGCACTATACAAGGTTCCAATGGTGAATCATCCCAACCCATCAAAGACAGTGTTGACAAATGGGATTATGCAAAGTTCCAGTTTACCATGGAACGAAAGATGAAAGTTCTTTGCAAACAAATTGGGCAATTGGCAGAACTGGTGACCCACCAGCATCAAGTCACACGCCAATTAATTAGGCAGGAGCATGCCTATCTCCTTCCATTTGTTATAAATGCTCCATCAACACCTTCAGAAAGTGAAGCTATGAATGATAAGGTTACAAAGCGAGCAAGTGCTAAAGCCCATCGGGATTTTGCTAATCAAAGGGAATTCACCTATCTGGGCCAGTCTATGGAGGAGATACTTCAAATGTTGATCAATAAAAGAAGAATCACATTCCTTCTCCCTCCAATCAATCTCCGCTCAAGGCGGTTCAATCCTGATGAAATGTGTCAATATCATTCACATTCTCGCATCACACAAGACGTAAGAATGTTGGGCACTCTACCATCTTATTCGTAATCTTATTGATAGTGGTGTCCCGCAAATAATGATGATTATTACATCAGGCAACTCAAGGGTAGGAATGCATGCCCTACCCAATGGAAGGGATCGATTGCGCTTATCTCCAGTGGATGATGAAACTCACAAAGTATTTCCCATACAACCAATTCAACTCAAAGGAGCCGATAATCCTTTGAAAGTGGCCGCACTGAGCCAATTCCTTTACCTTGCGCACCATAACATCCTCGTTGTCACCACACAAAGTTCCATGGAATTATGGAGAAGTCAAGGATCCACGCCTTATACTATCGCTACAAAGGTCGAAAGAAGATCCACTGCACTTTCCTCAACCGGGTTATCAAACCTACTTGCTAAGCAAAGGGAAATTGCCCATGGAGAAGATTAAAAATTCCTCCGCATTTTATGGGTCATAATGAAGCTAAAGTGGTTTTAGGCTCATGAGAAGCTCCACACCGATTTCAATACTCGGATTTGGTTTTCTTCCGAGGATCATCTAAGATCTTATCAAGGTTTTAGAACAAGCTTACTTGCCAAAATCGATGGATGTGGTAAAATTTCAACCTTTGGTTGATTATATTTTCAACAACAATGTGATATCCTTCATCGATAACAATATACCTCCGAGGGACCCCGGCCATCGCAAAACCATCGCACATCGCAGTTGTTATCTTCCTGCACATACTAGCAGGAGTATTGATAGATGGAGGCTCATCTCTAAATATCCGCCCTTATGCCACCTTGGTAAAAATGAATATCAATCTCAAGATGATCCAAAGCGCCCATACGGCCATCCGAAGCTTTTGATGGATCCCGACGAATGTGCCGTTTAAAGATTGATTTGCCAATTGAGATTGGTCCAAATACATTCAATGTATTCTTCCACGTCCTCAAGATAGATTTAGGATACAACTTGCTATTGGGGAGACCATGGATACACATGGCTGGAGCTGTTCCATCCATATTACATCAACAACTCAAATACATCATCAACAACAGTCTAGTTACTGTCAACGCTGAGCTGGATTGTCCTGAACAAGGAATTCTACCAATTATCAGCTTCAATTCGAAATTTAAACCAGCCAGTTTCCATACTTTGGAAGTGAGTAACACGCAATACCATTCTATTGGGGCGCCACTTCCCGTACCCAAGATTTCTGCCGAGGTTATGTTGGCCACTCAAGAAATGATGTTATTGGGTCATCAACCTGGACAAGGGCTTGGTAAGGATCAACAGGGTTTAAGCACCCTATCCAAATGTCCAATCAAATTGGAACAGTCGGGCTAGGCTATTCTTCTAGTTCCAGACACAAGAATCCTCATAAGCACGAAAGGTGTTCCTCAAGCTTCTATCAAGACGGCGATTTTCTATGCCTTTACCTCACGAAGTTAATGCAATCTCCAAGAAGGTGCCACCATGTACGTGGCTATGCTATTTTTTTCAAACCAAAGGCAATCAAAGCTAAAGAGGTGTTGATTCCTAATCCCGAAGTAGAAGAAAAGGAACAGAAACATAAACATGACCTTGCCTTGATGATGGCAGGCATCCGCGTCATTGTTCATGATGAATATACAAAACAGATACACCCTGACGATGATCGCCTCAGATGTCATGGTTATCATTCGGGAGAAGGAAGACACCGACGATCCTTCCATCATCGCAGATCCTTCAGACTTTGCCTCGACAATTGGAGCAACACTCTACGCATCGGGTCGACGAGGGTAAAATGGGCAAAAAAAATCCTCATGCCTCGTAGATAACTTTAATTGCTTGCTTTCCTTTACAAACACTAGCGCTTATTTTATCATGTACATGCTAATGCTTTTGTATGATCGAACAATTGATATATTAAGTGAAAGCATCTTTTATTTCAGACTCAATTTAGATGTACTTGCATATGCCGATGAGGTGCCTTCTCTCCACAAGGGTCAGAATTTTTGATGCAAAGTTAGACTCGCACTTGATGGACATCCAAGAGGACATTGAGACACCTCAAGAAATTAAGGAATGGGTCGCAGACAAACCCCAACCCAATCTTGATCAAACCACTCCTTTCAATCGTGGAACCTTAGACAACCCTAAGCTAATCCAGATTGGTTCGCACCTTTACCACAACTCAAATGGAATGACATGGTTGCACTATTAACCCAATTCCGTGGATGTGTTTGCATGGTCTCATGAAGACATGGTGGGTTTGTCCAATCGACATTGTTCTTCATCGCCTTCCTATTAAAGAAGGATTCAAGCCCGCTAGCAAAAAGCTCAAAGCGATCAAAACCTCGAGTGCGAGTTTAAAGGTTAAAGAAGAAATTGTGAAACAATTTCAAGTTGGCATCATCACGGTGTCTACATATCCGGAGTGGATATCCAACATTGTTCCCATGCCTAAACCAGGGGGAAAGGTGCGAGTCTCACGTGGATTATCGGATTTGAACAAAGCTTGCCTTAAAGATAGCTTTCCGCGCCTTTTATCCACATTCTTATCGACAATACCGCTTCAATACGACATGTACTCCTTTTCTTGATTGCTTTATGGGTACCATCAAATTATGGTCACCGAGGAAGATCGTGAGAAAACAACTTTCATCACTCCTTGGGGAACTTTTTTCTACGCATTTGGTTATCATTCTACCTCATCAACGCCGAGGCAACCTATCAGCGAGCTATGATGGCTCTTTTCCACGATTTAATGCACAAGGATATAGAGATCTATGTGGATGACATCATTATCAAATCCCGGAAGGAGGATGACCATTTAGACCATCTCAAAAAGCTTTTCAACAGGTTTCGTAAGTACAACTTAAAGTTGAATCCCGCCAAGTGCGTCTTTGGTGTTAAGTCAGGCAAGTTGTTAGGCTTCTTAGTCAGCCACAAAGGGATTAAACTGGATCCTACCAAAATCCAGGCCATCAAGGAAATGCCCATTCCTCAGATAGAGAAGGAAATACGGGGATTTTTGGGAAGGATCAACTTCATTAGCAGATTCATTTCTCAACTCACAGCAACCTGTGAGCCTATCTTCAAATTGTTAAGGAAGAACTCATCCATGAAATGTAACGATGAGTGTCAGAAAGCCTTCCTCACAATCAAAGAGTAGTTGATTAACGCTCCTGTTTTGGTACCTCCCAGGGATGATGTTCCTCTATTCATGTACCTGTCCGTAAATGACAATGCTATGGGCTGCATGTTGGGGCAAAAAGACAATAAAGGACAAGAACGAGCTAACTATTACCTCAGCAAAAGATTCAGCATTAGTGAACACAAGTACACTCTGATTGAGAAGACTTGTTGTGCTTTAGCATGGGCTTCCATGAGGTTACAACATTACCTCCATGGTCACACAACCCATCTCATATCCCGCGTGGATCCTCTCAAGTATATGTTCAGTAAACCCATACTGAATTGTCGACTGTCCAGATGGCAGTTAATTCTTACAACAATTTGACATCGTCTACGTGACACAAAAGTCTGTCAAAGGTCAAGGAATTGCGGATCAACTGGCCGCCGCACCTGCAAGGGATTACAAACCCTTAGAAATGTACTTTCCCGATGAAGGGGTAATGACAGTTATAACATCCGTACGATACATGCCGTGAGTGGAAAATATATTTTGATGGAGCTGTTAATTCAGAAGGCTCCGGAGCTGGATTAGTCCTAATATCCGGTACGGGGGAGCAGTATCCCGTCACCGTTAAATTGCGCTTTATAAAGACAACAACACAAATTGAGTATGAAGGTTGTATCATGGGGCTAAAACTTGCTCGCTCAATGGGCATCAAAGGTTAACTGCCTTTTGGAGATTCTGAATTGGTAATCAAGCAATCCACAGGAATCTATCAAACCAAAGAATTACATTTGCTGCCTTACCATCAGCAAGTTTTACAGATGGCTTTGGAGGTCGAGGAAATCTCCTTTCTACACATTCCTCGTAATAGGAATAATTTTGCAGATGTGTATTAGCAATGTTGGCCTCCTTTGTTTACATACCTGACAAGGAAAACATGCCAAGCATCACGTTTGATCTATAAAAAGCCCCAATCTATGGGAATTACATTGGACAAGTATCGGATGAGCTATCTCCGATCCACAACCCTTGGTACCAACACATCAAAGAGTATATGCGAGATGGATCTAGACCCGCTGAGGCGAGCTTAACTGAGAAGAGGCGGATTCATTGACTTGCTATGAAATTCTACCTGAGCGAAGATGCACTCTATAAAAGAGATGCAGGATTAGGTCTCCTCAGATGTCTGGACAAAGACCAAGCTCAGCAACTCATGGATGAGATCCATGGTAGAGTATGCGGCCCTCACATGAGCGGACCCCTACTTGTCAAGAAAATTCTCGAAAATCGACATTATCGGCTCACACTCAAAGTCGACCGTGATGATCACGCCAAGAGATGCTATCAATGCCGATTCATGGGAATGCTATCCACGCCTCCAAGGAACTCCACAATATGAGTTCGCCACGACCCTTCTCAATGTGGGAATGGACGTATCGGCCCCATCGAGCCCAAAGCCAAGAATGGATATCGATTCATATTCACCATGATCGACTACTTCACCAAATGGGTAGAAGCGACTTCCTTCCCCAAGGTTACTAAAGAAGTTATCATTACTTTCATCGTAAACAATGTCATCTCGTCGATATGGACAACCGTGAGGTCATCAGGTCGATAATTCTAAGAACCTCAACAACAAAATGATGGAGGATTTATGTAGTAAATTCCACATCAAACACCTCAACTCCGTCATCTACCAACCAAAGATGAATGGTGCTGTCAAAGCGGCTAATAAAAATATCAAAAAGATCATGCAGAAAATGTTTGCCAACCATAAAGGATGGCCTGACCTCTTGCCTCTGACTTTATTAGCCTATAGAACTTCCATGGGAATTTCCACTAGGGCAACCCCCTACTCATTAGTCTATGGGATGGAAGTAGTGCTCCCCATAGAAGTAGAAATGGAATCCCTCATAGTATTGATGGATGCTCAGTTGGATGAGGACCCAAGACAGGTATCACAAATTTTCTTTGATAGACGAAAGGCGAACCGTGACTATCTTCTATGGTCAGTTATATCAACAAAGGATCACACAATCCTACAATAGAAAAGTCCAACTATGGCAATTCAAACAACATGACTTGGTTTTGAAGAAGATCATTGGTAACCAAGATCAATCTAAGGGAAAATTCACTCCTAACTGGGAAGGCCCATTTATTGTCAAGGAAGTATTGACAGGAGGTGCTCTCAGATTGCAGAAAATGGATGGCAATGAATTTCCACAGCCTATCAACTCGGACACCGTGAAACGGTACTATGTCAGAAGTTACCATCAAACAAACATCCTGGTTTTGATCATCAAATCACCAGTCATTCCGGTTTTGAACCCTTTCACCCTTTTACACGCTCTTCTTCCCCTCAAGGAAACATACACTTCAAGCCAGCAACCTAGTTTTACTCCATTCCAAACCTTCTATACAGTTTCGGTTATCTTGAAGACGAGATTGAACCTTTCTCAATTTCGGTTATCTTGAAGACGGGATTGAACCTTTCACATCTGCAGTTTATCCTGAAGACGGGATTAAACTTTTCTACGCTTGCAGTTTGTCCTGAAGATGGGATCAGACTTTTTCCACACTTGCAGTTTATCCCCATTATGGGATTAAACTTTCTTCTCCCCGCAAAGATAGCCTCTCGCATATGGGATTCACATTTTTCTTCAAATGCGATTCGTCCTGAGGGGCGAACTACGTCGACTTGATCTCCCTGATACCCGGGGGTACGTAGGCAACCATATGTTATATGGCCCGATCGCAATAAAAAAATAACAACAAAAACATTTTTGCCCTTTCTTCACAAAAACAACAAAAAACAACAAAAATAATTCTATACCCTTCTGCCTTTCACATTCAGCGTTGAACCTCCTACACTAGGTTCGAACTACGCAGACTTGATCTCCTCTTCAATAGGAGTATGTAAGCGACCATTCATGGTGCGCCTAACCCCTACCGTAACAAATATACTTGTCACACTTGATCGGGATCAAGCTTCAATTTGCCCCATTTCATCGGTTTTTCAGATCAAAGGGATGGAATTACCCAACTTCTTCTCACAAATAGAAGATTCAGTGACCATCTAAGCTGCGATCGTGCCTCAAAGAGCAATGCCAATCCATAAGAGATGGAATTAACTAGGCTTCTCATAAATAGAAGTATTGGCGACCATCCGTGGAAAGCACAATCTCGTAGAGAGGAAGAAACCACCCTCCTCCACTTTTCCATACGAGATACCAAATCCCCAGACACCAAAGATGGTAGGGATTCACAGAATTCAATGATCCATTCTGAGAGACCTTGTGATGTCTCAATGTCCATCTATCAAGGATAAGTTTAGAATGCATCAATATCAAGGATAAGTTTAGAATGCAAGTATCAAGGCATAACTAAAAGGGAAGTGAATCAAAATATATTTCCCTGCCATACATAATAATTGCTTGATATATACATCCGTGGTTGTATACGACAAAATGGCTAAGCTTAGTCTGTGGTAGAAAATACAAAGCTATCTACAGATCTGTGTGTATGCGGACTATCAGATCTAATATAGCATCCCTCTCTGAAGATGGAGGAAGCACTGCAAGCTCCTGCCCAAGGGTATCTACACGAGCTAGCAGATCAGAGGCTAACTGCATGGTGGCATAATGCTCATCAATGTAAGCACTCATGTCGGCCAGACTGACAGTCATCTGGGATCTAATGGAAGCACTATCTGCAATGGCCACATCCCTAGCAGATAAGGCGGCATCCCGTTCTCCAATCAATGCATCCCTGGCTGATCTAGCCTCATCCCTCTCCAACAGAGTAGTGTCTCTCTCATCAAGAGCTGTCAACATCGCGGCCCTAGCCTAATCTCTATCATAGGTCATCTGCTCCAAATGCTATGCCGAATACTGGGTAACAATGGCACTCGGGGTGGGAGAATCCATCACAAATGCTGGCAGCCCAGTAGTCAAATCATCGGTGGGAATAACAGCATCCTCTATAGGCTCCTCATCGTAAGAATCAGTCCCCCACCTTGTGGATACTTTACCGCCATGCACCGATGCGCTCTATCTTCATCCATGCGAATACTCGCAGAAACCCCGGATGATGATCGATGAAACTCAACATGACTCTCACGATCCCAACAGTATACAACTCGGATCTGTCCTCCGCTAACAAACGGTGTGACGCGAAGCGCTGACTCACTGCCCCTCATATGGATGGAAATCCTAAAACTGGTCAAACTGACACATCACGGCCAGTGGGTGGTAAGTGAGCATGCCCCTCAATCTAGCCAGAGGGAGATAATCCATGCCTGGAGTATGAGTAATGAAGCTGTAGGGTGAACTGAGCCCTGAACACGGCAATATATCAAATGTATCTCTAATCCCTGCCAGGAAAGCTGACCACGATGCAGCATCTGTACACTCCGCAGGTTGGAAGGAATACGTCATGGCTATGTCATGGGTGAAACAAAATCCATGATGTCTAAATGTGCCAATCGGTCTCAAGTGTGATATAAACCACACATACAACAAGACCGAGCTACCTGTGAATACTCCTGCCGGATAAGTGCAGTAGTTTGCAGCTGACCTCAAGGTCTCTGCAATGATCATCAGAATAATGGTATGACCCTCCCTGAGAGCTCTTACTGCCATGACAACTCCGATATCTAGCTCATCCATGTAGCGCAACATGTAGACGTATGACAATACGCATAGAAGCAGTACATCTACTCTGGCTGAACGCCAATGATCCTCCGGTGTGGTGAAATCCCCGGAATGCCGTGCATAGCTGTCCTCAGAGCCAAACCTGTCAAATAGAAAACGATGGGATATAACAAGACCGGATGTAATCTCATCCTGCACCACTCTGCGTCTCAATCCTGTGAGAGTTATGAACTGTCTACTCATGTCTCCCATCACCATATGCACGCAAGGTCTGTCCAGGCGGCATCATCGCTTCATCGTGCATACTCCTCCAAAGTAGAGTCAACTCACGGGTCCCAAATCGTAATACACATGCTCTGTCCGCATCCAAAGGTTTCTAGCATGCCCTATACAAATCTTGGAGGAACCTGAAACATCAGTAAGGTCATAGTATAATGCAGTAAATCATCTACGATCACCATGTCTGATGGTGATATACTATCATACCATGATCGCATACCAGCTACCACCACAAATGGTGGGGTATGATCGATACGGCTAATTATCGAAGAAGACATCTGCGCGGGTCGTGTCATAAGACCATCTAGGGGTCAATGCTGAGTATCTCTGGACATACATACATATGCATAACATAATAACATGCATGATACAATAGATGGCAATATGATATAGGGAATGGAAAAATGTACATACATTCCTAAGTATATCATCATCTAATACATCTTTGTACAACTAAAATACAGGTAAATGGGGTGAAGCTACCCAATATACAACAGAGGCCTATCAAAAGATATAGCGAGAATGGGGCGAAGCTACCCAGATGCTAACAGAGGCCTATCAAAAGAGATAACGAGAAATACATCAGAAAAAGTCAATAGTATCGATGTCTACATCATCGATCCTGTCCACCTGATGTAACTCTTCTTGAGTCACTAGATCTCTTTCTACAGGGATGTCAGGCCGATACAAAGGAGGATCTGCGCCGGCAAAACCATATAGTTCACCTGAGGGACCAGCGCTAGAGCTGGAAGGATCAAAAGTATCTACCTCTGCAGGATCTCTGCCCAAATGCCGAATGAAAAGATGTGATCGGTCTAGCTGTCGAGTCAGTCTATCAATCTGTGTCACATGAGTCGGATCTCTGACATAGGCTAGCCAATCTGTCATCATCACGAATCCTGGAACCATATCCCCCATGAACTGTGTGGCGCGAGTCTGAGCTCCAATCGTACGAGGGATCCACCAATGCTGGAACGTCTCCTGAGAACAGGGGCCCTCTAATAATGTAAAACCATCAATCCCCATCAATGGGATGTCAATGATGGGTGACTGCGAAATAGGCCAATAACGCTTGGCATGAGGCAAGATCGGCATATGGATCTCTCCTCAGAGTGCTCCCCGATAAGACACGCTCTCCAAAATAGAGCTCCCATCCTCCATCTGTGAAGAGAGAATCTCTGCGGTGGAAATGACGTACTTTACTCCAAATCGGTACCCATCCTCAAATCCAACTTCAATGCTCTCCAGAGTAGAAATGTGATGACATCACCGTCAATAGCTCCAAAGAGGCGACAAATGAGTGAAACCCTCAAAGAATGTGGGACCTCTCGCCAAGGTGGGAATGATGCCATCTCCGTCCTCGTGGATAGGTGTCTAAACCCAACACGCCACAGACGCATTGAAACAAGGAAAAACTCTCATAGCCCAAAATCGCCAACACAAAGGCAAACGTCTCATCATCACCAACACTCTTAACCTATATATGGGAAAAGACAAGAGAAACACTCACCAGCAGAAATGGGTAGAATCCTAACCACGCCTCGGTCAAGCCCTGCGATCACATGCGCATTCCCCTGAGGAAGTAGGGAAAGGTGTAAGAACCCCAATCATACTCTCCTATACGGTCCACGTGTCGAGTGGCGCTAATCAAAGCGAAGGACATAGTAGAGGAATTATCTGCTATGAAGCAACCCCTAATGATCATCAGGAACAATCGCCGAAGAATGCGATCCCTGACTCTCACATCATCGGGTATAGGCTCACTCAACAGCCCGCTCATAGCATCTATGCTCAAAGGACCTGTACGAACAGTCCTGCCCTTGAGCGCCTCCGTCGGAACTCCCAACAAGGATCTGACGGCAGTAGGGGTGATATCCGCCCTACAAGGCACTGGATCTTCTCCAAACTCCATACCTGTGATAAACCGCCAATCCATCGGTGTCATCATCACCTTGCAATCCAACAAATGGAGTGACTGAGTCTGGTGGAACCACCGCTCAGACAATGCCCTGAGGTAACCCCAGGGACAACGACGGGGTAGAATGGAGAAGAACCTCCCGAATCCCCAGCCATGGACGATCGCTCTGTAGTCATCATACAAGGCCTGATACATAGAGTGGATGCTAAACTAGTTCCCCTGAGGCTGTGTGAAGCCGGTAACCTACATCAAATGCAGATCAACATCAGAATCCTTGACTCCTCTTCAATAGGAAATAAGGAAGATTAGAGATCTAACTTCATACCTCGTTTGTGTGCAGGTATACTGAAGGATGCCTACTCAAGTCACCCAAGATCCGGGTTCGCCACTTGAATACACTGCGAAATTCCCTCACATGGAACACGTCATGGCAGAGAGTAGAACCTCGATCGGTGCATCCTCCTCCTCGTCCCTCGACATTCTACACTCAACCCGAATAGATGTATCACCGCCTCTACCAAACGACGAGGAGGTCAGTCTCACGGAATCAGCGATGAGGCTCTTCAAAAGCCCTCCTCCATACACCGTAAGTGGTCCTGCGGAACTACTCTACCGATCTAGATCCATGTTATCCGGACAAAGAAGTCTCCAAATCACCTCAGAAAGGGTGTGGTAATTTCTTACCTGGAGTCTTTTCAAAATGCATTCTATGATTACATGCATGCATGCATTGCTTTAACATACATCTATAGTAGAGTTAAAAATGCATGACTACCCAATACCTACATTTTGGGAAATTTTTGCCATAGCCCCTTTATGGGACTATCCACATGCACATAGGCATGACTAGGTGGCCATTAAGTAGCACACCTATACACAGTCATATACATCATGTATGCATCAATACATTGCAGTAAAAAATCCGTAAGTGTAGTCTAATTACCAGGATTATTTTGCTTGTCTACCTTTACTCATTTGTCCTCATATAGGATAAGAAATGACAGTAAAAGGTGCCAATTTGACTGTTTCAAAAGTCAAATTTTTTCACATCATTATATTCAGCATGGTTTAATACTAACATTTGCTATGTTGAATATTTTTTTATCAAGTCATATCAGCATGCATATTCACTACTATGTGTCTAAATGCATTTCATGCGATAAGTCATTTTCCAACGATTGAAAATTAGAAAAAATACATGCATGTGTTACCGTGATAGTGAAGAACGCTTGTACAATGGATGAGAATATGCAGAAAGTTGCCCTAACTCAAAGAAATCAAGAAGAAGCTCTCAAATTTCCTTCACTGCAAAACTTGAAAATGACTTATGAAAGCAACCAACCACCTATACATAGTACTACCGGTCGCAGTAGTTAACCTCATGGCTCCTGTAGTACACCTACTACCCCTATATGGGTCCCACACCTCCGGCTTTCGCTCCAGCTTTAGAGTTGCAAAGGAGGTCTCACAAGTCGAAAAGGACAAATCAAGAATAAAATGCTACGCGATTGAAAGCTGATTAGCCTGAAATCCTCGATTTCTTGTCGGTCGAGTTAAACTCCGTCTCTCCTCAATCTGTATTCACTTTGAATGCGGGTATACTATACCAATGAGCTCAGCTTTTACAAACCATGCTCGGTAATACCCCCACAAAGGTCCGATGCCATCATTTGCAGGGTCACAACCCTAAACAATCCTCGGCGGGGGTTACAACGCAAAAACCACGAAATATCAAACCTCCCCGGTTGGGGTTACAACGTCGAAGTTATCAAGCATCTACGTATCCCCGGCGGGGGTCACAACGCGCATCTTTCAAACTTCTACGTATCCCCGTCGGGGGTCACAACGCAATGTAACCATTGATACACACATCAATGAAGGTCAAGCAGCCTTGACGTCATATCATCCGATGGCAAGTAAACCCATCGAAGCAACCTTACCCAGCAAGGGCTACAACATAATGCTACCATTGACACATACATCAATGAAGGTCAAGCAACCTTGACAATACACCCAAAGAGGATCTATCCGTGATACACACATCAACGAAGGTCGTGCAACCTCGGCGGTGGACAACACTGCTGGCGAGAACTCCAACAGTATGAGGGAACATGTTATACACATCCTCAAATAGACAAAGCCTTATCCCCACAGATCTCTTCCACACAAGAGGTACCTCTATGGAGTATAAGCCAGGGTCTAGGATTCAAGACTTTGGTGGTAGTCCCAACGTTAACATCCTTGGAAACTTGGATCGTATGTCCAAGTCATCACTGATTGTCATCCCAGCAGGATTACATGACAATCATGCATCATACATTTGCATCATGTTGCTGCACATAACATCATGTTTATCTTGCTTGCATTTCAAGTGTCTAGGATTCTTTATCCTATCCATGCCTTGCATTGCATGAATATGATAAAGAGGGGCATCTGTAGACACTAAAAATATTCTGCACTCCTATTACTAACATTGCAGGAGGGTAGATACGTCTTTTGGAGATAACCCTGTAAGAAAGCTTACATTCATCCCGGATACCACCGAAAGTTCAGTTCCACCCCGGAACACAAACCGAGAACGTCATGTCAACCCGGAACACACACCGGGAATGTCATTTCCGATCTTGGATATAACCCCGAGATATGCAGATCAAAAGACCGGCAACAACACCGGAGAGGGCAGTTCTGTCTCGGCGATAACACCGCGACGTTCAGTTCCAGTCCTAGAGACAACACTAGGAGTAGCAACACCATACTTGGTGATAGCCCCAAGGGATGCCATTGCAGTTCCGGTGATAATCCCAGAAATGCTTGTGTCAAACATGCGATCAGCTTCAATCCAGATGACAGTGAGGCATACAAATAAGTAGCCCAATCTCAGATATAACCCTGAGCAACGTCTACTTTCCGCTTAAACCGACGATAACCCCGGTGAGGAGTCATAACGTCATCTTACCACGTCAACAAGATGATATCGCGACATACCAACAAGTAGTCCAATCTCAGCTGTAACCTTGAGCAACGTTTACTTTCAACTCAAACCGGCGACAACCCCGGTGAGGAGTTAAACGTCATCTTGTTCCTTCGACAAATGGCACGTCGTCTCAACACTTCATATATACATACATCTAACAATGTCCCACAAGAACCGAGGAGTGACAATCCCGAGTGACTATTACGTGTGGCAGTACTTTGGATAGAATTTGAAGCATGAAGACCATGAGCATGTAGACCCTCTTCCCGACTTCGTATAACCTCTAATCCATGTCATTGCGTAACTCTCGACACCAGCGATCCGAAGAAGGTCAGATATACCTCGTTCAGATGCTCGGATTGAAGTTTTGCAAGTTCGAGCGGACATTACAGTGC
This sequence comes from Panax quinquefolius, assembly GCA_020205615.1. Classification (NCBI taxonomy): domain Eukaryota; kingdom Viridiplantae; phylum Streptophyta; class Magnoliopsida; order Apiales; family Araliaceae; genus Panax; species Panax quinquefolius. The sequence goes on along the minus strand of JAINUW010000716.1, from coordinate 269,464 downwards.
ATGAGTGCACGTAATACGAGATGATGGGACCCGTGAGGCTCGGATCCACCATGACCAGCCGTAGGTACAACTACGGCTGCCACAGGTGTACCTCCGGCCATCCGTCTATATATACAAGGCCTGGGTCAGCCATTTGAGGAGAAAGAGAGAAGGAAAAAGGCGAGGAAACCCTGTCCATTTTACTCTGCATACACATCTTTTGAGTGTTTCCTCTTCTTTAAACACTAGTTAGCTCACATATAACTATCTTTTATCCAGGGGGAGCTGAGTGTTTATCCATTTAAAGTCATAGAAGTCTACTTTGGCAGCCCACTGTAAGCCTTCTTACATTTTTTAAAGCCTTCTTCTCATATAGCACACACTGTTATACACATTGATAGTCATGTTGTGTGCTTTTGCCTGGACTTCGGTCCATGGTTTTCATTTCTGTCTGTATATATATACTAATATATGTATATATTTCATATATATGGACTAACATTATCGAGTTATACCTCGATTGAGTCTAGACTTCGGTCTGGAGCGTTTAATTGCTTTTATATATAAATATAAATTGTGGTCAGACTCTGTCTAATGAGCCTGGATTTTACATCCGGTGCGTTTAAATCGCTTTATATATATATATATATATATAACTGTTGTCAGACATATCTTATGAGCTTGAATTTTACATCCGGTGCGTTTATTCGCTTATATATATATGTATATATATATTATTGTATCTTGACGTATTCGATGAGCCCGGATTTACATCCAAATATGCTTATTTATAATTTATATATATATATTTGTACATATATATATTTACATTCTTGTCAGGCCTGGAGTTTACTTCGTGGCCTTTTACAGCTTTATTTACATTTTGTCCTGCCTGGAGTTTCCTTCGTGGCAGTTGATCGCTTTTACAGCTTTATTTACATTTTGTCTCGCCTGAGTTTACTTCGTGGCGCTTGATCGCTTTTATGACTTTTATTTACATTTCATCCTCGCTTGAGTTTACTTACATGGCGGTTGATCATGTCCATATATATATATATATATATATATATATATATATATATATATTTACCGCTTTTATATATTTGCATTCCGATCCCCATGGAGTTGTTTTTTGGTGGTGGTTGATCATGTCTATATATATATTTACAAACTTTTATATATATAATCGCTTCTCGCTTTCCATACAAATTGCAGTATTATCATGAGAGCTAGGAATCATGTGATCACAGTGTTCGGCTTTCTTCAATCTAGATTCTGGTTCCCATGATGGACATTTTTCAATTTATGTGCCTTGTACATTATTTTACAAAGTCTCAATTTCCTTGATGGTCATTATGCCCATGAGGAGTTTAAGATCGCTCAGATATTATTTTCTCGAGAATGCTTCGCATATCGAAAATAAAAGCAAACAAGCCGCACATTTAATAATAAAATGGAAGTATCAAAGGCCTCAATTACTATTGAGCACAGGGTTTGAAAAACCTCTTTTACAAAACGTCATTGCCATATCTTGTTTAAAACTAAATTTTTCTATAAATTCAAACGCTGTATATATAGGTGCGAACGAGGTATAGCACTACTTCCAAATAATTGAACATTGATCCACACACACACACATTCATATAACAATTTCTTTGAAAAGTGGCGATCACCGTGGTAACACGAATGTTGGGGGGTGCCTAACACCTTCCCTCCGCATAATCAAGCCCCTGGACCCAAAAATGAATCTCGGTTTCACAAACCCGTGTAGTAGTGTCAAATCACTGGGTTAATGTGCAAGCCTTTTCATTTCATGTTAAACCAACCTAATACACCAACCAATGGCGACTTTAAAAGTCAATCGTCGACATTATACATGTCGAACCTTTATCACTTGTTTTTTCAAACAAATCTCACATTAACATGAGAACACCAAAGAACAAATAACGAAAAGGGACACTCAAAAATCCCGACGCCGACAAATATTATAAGCATTAATCAAACGAAAACAAGGATAAATATTTAAAGACTTTAAATTTATCCAAATATTATCAATCACTTAATAAACTCATACTCTAATATTGTTAATATTATAACAATATTTTAAACACTTCTTAAACTTATAAACAATTTAATTTAATTGTTTACACTTTACCAAATAATACATTTAATCGTTCAAAAATGCCATACTCACAAGATTTCATCACCAATGATCAAATCACTAATCAAAAATCTGCACATACCTTATATAGGATTTTCAAGCCATAAAATCCTATTTACCAATTTTTCAACTTCACATAATATATTTAATTCATATATTCGTAACTAAACTATTTTCATGAAAAATACCAAATCAGTCCCAATTTTTTTTTTCTGAGATTTAGCAGAATATAGTCCCATATTGAACATATATTCTTCTCAGAATTTTTTAAAATTCATTTACTATTTTTCAAAAATCAATTTCTAATTAATTCCTTAAGAAATTAGCTGCCTCAAGTTTAACTCCAGAAATTCCCAAATCTTGGCGGGGATCTTACACATGTTAACGTGAGCTTCGGTTTAAATTTCATGGTCATCGAGTAATAGAACTCCTGTTATAGCATTTTTCGTCGGAAAAACCTAAATATTAAAATAGTCATAACTTGCTCATTTTAAGTCGGAATGAGCTCATTTTTGGACATGAGGTACTTTATACCATATATTTCCATGTCCCAAAAGCCCGGAATTTTTCTCACAATTTAAGTGGCCGAAAATGCCCTTTTAAATTTCTGGGCAGTAGCTTTTTGGTAATTTGCAGTTTTTGACTCCTTTGCTAAAATCAGTCCACACAAAAATCTACAACACATTTTCCAGTGATTCCACTTGGATAAGTTAGAAAACTCATAGATCTAACTTTAGAACTTGACCACACTCAAAAATTCAAAATATAATAGGAGATATCATCAATTGAATTTCATGTTTCATTTTCACCAAAATCTTATTTTTCAACCCTTTGTGATTTCTAAGAAACTTTCATGTTTTCACATAATAACCAACATAACTCATCATAACACTTACTAATACTACATATACCCATGATTTTCATCAATCCATTTCTTTTATTATGACTTTCATCATAATCAACAGTCCAATGCTTTTATTATGACTTTCCAGAATTTTTTGAGGGTCAGAAAAATTACGAAACTGCAAATGGATTTTCACCCGCCATGCGGTAATCCACGCAATCAGATCATTTCCACAATTTAATAAGAAATGAATACAAAGGACCATTCACCATGCATGTGGTAATCCACACAGATAGGTTATTCCAACAGAATAATAAAGAATGGAATAACAGAAGGATTCACCATGCATGCGATAGATCGCATGACCGACGAGTTATTCGCAATGAATAATAAATAATGGAACCAGTCATGCGTAGCGTCTGAGCGAGATATTCCTACGGAATAATAAATAATGGAACGGTCATGCGTAACGCACGGACATAATATTACGACGAAATAATAAAGAACTGAACCAAGGTTAAGCGAAATTACATGCCGAAACGATATATTCAAAATGAATAATAAAGAATGGAATAACAACGAAATCACCATGCATGCGATAGACCGCATGCAGACGGGTTATTCCAATGTAATAATAAATAGTGGAACTAGGTCGTGCATAATATGCACCGACGAGGATATTCAAATGAATAATAAAGAATGGAATAATGTAAGAATTTCACCACGTATGCGGTGCTTACGCATAAACAAAGTTATTCCAACATAATAATAAAGAATGGAATAACGAAAGAATTTCACCATGTATGCGGTATTTGGCAAAACAAGTTATTCAACATAATAATAAAGAATGGAATAACGACTCTTACGGTATTGAAAGAAAATAATTCTCTTCATGAATAAGAAAGAATAATACCCCTTACCTTAGAAGAAACTGGATATTGAAAAAGTGAAGTAGCAGAATACTTTTCTTCTTTCTCTCTATAGTTTCTCTCTCAAGAGTTTTAGTGAATTCGTAAGAAATAATGAAGGAATGAGCTTCTATTTATAGAAGAATGGACTGAATAGTAACTAATTCATGAACGGTCCAGATTGATTTACTTTTAAACGGACGGTCCATATTGATTTACTATTAAAACTTAAAGCAATAGTCCATACTGATTCACTATTATAACTTCAACCAATGGTCTGAAAAATTAGCACATGTCCTCATGGAATAATATTGTACCAAAAAATAATTTGGACCGAAAAGAAATATATTTTTTGGGTGAATAGTACCCCGTGAATAGTACTTCAGGAATAGTACCCCGTCACGAAAAATACCCCAAATACCCGAGTGAATAATATTCCGGTGAATAGTAATTTGGGTGAATAGTAACCCGTGAATAGTACTTTGACACGAAAAGTGTCCCAAATACCCGAGTGAACAACACTAGAGTTAATAGTAATTTGGATAAATAGTAACTCGTGAATAGTATTCTGACACAAAAAATGTCCCAAATACCCGAGTGAACAATATAACCTGCAGACATCAATTATTATCAAAATAAATATCGATTTCTACTAACACTAATAATTCCCACACAATGGAACTATCAAATTCATCTTTAATCAATACGAACTTATTCATCATTAATATTACAACTCACAATATTGAACAACCAGGTCGTTCCCAGGAAAGAGGGGGCTTTCCGAACTTCTAGACATTGTAAATATTACAATTTAATAATATGAATAACTTTGTTGTCTCAATTATTGATTTAATAACATAAAATGCAGATGATACTGTGACAATAATTGAATTAATAATACGAGAGATATGATGCAACAATTACTGTAGCAATAATCGAGTATAACTGAGTAACTTCTCACATAAGCATCAATAATCAATACCGTGTGTTACTATACCACCATGCGTATTACTGTACTTTTACTACCGGGTAGTTCAACAGTTTTAACGATAACACTTCCAATTATTATTTTTATAAAAGATAATTACGCTGTTTTACGAAAATACTTCCTATTAGGGGGTCCACCAATGATTGTCTTTGTCGTCACGGATATTCCCCGACAAAAAGAATATTCGCCGACCAATCGAATATTATATAACAACTTGCATACTTTGCAAAGTTTATAAATATTACCCACAACTATAATATTATATCAAATTCATTCCATAATATTCAAAAAAATATTTTGAGAAATTAAATCTTTATTCATAAAATCTGGGGTCTCACATATGATCCCTGATTGAGATATGAGACAAGAACTAGGATGGGAGAGACGGGGAATTCCTTCGCTAGTATGACCTACCTAAGTTTATTTGGTATTTAATTGGTCGGTCAGAGTATAGGGATAATATGTGACATGTCGATTAACCCTTGTTTTTTAGCGATGTTTGAAAATGGCATCCAAAATGTTGAGATAAGCAATGAAGCACATGAGACCGTTGAGTCACTAATCGATCAATACCTAGGATAATGTGCATCGTGAAGGCAATAATCCTCGGTAAAATAACAACACCGGCCGGATGATGAATGATGGGATGTTTAGAGGCTTTATCGCGATTCATGCAACATCGGTGAGAGACTTACGCTCAAAATACAAGTGAAACACTGGCAACTCTCGGACGGTCATCGCTAAACAGTTCAAGGAGCTGGGACCACCAGAGTTTTTTGGATAGCCAAAACCACTTAAGGCGGAGACGTGGATAAAGCAGATCACCAAGATATTTGATGTCTTGGGATGCTCTGAGGAGCAGAAGGTTTCTATTGCCACCTTCATGTTACGAGCAGAGGCAGATTACTGGTGAGGATCTGTAAAGTGTACTCAACTTGCCGCACTGAAGATGTCTTGGGAGAAGTTCCAAGAACTGTTCAATGACAAGTACTTTCCCGAAAGTATTCGTCACATGAAGGAGGTAGAGTTTATCAAGCTGGAGCAAAATAATATGACCCTGTCACAGTACGAAGCTAAGTTTGCCGAGTTATCCCAGTTTGCGTCCCACTTGGTTGATAATGAGGAGAGAATGACGCGGATATTTCTAAGAGGTTTGAAACCCGAGATACATCAATACCTCATTTCTCATAATCTGTGTTTATATTCAGATGTTGTAAATAGGGCTCAGTTATTGGAGCATGATAATGAGTCAACCCAAATAAGAGATAACAGCTGGCAAAGTAATACTACCAGTGGTAGCAGTCATCGAAGCGGTGACAACAAATATGGAGGGAATCAACATGCCAGAAATGGTAACAACTTCGGTGGTAATCATGGCCAAGATAATAGGAGTGAAAATTTTAAGAAGAGAAGGTTCAACAATGATGTAAAGACAGCAGCACCAACACCCGTTTTAAAGGAAGGAGAACGACCACCGATTGTATGCTTCAAATGCGGAGGGGAGAGACATATCAGTCCAAACTGCGTGATGCAGTCCAAAGCATGTTACAATTTTGTCGTGCACTAAATTCAAGTCCTGCTGGGATGGAGGGATCAAAGGCCATCCTAGACAAGACAAAATCGGTAGTTCAAGGGAGAGCATTTGTCGTAACCTCCCAAAAAGGGAGGAATCCAAACGAGGTGATCATGGGTAAGCTAATCATAAACTTTAGCAAAGTCTATACCTTATTTGATACTGGTTCTACCCATTCTTTTATTTCTCCTACTTGCGCTCAATGTTTAAATTTAACTCTGGAGAAATTAGACTTTAACTTATCTGTTGAAACTCCATTAGGAAAAACCTTCATTACATCCACTGTTTATAAGTCTTGCTTGATTCAAATTGGTAACCGCACGTTACCTGTTGATCTTATCTCTTTGAAAATACTTGCATTTGATGTGATTTTAAAGATTGATTGGTTAACTACCCATCATGCTAAAATCGATTGTTTTCATAAGGTTGTTAGCTTTCATATTCCTAACCAACCTATTATACGAATTCAAGCAACCAAACCACTAAAGTCAATCACTGTCATATCAAGCCATAAAGCTATTCATTTATTGAAAAATTGATGTCAAGCTTTCTTAGCCCATGTCACGGATTTAAATAAAAATACGTCAGATTTGAATGATATTTCTATTGTTAATAAATTTCCCAACGTATTCCCTGAAGAACTTCCTGGCCTACTCCCAGAGTGTGAAATTGAATTTTGCATCGTCCTTGAATCCGGTAGAAAACCCATTTCCAAATCCCCATATCGAATGGCTCCTATTGAACTTCATCAGTTAAAGATCCAAAGCCATTCTTAGAAATTGCTTAAGACACTTACTTCTCGATTCCATAACTTATTCGTTATAACTAAGAACGAGGTCATTCCAAAGCCATTCTCCCCCTTATCTTACATACTTCGATCACCCATGGATAGAACTTTGTTCTGAATCTGTTAATATGCCATTCAATTGTCTTAATATTCACTCATTGTTCACTTTACGTTTTTAACGCTATTCGTTCGTTCGTCCGTAATTCGGTCATCCGAACTCATAATTCGTTCATTTTGGAGTCCACGACTCACATTTTTTACACTCTCTTACTTTCTTATGAAACCCTACACGATCGGGTTCATTTACATACTTTCTATTTCTTGTTCATCTTTTACAAATTTTTTCCATAACTTCGTTATAGCTCAATTTTAATCCGTTCTTCATGAACGTTTCTAACATTCCTAACCAAGCAATAAGCAACTAACTTATACGCGATGGTTTTAAACTTGTACATCAACAACAATTATCCTACGATGGTTTTAAATTTGTCCATCAATAACAATTATTCTACGATAGTTTTAAATTTGTCCATCAACAACGTTCTTCGCGTTCTTCGCCTGTTCTTCGCTCGTTCTTCATTTTTAATCGATATTTTGATTATGATTTTACTTTTTCTTGGAATTTGATTTTATAGAACACCATTCCTTACTTATTTCACCGAATCGTTTATATGATTCATTCGAATCGTTCAAATTCATTACGAATCTTATACTTCCTTAAGAAATTTATAGCATAAACTTTAAATTTCTTATTTCTTCCTTTCTCATTATTTCAACTATATGAAATCATTCCTAACATCTTTTACTTCTTATTCTCATTAAGCTATGTTTTTAACATATAAACTTAAAGAAAATTATCTAGAAGTTAGGTTTTTGGATTACCTTTCTTCTTTAATCTGCTTCCATCGGACAACGTTGCTCCCGAGCAAGCTTTTCCTCTTCCGTTTCCTTCTCTTTCTCATCCTAAATCTCTCTCTCTCTCTCAAAAGTTGTAGGATTTTCAAAATCCTAAATAAATGAGTTAAGCTTTCTATTTATAGAAAACCAAGGCTAGGGGTATTTTAGTCATTTCACCCCCTAAACCTCCTTACTATTCATGACTTAAGCACAAAGTTTACTTACTCCTTAAGTTTACTTAGCCCTTAAGTTTACTTATCCTTTAAGTTTACTATTTCCACCTCCTTAGTGAGTTAGATCAGTTGCCAGTTTCATATATACCTTCGCTCTCTGAAGGAATTATTTAGCCCAGCTCCCATATGTCAACCATCAAAGGTTACAATTGTACTACAACCTAAATTCATCTTAACTTATCCGAACCATTAACTATAATGTTTGTTAGGTTAATTTCTTATTCCTTATGGATTCTGGCAACTAAAATATAATACCTCAAGATTCATTCTTTATCGTCTAAGTCATACAGTCGTTTGTATACTCAAAACGATAATTCAATATTCATTTTACGCATTTATAGCGTCAACCATTTTACGTTACCTTATTCTTATCTTACAACGTCTGGTTCATTCGGCTCAGAACGTCATCCAAGTTATAATCATTAATTCGGCTTCTTTTACGTTATACATACTTGTCTTTAATTCATCTTCTTCACCATTCACAGGTTTAATCATTGGTCTTCATTATCCTACGGTCAAACCATACACGGGGTGTAGGTTCTACCCATTTAATATTCACATACACTTAACCTTTACGTCGGTTAAAGTGTTTAACGCTTACATTTCATTCTTACATTCTCCATCCGACTCACATTCGACTTTCATTAATCTTATTACCATTCACTATGGCTTTCTTGATAATTCATGTCTTACTTACTACCTTCGTCAATGTCTAAGTCATACAACCAATGTATACTTAGAACGTTCGTCCGACGTAAATATGATTCACGAGAATCGTATACGTATTCAACGTTTATGTTGCTTGTTTCTTAATTCTATTCAACCTTCATCCAAGGTTTTAATTGCTTTCATTCATTACTATCACTTGAACCCCGTGTTCAATATTGTTTCTTAATGTCAAAGACATACGGTTCGTTGTATGCTAAGACCGATTGTTCATCACAACAACGTTGCGTTCACAACATTTATACGCTTTACATTTATCTCGCATTACAAGTTATAACATCAAAATGTTATACGTTACCCTCGTTACTCAACGTCTAAGGAATCACAATCATAGCAAACCCCTATGTTCGTTTCATTACGACTACGGTCCCCGAATATCGATTACGTAATCTACCTCTTAAATTCTCTGTCTTTTAATCCCGTTCAATCTTTCCATTCAACCTTCAATAAAGGTTTAAATTACTTTATTAAGTGATACATTAGTTGAACTACATGTTCATATTTATTTCTTGCACATCCCCCAGTAATTAAGCACTTAAAAGCTAATCACTGGCTTTTTTCCCTGCACCGGCGCCGCGGCGCTGGACCCCTTCCTTTACCTAGCGCTGCAGTTCCACTCTGCAGTGTCAAACTGACGAGGCTGGCGTTGTGGTGCCACTCTCTTCTCTATCTCTCGATCATGGCGCCACTCAACAAAGATGGTGATGGCCCAGCTTGCTACTTGTAGCTCCGCCTCCCAAGCTTGATGGATCAGCCATGGCTACACTGAGGAAAAATCCTAGAAAATTTTTCTAAGTCTTAGAAATTGCTTAAGACGCTTACTTCCCGATTCCATAACTTATTTGTTATAACTCAGAACGAGGTCGTTCCAAAGCCATGCTCCCCTTTATCTTACATACTTCGATTACCCGTGGATAGAACTTCGTTCTGAATCTGTTAATATGCCATTCAATTGGCTTAATCTTCGCTCTTTGTTCATTTTACGTTTTTAACGCTCTTCGTTCGTTTGTCCATAATTCGGTCATCCAAACTCGGAATTCGTTCATTCTGGAGTCCACAACTCACATTTTTTACACTCTCTTACTTTCTTATGAAACCCTACACGATCGGGTTCATTTACATACTTTCTATTTCTTGTTCACCTTTTAGGAATTTTTGCCATAACTTCGTTATAGCTCAATTTTAATCTGTTCTTCATGAATGTTTCTAACGTTCCTAACCAAGCAATAAGCAACTAACTTATACGCGATGGTTTTAAACTTGTCCATCAACAACAATTATATTACGATGGTTTTAAATTTGTCCATCAACAACAATTATTCTACGATAGTTTTAAATTTGTCCATTAACAACGTTTTCGCATTCTTTGCGTGTTCTTTGCATTCTTCCCTCGTTCTTCATTATTAATCGATATTATGATTAAGATTTTTCTTTTTCTTGGAATTTGATGTTATAGAACACAATTCCTTGCTTATTTCACCGAATCGTTCATATTATTCATTCGGATCGTTCAAATTCATTATGAATCTTATACTTCCTTAAGAAATTTTTAACATAAACTTTAAATTTCTTAGTTCTTCTTTTCTCATGATTTCAACCATATGAAATCATTCCTAACATCTTTTACTTCTTATTCTCATTAAGCTATGTTTTTAACATGTAAACTTAAATAAAATTATCTAGAATTTAGGTTTTCGGATTACCATTCTTCTTTAATCTCCTTCTGTCAGACAAAGTTTCTCCCGAGCACGCTTTTCCTCTTCCTTTTCCTTCACTTTTTCATCCGAAATCTCTCTCTCTCCCTCCCTCTCTCAAAAGTTGTAGGATTTTCAAAATCCTAAACAAATGAGTTAAGCTTCCTATTTATAGAAAACCAAGGCTAGGGGTATTTTAGTCATTTCGCGTCCCAAACCTCCTTACTATTCATGACTTAAGCACTAAGTTTACTTACTCCTTAAGTTTACTAAGCCCTTAAGTTTACTTAGCCTTTAAGTTTACTTAGCCTTTAAGTTTACTTAGCCCTTAAGTTTACTATTTCCATCTCCTTAGTTAACCTCCTTACTATTCACGAAACTTAGCTTGTAAATTTTGTGGTTCCGTCTTTCGGGTTTCGTCCGACAGTTTTAAAAAATGCGATTCTCGGAATCCAAATATTTTTGGATATTTTGTCTTTCCTTTACCGATTAACTTTTACGTATTTTTCGGATTTTCAAAAAACTGAAAAACACTTTTTGGTGTCAAACATTTTCCTTCACATTTTTCCCTAATGTAGTTGAACGAATGAAAAGTATATAACAATACTTTTCGTCATTTTTATTTCGTCTGATTTTTGCATGTTTTTCGAGAAAAACTTTTATCGGCTTACTTAACTTTTCATGATATATTATCATCAAATCTTTCGACGAAAAGTCATTTCGACATACCGAACTCTCGGAAAGGCTTAAGTTATTCAAACCGTAACCCTTAGGGTTTTATCGGGTGAATAATACCTATTTCGTCTTTTTCCTAGAAATATTTCGTTCCTGGAATTTGTTTATTTTTGTCTTGAAAATTCTTACTCGTTCAGTCTAGCTCGTAGCCAGAATCCTCCCGATTAATAATCATCCTAGGTTCTAGAATGATTAATAAACACATAGCACATAATAATATTTAATAAAAATTCATTTTATTAATAACTAATTCTTTAAATCTTAAATTCTGGACAATCCGATTTTTTGGGTCGTCACATCTCCCTTCGTTTGACATTGTCTTAATACCTCATTTCCCAATTCCACAGTCCCCTTCAATTTTGATGGTCCCGGTAATTTAAAATCCAAGGTAATCCTTAAAGTATTAGGTTCAACTTCTGGTGGATCCCCTGACCTCCATCATGAAGCGTCTAGTAACACATTTACCAACTGTTGAGTTGGGTTTGTCTCTAACTGGTTTCCGTCAATCCCTGCTGGTGATTTCTCTTGTGATGCCATTCATCTATAAAAAGAAATTAACTACATATAAGCATAATATTAAATTAATTTAACAATCAAGGTGTATATATTCAATTACATTCTATATACTCCAAGAAAATTGACCAACTAAGGATTTATATAATTTCAATAGTTTTCTCCCAATGAATTCTTACACTAAGAACAATATACTATTACAAACTACAGCTCCTCTACTACCCTCTATTTCCCTTAGCCTCTCATGTTTTTCATTTCCTTCTCTTAACTTAACCTTGATACTATCGATTATCCCTCTTGTGGATATACTATTGAATGAGCATAAAGTTCAAAGTAGTGTCATAAATATATACTGAGGTTTATCTGCCAAACCCCGCACATTACGAGTTACTGTCAGTCCTATAGACTTAGCAACCTGGGTTAATCTACTCAACCAAACTAAACTAGGAGTATGCGTATCATCCTATCATAAATATTATCTGATCATTGCTATAAATGTCGAAGACAGCTTACTACTGCCAAGGACAACCATAATTGCCCACCGACAGTTCCTCACTGTCGGTTCTAATAGTGTTAGTATATATATTGGCACTAAACAACATTTTTTTTCACAAACTGTACTTTTATACATTGGTAACAAACAAAATTGGTTTCTCGCAAACTATGCTTTGATATCAAATAAAACACATTTTTCCATAATAATAACTCATATTACTTGGTTATGTTTGAACAAGAATTCATAACCTTTGAATAATAGAATTAATAAACACTACGTATTATCAGATTATAACTGATAAATATCAAATTTTCATTTAATAAAGTAATTTAAATGAAGCTGGCATTTGAAATATGAGGTTTGCACAAAGTGCGAAAAAACTTATTGTATAAATCGATTATTGCTACACAGTCTATTTAACTTCATCTGAAGACCTAATATTAATAATATGGATCTCCAAGTTAGAATAATATCATCACAATGTAATACTGTGAATTACTGTTATAAAATAACCTAAACACATTATCACATAATCCTATCGATTTATAAGACACATAAGACTCTAACCTCAAGTCAAACTATTACAATCGAGTTGAGTTTGATACTATTTCGATGTTCTCGATTGATTGCTTAATCGAATAATTATCGAGCTTAATCCCAATAAGATTACTCGCTTAAATACTTCACAATTATATTAAATAATTTAATCATCGCTTAAAACTATTTTTCCCTAGCTTTCATAACAATTTATAAATAATTATTACTATTTATCAAAAATTTCAATCATTTATATCGTATTTATATGTTATAAATACCACAATATTCCTCTATCATTAATATTTATTTAACTATTAATTACTAATGAAATTCATGTCATAATATTATAAATTATTTATAATATTGCAAAGTTTTTTAATACTTTAATTTCACCTTTTTATGATTTTTAAACAATTAAATCCTTTATCCAATAATTGCCATTAACATAAAAATATTAATATTTTCATAACAAAATATCAAAATTATAATTTATAACTCAAAGTATTTTTCTAACCCTTAAATTATTTTTATATGATTTTTAAATCATTAATTATAATTTTACATAATTTATTTAATATATTCATTAAATAAATCCATTACCATTAATATTAATTTATTAATAAAATTCATCACAAAATATTAAAAGTTATTAAAATAACTTAAAATATTTTCTAACACCATAATATATTTTTAAATGATTTTTAGATATTAAAATCATTTTAAGTAATTTATTTAATATTATAATTAAATAAATTAAATACCTTTAATATTCTAAAAATATTAAATATTTATGAAATATACTCAAAATTATTAAACACTAATTTTTAGGCTTTAAAATAATTATTAGGAATTTATTATATATTTTTAAAAATTAAAAACAATTTTTTTTATTTATTAAATAAAATAATTGATTTTCAAAAATTAAGTGTCACTAAAGGGCCCTATAGTGACAAAACCGTCGCTATAGGTGTTTTTCAGCCCAAACCTAGAAACTATGTCAGAGGCTAAGGTGCTATGTTTGACCGATTTTTAATCTATGATCTTGTTTCTTTCTGGGCTAGAATTCGTGTTAATGTTGTAGTATTTATGTAATACTACAACTAAATACAAAGTTCATGACCATACAACAACATATCAGCAAGATCTGGGCCTCCAAAATACTTGTCAGAGGCTGTTCTTCATTTCTGGGTTTTCCAAAAATGAATAACAGTCCAAGTGACTACTTTTCAATCCTTGTAACTTGCAGTATAAGTCTTATTTGTGTGATGTAATGGTCCGATTGTGTAGAGCACATGTCAGGGTACAAGTCTATAACATCACAATATAATAACATCATCACATGAGCAAGATCTGGCATGGTCAAACTATGTCAGAAAACTTGCTCTTCAACTTTCTGGGTTTCCTAGAAAACTAACCCGGCTGATGGTCAACGCTTGTTTGACCAGCCATAATTTTGATTCTATCTAAGATCTAAGTGTTCTAATGGCTGGGATGTGTAGTTCATATGACATGCTACAAATATCAAACACTAACATGGCCATTAACATTACCAGTAGCAAGATCAGAGACCTTAAAGATGTTGTCAGAGCTACTTGGAAAAATCTGGGTTTTCCAGAAACAGTTTGGTTATGGTCGGTCAACCATGTTTGACTACTTATATCTTGAGATCTAGACATGGTATGGATGTGATTCCACTTTCAGTCTACTCTCCTCATGGAAAATAATAAGTCTATAACTTCAAACACAACAAATCATTAATAGGTTGAGATCTATGAGCCCTGACATTGGCTTGTTAGACAACAAAATTAGGGTTCTAAGACGGTTCTAAAACTTGATTTTCTAACACCTAGACGTTATGGATCCTTGATGTTACATTTTGGATCACTAAATAACATCTCTTAACACAACTTTAACCAACAACTAACAACATCTAACATCAAATACATAAATTTACAATAGTTAGGGTTTTATACCTTTTCTAGCTTTGATCTTTGATTTCTGATCCTTGATCCGTTCTTGGAAAGCTGTGAACTAAACTTGGCTAAACTTTTCACTCTCTCTCACTCTAGATTTCAAAATTTAGGAGAGAGAAGGTCTAGGTTGGTTTACTTAGGAAAGTAAGTAACTTTACTTACTTTAAATCTTTGATTTCTTTGATTCAATGTATCAAGTTGATATAGGTGGCACACATAACTGATCTTGAAAGATTTTAAGTCACATGGCAATATCAAATGGATGAGTCACCAAGATTTAAAAAATCTTTTACTTAATGTTTAAGAAAAGGGTATTTTGGTCATTTCGTATTCACTAAGGGCAATTTGGTCTTTTCCACTATAATTTGAAGGGCTTTTTAGACATTTAATATTTATCCCACAACTTATAACACTTAGGCATTTAGACTTAACTTTTGAATTCCAAAATTAGGGTTTTGAATATCTGAATAAGGGTTTTAAATTCCCAAAACTAAAACTTAGGGTTTACCGATTAGGGTTTGCTATTTCTCACTTTATTTTACCTGATAAATTTTATATGTAATCTACATCCACATACTTATTATAATATTTAGTATCACAGACTCTTTGTGTTACCCCTAATTAGGGTTAGGGTTCTTTTATCAGGGTTTAGGGTTCCTAAATTGAAAATTAATGTTTCTTGGCATTCAATTAGGGTTTACTAAGTTTATATCCTATCTGATCATTCACTGATCATCAATTCTATATTGTATAAACAAATATTGACCAATACAATTGTTGTAACTGTATTTTTTATCGAATCCCTATCCGGACTTAGGGTTAGGGTTTCTATTCTCTATTAAGCACAACTCTACTCATATTTCTTACACAAATTAACCACTTCTCTAGATAGATACTTAGCAAAATATTGATAATTAATATAAATATTAAATAAATAAATAAAAAATTTATTCGCAAAATTCCGGATCCTCACAGTCTAATCGTGTGAATTCCGGCATAACTTCGTTACTTATGATATGTTCATCGTTTCAAATGGAATCTAATCATCATACTAATATCTTAACATACATATTTTATTAACTTAGTTACATGATAAGTTATTACTTGATTTTCATGAGTTTATAACTTATAAAAGTATAAACTACTTATGATTTCACTTTACATGACTTATTATAGTTTAAGTCTTCTAACCATCATCATTACATCTTCTTATCATACAAACTTCATTCATGTAAACATGTTACAAGTTCTTCCTTAGTTCATAACTTATCTATGAACAAAGTGCTTATTCACGGCTTATTAAGACTTAAGTCCTTAGATTATTCATTCTTATCATTTCTTAGCATACATGTCTATCAATCAACATTTCTCTTATCAACCTACAATTGTAGAGATGGAAGATTAATGACATAGGATCATTACCTTTTATGATCAAGCTTGTTCTTCTTCTTTTCTAATAATGGAACTGTAACGCCCCGAAATCCGGTCTACATCCAGATTCCGTACGTCACGTTCCCATCTTCTTCCAAACATACATCATTATATAGCTAAATATAACAACATACATCCTCAATCTCCAGGTTCTAAAACCTTAAAACCTCTGTCATTACAAATAACGATAATTACATTATCCTTTACATCTTAAACAAGTGACTTTCATCCACCACTAAGGATACATAAAATTCATTAAACTAATCTAAAGTTCATTTAACTTATTTTATATTACAAGTCTTCACTTAATCTTCTCGCTCTTTCCCATTCTGAATGGCACTCCATCTGGATACCTTCAGCTTGATCTTTACGGGATCCTTAAGTTCTTCTAACATCGTTCACTGAAAATATTTTTCATTTAAAGCAAGTGTGAGCATTTAATTTCCCAGCAAGTCATAGCAGTTGAACAAACAACTTTAAGAATTCAAACATTTCTTTAGAACTTCGATAACTGAATAAAGGTTATGAAGCAGCTTGAATAATAGGAATAATCTCGATTCCTATCATTTTAAAACATTATTCACATGCCCTTTGAAATACTTTCATTCTTCTACCTTTTTCATACTCATCCTGTTTGGCTAGAATCATTAGCACAGACTTAACAATAACGAATCATGTATTGACAGAGCATTCTCTTATTGAACAATTCAATCACAGAACAGTTCATATCATAAAAACACCAATGTGTTCACATTGTGGCACAAGGACTCATATGTTCTACCACCTTGTACAAATATCGCACATTCGCACATAGACAGAACTTTTCAAGTTCAACATCTGAGAAGTTTAAAAAACTAGCATTCATTTAGAATATGAATGAAGTTAGGAAACTTGCCTTACGCCCAACTACAGCTTACGTTGAACTGTTCATTTCAATTCCTATATAACACATAAGAAAACACCACATACATGAATTAGTCATATATATTTGACTTATGCATTGATTTGTTTAACTTTACTTCTTAGGGTTCGCGTTCTTGCAACCTATGTTTACGCGACCACTTTCATTATCGTTCTACGGTTTCATGACATACGGAGATGTCTTAATTATACATTCATCATCTTTGATGTTTTACATTCTTATCTTCTTCTTATAACTTCTCTAGGACTCAGCACACATCGCTTCTCTGCTAGTAGTCCATATGGTACTCTGAGGGATTTTCCACAAACAACCAACAAACAAGTTCCCATCTCATCTACACTGCCCACGATAGTGAGTTAGATCGGTTGCCAGTTTTGTATATACCTTCGCTCTCTGAAGGAATTATTTAGCCCAGCTCCCATATGTCAACCATCAAAGGTCACGATTGTACCACAACCTAAACTTATCATAACTTATCTTAACCATTAATTAAAACATTCGTTAAGTTAATTTCTCATTCCTTATGGCTTCCTGGCAACTAAATGCCACACCTCAGTATTCACTCTTTATCGTCTAAGTCATACAGTCTTTTGTATACTCAGAGCGATAATTCAAGTTAATCATTACTCAGCTTCGTTATGTTAATGTCATTGTCTTTAGTTCAGTCTTTTACCATTCATAGTTTAATCATTGATCTTCATCATCTTACGGTCAAACCATACACGGGGTGTAGGTTCTATCCATTTAATATTTGCATACCCTCAACCTTCACGTCGGTTAAAGTGTTCAACATTTAAATTTTATTCTAACGTTCTCATCCGACTTACATTCGGTTTCCATTAATCTTTTTACCATTCATTACGACTTTCTTAATACCATTTGTTATTCTTCCTTAATGTCGAAGCCATACAATTCGTTGTATGCTAAGACCAATTATTCAACTCATCTGTGTTGCATTTACGTTTATTACCTTTTTTGTCTTTTAATCTCTTTTGATCATTTTGTTCAACCTGTATTAAAGGTTTAAATTACTTGCTTAAGTGTTACATTAGTTGAACATTATGTTCTTTATCTTCCTATACGTTTCCCCCAAGAGTTGAGCAGTTAAAAGCTCTTCTCTGGCTTTTTCCTATACTGGCGCTGCGGCGCCACTCTCCTTTCTATCTTTCATGCCACGACGTGAGTTTGCGATGCAAACTTCACAGTCTCGGCATTGCGGCATACCACCTTATAAGGCATGGTCAAGCGCTGCATGCAAGCCCTAATTCATGAAAATTTCTTCCAAGTGTTAAGTTCATTTTGAGACGCTACTTCCCGATCTCATAACTCTTTCGTTATAACTTGGAACGAAGTCATTCCAAAGTCATTCTATTCCTTATCTTACGTACTTCAATACCTCTTAGATAGAACTTTGCTCTATATCCGTTAACATGCCATTCGATTGGCTTGATCTTCACCCTTTGTTCGTTTTACGTTTTTAATGCTCTTTGTTCGTTCGTCTGTAATTCGGTCATCCGAACTTGGAATTCGTTCATTCTTGAGTCCACGACTCACGTTTTCTATGTTCTCTTATATTCTTATGAAACCCTACACGTTCAGGTTCATTTACTAACTTTCTAATTGTCGTTCGTCTTTTACGAATTTTTTGCTATAACTTTGTTATAGCTAAGTTTTAATCCATTCTTCATGAACGTTTCTACCGTTCCTAACCAAGAAATATTCATCTAACTTATACGCGATAGTTTTAAACTTGACCATCAACAATAATTATCCTACGATGGTTTTAAATTTGTCCATCAACAATGTTCTTCGTGTTCTTCGCGTGTTCTTCGTGTTATTCGTTCGTTCTTCATTTTAATCGATATTTTTGATTACTATTTCACTTTTTATTGGAATTTGATATTATAGAACATTATTCCTTACTTATTTCACCTACGTATTAATATAATCCACTCGGATCATTCTAATTCATTACGAATCTTATACTTCCTTAAGAAATTTATTTACTAAACTTTAAATTCTTATTTTCATTATTTCTCATGATTTCAACCATATGAAATCATCCCTAATATCATCTACTTCTTATCTTTATTAAGTTATGTTTTTAAACATAAAAACTTAAAGAAAATTTATAAAAGGCTAGGTTTCAAATTACCGTTCTCATTTAATCTCTTTTCGTCATACAAAGGTTGCTCACGAGCAAACTTTTATGCTTCATTCTCCTTCTCATCCTCCCATCCGAAATCTCTCTCTCTCTCTTTCAAAGTGTAAGATTTTCAAAATTCCAAATAAATGAATTAAGCTTCCTATTTATAGAATTTCCAAGCTAGGGGTATTTTAGTCATTTCACCCCCCTAACCTCCTTACTATTCAAGGCTTAAGGAATAAGTTAACTTACTCCTTAAGTTTACTTAACACTTAAGTCTACTTAGCCTTTAAGTTTGATTAACTCTTAAGTTTACTTAACACTTAAGTTTACTTAACACTTAAGTCTACTTAACACTTAAGTTTACTACTTCCACCTCCTTAGTTAACCTCCTTACTATTCACGAAACTTAGCCTGTAAGTTTTGTGGTTCCGCTCTTCGGTTTTAATCTCGATAGTTTTAAAATCTGCATTCTTCTCGAATCCAAATATTTTTGGATATTTCGTCTTTCCTTTACCGATTAACTTTTACGTATTCTTCGGATTTTCGAAAAACTGAAAAATACTTTTTGGCGTTAAGCGTTTTCCTTCACGTTTTACCCTAACGTAGCTAAACGAGTGAAAAGTACACAACAATACTTTTCGTCATTTTTATTTTATCCGATTTTTGCACGTTTTTTGAGAAAAAACTTTTATCGGCTTACTTAACTTTTCACGACATATTATTGGCAAATCTTTCGACGAAATTTTATTTCGACATACCAAACTCTAAGAACGACTTAGGTTATTCAAACTCTAATCCTTAGGTTTCGTTTGGTGAATAGTATCTATTTCGTCTTTTTCCCCAAAAATATTTTCTTCCCAATTTGTTTTTTATTTTCATCTTATAAATTCTTAATCGTTCAATCTATATCGTAGCCAGAATCCTCCCGACTTATAATCATCCTAGGTTCTAGAACGATTAATAAACACATAACACATAATATTATTAATAAAAATTAATTTTATTAATAACTAATTATTTAAACTTAAATTCTGGAAAATCTTAATTTATGGGTCGTTACACTCTTCCCCTCTTATAAAAATTTTGTCTTTGGAATTTCCCAAAACCACACCCATACCCGGGTAATCACATTCACCCCTTCTTCATAGAATTTCGTCCTCAAAATTTTAGCCTACCCATCTTCTCAACTTCTCTTTAAAGAAGTTCCTATCTTTCAAACATTCTCTCACCTTCACAACTTATCAAGAATTATGAAGTAAGATGAACAACGAGGAATATAAGAATTCCTTTAAAACATTTCATACTTTTGCTGAGGGGTCAAATTGACTATGAACTCTTACTAGCAGTTTATAATCACCAAGAAGGTAAACTACACTTCTATACGTAGGTGATCAACCCATTATATAACCCCATTCCGGGGTGTGTTCACCTCAGACTTAACCATTAGATTTCGCACCAAAATAATTTGGATTGGCACAACTTCTCAAGGAAAACTTGATTTTCTTTTAAACATGACATACCATTTGTCTAGCCGAATCAAGTAGCTTAGACCATACCAATAAATTTGATATCAATGTGAAACATTTATCTAGTCAACTCAATTGACATTGACTACTTCTGTAAATTCTTTTCGCAATACATCAAAAAGTTTTATGACGTCATGATACCGTACTTTTCACAGTACGTTGAGGACTTCGTTAGTTTGTGACTTCGTCATTATACATCATTCCATAGCGGGTTGTTGATCCTAAGATCACATCCAACACTAGGTTCAATTGCATTAATAACTCCATCCTTTTACCATCCTTGCATCGAAAGCACGGATGATACAAAATTCATTTTGGTATTTTAAATCAATTTCCGTCTAGCCAAAAACAATTAGCATAGATATACCTAGAATAGTTCTTTTGAAAATCTATTGGTTCCAAAAGTTGAACCAATTCTTTCATTTTCAAAATACGAACACATAAGCACGATTTCAATAAACTTCGAAATCTAGCATAGCTAGATGACTTGGAATATCCTATTCTCAATCTTCCTTCATTGTCTTACTGTGACAATACTTAATTTTCTCTAGCACCTTTAATACTAAGCCTACTAAAAATAACTTATTTTCAGTCTGAACATTCCTATATCTTAGTACTGTCCATCAACTTACCACACATTATGAGTTCAGGAACTTTCCACAATAATATAAGTTTAAGAACTATCCCAGACAGACCATAAGCATCCATTCGCTGAGAAGTTCAAAAACATACCGTATTATTATGAGTCACGAACCTACCATATGTATAAGTTTTAGGAACTTGCACCTAGCTTAACGTTCTCTACCTATCAAGTATATATATGAGAAAAGATTCACCTTCTCACCATATACATATTGATAGCGCGACCAATCCCAATGATTATTACTGTAATAAGCTAAGTAGTTGTTACACCAAGCATAAACCTCTGCCCATAACAAAGGTTCATACAACTCAGCTATCACATGAGTCCTCAATTGAAATTTTACAACTTCTAAATCTCTCTTTACTAAATACAAATTTTCTTTAATTCATATACTATCCTTCACAACTCAATCTGAGTTCTTCTTCCTATACTAATTCATAGTACTATAAATCATTCATCGTTTAACAGCTCATCTGTTACTATGATTCACTATGATCACGTGGTGATCTTCTTATCCCTGTCTCTACGATTATAGTCTTAGATACTCTTTCCTAAGATTTATAACCTATAAGCTTTGATACCAATCTGTAACACCCCGAAATCTGGTCTATTTTCACATCCGAATTCCGTACGTCATGATCCCATCTTTTTCCAAACATACATCATTATATAGCTAAATATAACAACATACATCCTCAATCCCCAGGTTCTAAAACCTTAAAACCTCTGTCATTACAAATAACGATAATTACATTATCCTTTACATCTTAAACGAGTGACTTTCATCCGCCACTAAGGATACATAACAGTTCATTAAACTAATCTAAAGTTCATTTAACTTATTTTATATTACAAGTCTTCACTTGATCTTCTCGCTCATTACCATTCTGAATGGCACTCCATCTGGATACCTTCAGCTTGATCTTTACGGGATCCTTAAGTTCTTCTAACATCGTTCACTGAAAATATTTTTCATTTAAAGCAAGTGTGAGCATTCAATTGCCCAACAAGTCATAGCAGTTGAACAAACAACTTTAAGAATTCAAACATTTCTTTAGAACTTTGATAACCGAACAAAGGTTATGAAGCAGCTTGAATAATAGGAATAATCTTGATTCCTATCATTTTAAAACATTATTCACACTCCCTTTGAAATACTTTCATTCTTCTACCTTTTTCATACTCATCCTGTCTAGCTAGAATCATTAGCACAGACTTAACAATAATGAATCATGTATAGACAGAGCATTCTCTTATTGAACAATTCAATCACAGAACAGTTCGTATCATAGAAACACCGAAGTGTTCACGTTGTGGCACAAGGCCTCATATGTTCTACCACCTTGTACAAATATCACACATTCAAGACATAGTATGTAACTTCTCAAGTTCAACATCTGAGAAGTTTAAGAAACTAGCATTCATTTAGAATATGAATGAAGTTAGGAAACTTTCCTTACGCCCAGCTACAGCTTACGCCAAACTGTTCATTTCAATTCCTATATAACACATAAGAAAACACCACATACACCAATTAGTCATATATATTTGACTTATGCATTGATTTGCTCAACTTTACTTCGTAAGGTTTGCGTTCTTGCAACCTAAGTTTATGCGACCACTTTCATTATAGTTCTACAGCTTCATGACATACGGAGATGTCTTACTTATACGTTCATCATCTTTGATGTTTTACATTCTTATCTTCTTCTTATAACTTCTCTAGGACTCAACACACATCGCTTCTCTGCTAGTAGTCCATATGATACTCTGAGTGGTTTCCCACAAACAACCAACAAACAAGTTCTAGTCTCATCTACACTGCCCACAACAGTGAGTTAGATCGGTTGTCAGTTTTGTATATACCTTCGCTCTCTAAAGGAATTGTTTAGCCCAGCTCCCATATGTCAACTCGTCTAAGTCATACAGTCTTTTGTATACTCAGAGCGATAATTCAAGTTAATCATTACTCAGCTTCATTATGTTAACATCATTGTCTTTAGTTCAGTCTTTTACCATTCATGGTTTAATCATTGATCTTCATCATCTTATGGTCAAACCATACACGGGGTGTAGGTTCTATCCTCAACCTTCACGTCGGTTAAAGTGTTCAATGCTTACATTTTATTCTAACGTTCTCATTCGACTCACATTCAGTTTCTATTAATCTTTTTACCATTCATTACGGTTTTCTTAATACCATTCGTTATTCTTCCTTAATGTCGAAGCCATACAATTCGTTGTATGCTAAGACCGGTTATTCAACTCATCTGCGTTGCGTTTACGTTTTTACGTTTTTTGGTCTTTTAATCTCTTTTGATCATTTTGTTCAACCTGTATTAAAGGTTTAAATTACTTGCTTAAGTGTTACATTAGTTGAACATTATGTTCTTTATCTTCCGATACGTTTCCCCCAAGAGTTGAGTAGTTAAAAGCTCTTCTCCTGCTTTTTTCCTACTGTATTGTCATGCGGCGCTTTCACTCTCCTTTCTATCTCTCGCTACGTGTATGCTGAGTTTATAATCTAGGCTTCTGGTCTTGCTTGCTGCGATTGCCACCTTATAAGGCATGGTTACGCCCACGGGCCAAGCCCTAATTCATGAAAATTTCTTCTAAGTGTAAAGTTCATTTTGAAACGCGACTTCCCGATCTCATAATTCTTTTGTTATAACTTGGAACGAGGTCGTTTCAAAGAAATTCTCTTCCTTATCTTACGTACTTCAATACCCCTTGGATAGAACTTCGTTCTGAATCTGTTAATGTGCCATTCGATTGGCTTGATCTTCACCCTTTGTTCGTTTTATGTTTTTAACGCTCTTTGTTCGATCGTCCGTAATTCGGTCATCCGAACTCGGAGTTCGTTCATTCTTGAGTCCTCGACTCACGTTTTCTATGTTCTCTTATATTCTTATGAAACCCTACATGTTCGGGTTCATTTACTAACTTTCTAATTCTCGTTCGTCTTTTACGAAATTTTTGCCATAACTTCGTTATAGCTAAGTTTTAATCCGTTCTTCATGAACCTTTCTACCATTCCTAACCAAGCAATATGCAACTAACTTATACGCGATGGTTTTAAACTTGCCCTAACCAAACTCGGAATGAGGTGGGTGAAGCAACATTGTTGGGACCAGAGTTGGTACGTATGACTACAGAAAAGATCCAAATGATTTGACAACGTATATAAATGGCATAGGATCGACAAAAGAGTTATGCGGATCTTCATCGAAAGGACGTGGAATTTAGTATTGGGGATCATGTCTTATTGCGTGTGGCTCCATGGAAGGGAGTTACAAGATTTGGGAAGAGAGGAAAGCTCAATCCACGATTTATTGGTCCATTTCAGATTCTTGACCGAGTAGGAAATGTGGCCTATAGACTCGCGTTACCTCCAAGCATGTCTCGTGTTCATAATGTTTTTCACATATCTGTACTTCGTAAATATGTGAAAGACCCGAGCCACGTTATTGAGTTAGAACCGGATGAGATAGCCGGGGACTTAACGTAGAAGGAGGTACCTGTCAAGATCTTGGATAGGAAGGAGTATGTCCTACGCACAAAGGTCATACCACAAGTTAAAGTTTTGTGGAGGAACTATGCTATAGAGGAAATGACCTGGGTGTTGAAAACGGATATGAAAGCGAGGTATCCTCACCTTTTCGAAACACCATGTACGTACGTTATTTTCGAGGACGAAATTTCATAAGGAGGGGAGGTTGTAAGACCCCAACTTATTATAAATGAAATTACATTTCATCTATTTATTATTTTGAAATAGTAAGGATTGATTTGATTAATGTGGTTAGTTATGGGTAAAATGCGCAAATATTTCAAATAAGCAAGTGGTTATAAAATATTCATTGTTGTCGGGGAATATTCGTTTGGTCGTGGAATATTCTTACTGTCGAGGAATATTCGTACGACGGCGCATCCTTGTGTGGGCCCCATAACGAAAAGCGATTGGATGAAGAAAACGACAAATATAAGTTGTTTATAAATAATCTACAGTAGTTATTCTCAGATTATCTTGTTAAAATACCCGGTGGTTAAAACACAGTAGCACACGGTATTACACAAATTATTGATTCTTACGTAAGAAGGCATTACTTAATAATTGTTACAGTAGTTACTGTTCAATATTTTATTTTATTGATTCAATAATTGCTACGTTGATATCTTATATTATAGTTGTTTCAATAATTATCACTACACAGTATTTTCATTATCAGATCAATAATTCATATTATTTGAATAAAATTATTCGATAACATTATTGGCAATGTCTAGAAAGTTCTGTCCAAGGAGAGGTTTGGTCACCTAATTGCGCGCCAATAAAGAGAAATCCTTATAGGAAAGCCTCCTCTTTCCTGGGAACAGCCTGGTTGCCAGTATTGTGATTCTGTAATATTATTTATGAATAATTAATTATTGATTTATATGATAAGTAAAATATTCATTTTATGTGGATATAGATGGAGAAATTTTTTAATGTGACAATTGTTGAAAATTGATATTTTATCTTTGTCGATAAAATAATTCATTTAAATATATTATTATATTTTAATAATATAATAATGGTGATATTTTTACAATGAATGTGGGATATATGAATATATGAGGAGGAAGAATATTTTTGTTACAAAAATTGTTTAAAACATGTTAAACATGTATGTGGGCCCATTTTTTGACTGAAATTTGATTATAGCCTGTAAAATCGTCCGTATGTGGATTTCGGTCAATTTCTGTTTGGAATTTGGAAAAACTTTCTTCTGCAAAATTGTAGAGAATGAAATTTCATATGGAAAGGACATAAGGTTTGAATTTTTCTGATAAAAGGGCTATTTATTATGAATTATTGAAGTTTCGTAGTTCCGAAATAATTGATTTTTGAAAGTTTTAATTATTTTTAATAACAAAAACGTTTTTTTTTTTTTTTTCATTAGTGGTGGCTGAATTCAGATGGTCAAGGTGGGCGTAAGAATTTAAATAAATAATATTAATATTTTATTAAATTTTCTACTTTGGTGTTCTAAGCAATTTCCTATAAATAGGGTGCTTAGGTTAGAATTGAAAATCACACCAGAAACTGAAGTTTTCTCTCTCTATATTATCGAGCGTATTCTTGTGAGTATTTTGATACTTTGAGTGTTGCTATACTGTGCAAGTCCCTTCAAAGACTATATCCAATATTCCAATCGGAAATCTTTGTCTTTTTTTCGAGGTAAGTAATATTATTTTTTTTAAAAATGATATTATTTCTTCCAATATCATTATGTCAGAATATTGATAGTATTTTTCTTGTAAAATTCTTGTCTTTTAGTGTCGGGATTACTATTCATGTATAACGCATTATTCACGATATCTCTGATACTATTCATGAATACTACTACTATTCACGTAAAAATTAAATTTTCGTTTTTTGAACAAAATATCTATTATGGATACTAGCTTTGATTGTATCCATGTTTTGATCATTCTTGAATTTTGCTCCACTATGATTATTTATGAAGTATTTTTGAACTCGGATTGTTTAAAGTACGAATCCTCAATATTTATTCTTTTGTTTCACTGGATTCATTTTTTTAAAATATTTTTCATCATCCTCAGTCCTAAATGATGATTTTACTGAATATCTTTGGCCTGTAGTGCAAAGATTAATGATTTTCTGATGAATATCTTTGGCTGTAGTGCAAAGATGAACAGGTGTTGAGATAAACATGACCAACTGATGAATATCTTTGGCCTGTAGTGGAAAGATGAATATTTGATTCAAGATTAATATTGATTGATGTTACAGGGATAAAATAATGTTGATGGACTTTTAAATTCATAGATTATAGTAGATTTCATTCTCTACGTAACTCATCTATGAATTATTATTTCCGCTGCGAATATTGATCTAAAATTTGTTTTCTATTATATTTTATCAGATATTTCCCTGTTGAAGACTAACGATAATTTGTTCTATATTATCTTAGTCATAATATTCTTTACTAGGCTAGTTGAGCTCACCCTTTTCCTTTTTGTTCCATTTTTTTTCTCAGGAGCCGAGAATGTAGCGAGTTCTAGTCGGGTTGTGGAATGATGGTTTTAGAGAGTTGTTTTAGTAGTCCTCACCATTTTTTGTAAAATAATGTACCAATAATTGTAATGAGGACTTATTTGGGTGTTAATATTGTCTAGATGACAATATTTGTATTTAAACTCATAGTTTATATGTTGTATTAATAAAGTTGTAGTTTTTCTGTACCATGTTATTGACGACTCAAAATGGGTGATGTATACCTATTTTGGGGGCGTCATAGTTGGTATCAAAGCTTAGGGATATGATCTCTAGCGGAGATCGGGGAATAGAACTAGGAGGGGAGAGACGAGTAAATCCTTTGCTAGTGTGTCCTACCTAAGCTTATTTGTTGGTTGGTCAGAATATAGGTATATTATGTGATATGTTGATTTCTTTAATTAACCCTTGTTTTATGGCAGTATTTGAGAATGCCAACTGAGAATGTTAATAGTGGAGTAAATGAGACCGTGGAGACTCCTTTACTCACCAACGAGGAGAACGTGCAACAGGCTGGCAATGTTCCTCCTGTAAACAACACCATTGATCAGACGATGAACGACAGAATGTTTAGAAGCTTTTTGCAGTTCATACAAAATTAGACGAGGGAGACTCGTGCACAAAATACAGGTGGAAATGATAACAACATACGGTTTGTCACAGCCAAGCAGTTCAAAGAGTTGGGACCACCAGAATTCTAGGGAAAGCCAGATCCGATTAAGGTAGAAACCTGGGTCAAACAAATTACCAAGATATTCGATGTCTTGGGATGCACGGAGGAATAGAAGGTTCCATTCGCCACCTTTATGTTTCGTAATGAGGCAGATTACTGGTGAGAATCTGTGAAGTATACCCATCCAAACTTTTCAACATGTCTTGGGAGACGTTTGAAACCTGTTCAATAACAAGTACTTTCACGAAAGTATTCGTCATATACGAAGGAAGTGGAGTTTATTAGATTGGAACAAAACAACATGACGGTGTCCCAAAGACGAGGCGAAGTTTGCGAGTTGTCGGTTTGCACCTCATTTGGTGGAGAATGAGGAACGATGACGCGATGTTTACGAGAGGTTTGAAACCCGATACGCCAATATCTCGTTTCTAATAAACTTTCTCTCTATTTAGATGTTGTCAACAGGGCTCAATTATTAGAGCGAGATAACGAGTTCGTTCAACTGAGGGACCATAACCAGGATCATACCGGTGACAATAATCATCAGAACAACCATAACCAGCAAAGAAAGAAAAATACGGACAAAAATGGTAACCACTCTGTTGGTAATCATGGCCATGAAAATAGAAGAAACGAGTCAGGGGGATATTATAAAAAAAGAAGATTCAATAATGATAATGCGAAGACGTCAGCACCAACAGCAACCGGTTCTAAGGGAGGAGAGCGACCACCGGTCGTATGCTATAAATGCGGGAAAGAGGGACATATCAGTCCAAACTATCCACAATAGTTGAAGGTATGCTATAATTGTGGAAAGGAAGGACATATCGCTCGAGATTGTACGATAGCAAAACCAAGTCCAGCGGGGATGGTGACTCAAAAAATCATCCCCTGAAAAAGTCAAAGTCAATCTGCCTCGTAAGAGCGTTTGTCGTGACTGGTCAAAATGCGAGGAACCCAAATGAGGTGATCACGGGTAAGCTAATCATAAATTCTTGCGAAGTTTATACCTTACTAGATACTGATGCTACCCATTCATTTATCTCTCCTTCTTATGCTCAACGTTTAAACTTAACTCTGGAGAAATTAGACTTTGATTTATCTGTGGAGACTCCGTTAGGAGAAACTTTCATCACATCCACTGTTTATAAATCTTATTTGATCCAAGTTGTCACCATCACATTACTTGTTGACCTTATCTCTTTAAAGATACTTGCTTTTGATGTGATTTTAGGGATTGATTGGTTAACTACTCATAATGCCAAAATTGATTATTTTCATAAGGTTGTTAGTTTTCATATTCCTAACCAACATGTTGTACGAATTCAAGCAACTAAACCACTAAAATAATTCACTGTCATATCAAGTCATAAAACTATTCGTTTATTGAAAAACGGATGTCAAGCTTTCTTAGCCCATGTTATGGATTTGAATAAAGACACGTCGGATTTGAATAATATTCCTATTGTTAGTAAATTTCTTGACGTATTTCCTGAAGAACTTCCCGGTCTACCCCTAGAACATGAGGTTGAATTCATTATTGATCTTGAACCTGGTACAAAGCCCATTTCTAAAACCCCATATCGAATGGCTCCTATTGAACTTCAGGAGTTAAAAGTCCAACTACAGGAGTTGTTGGACATCGGTTTCATTCGTCCTAGTATATCTCCTTGGGGTGCTCCTATTTTATTTGTAAAGAAGAAAGACGTAAGTATGCGACTTTGTATTGACTATCGAGAATTAAACCATGTCACTATCAAGAATAGGTATCTGCTACCTCGTATTAATGACATGTTTGACCAGTTGCAAGGAGCACAATTCTTTTCAAAGATCGATCTTCATTCTGGATATCATCAGCTGAAGATTAGAACTGAGGATATTCCAAAGACTTCCTTTAGAACTCGGTATGGGCATTATGAATTCTTAGTCATGTCTTTTGGATTGACTAATGCTCCTATGGCTTTCATGGATATAATGAACCGGATATTCAAGGATTATTTAGATCAGTTTGTTGTTGTCTTTATTGATGACATCCTCATATATTCCAAAAGCCGTGAAGATCATGAGCACCATTTGAAGCTGGTACTTTAAAGGCTTGGTGAAAACAAGATTTTTGCTAAGTTAAAGAAATACGAGTTTTGGTTTGAGGAAGTAGCATTGCTTGGGCACGTGGTGTCAAAACATGGAGTATCTGTCGACCCAGCGAAGATTAAAGCAATACAAAGTTGGGAGCAACCGAAGTCGGTGGCCAAGTAAAATGTAGTTTTACGGGCTTAATTTGGTTATTATCGGAGATTCGTGGAAGGATTTTCTCGAATTTCTACTCCTTTAACTCAGCTAACTCGGAAAGATACACAATTCGTATGGAGCGAGGAATGCGAAATGAGTTTCCAAAAGCTGAAGAGGAGACTCATTTCGGCACCTGTTCTGACAATACCATCTGGTTCGGATGGATTTGTTATATACAGCGATGCTTCAGGCAAAGGGTTAGGATGTGTTCTCATGAAACATGGGAAAGTCATAGCCTATGCCTCGCAACAACTTAAAGAATATGAGAGGAATTATCCTACTCATGATTTAGAGTTGACAGCAGTCATTTTCGCGCTAAAGATCTGGAGGCACTATCTATATGGAGAAAAAGTGGAGATATATTCAGACCATAAATGCCTCAAATATTTCTTCACCCAAAAGGAACTCAACATGCGGGAACGACGTTGGCTCGAGCTGTTAAAAGATTATGACCACACCATTCAATACCTTCTTGGAAAATCAAACGTGGTAGCTAACGCATTGAGTAGAAGATCATATGTAGGAACGAGTGCGATGATGTCAAGTATACGCATATAACCAACTTTAATCGATGAAGTTAAAGTTGCTCGAAGCCACGAAATCCGAGTCGATACGTTATGAAGAAGAAAGTACAAGAGGGTGCTATTCTAGAAGCAAGAATCGATGAAGAAGGAATACTTTGAGTCCACTCCAGACTTTGCATTCCAAACGATTCTGATTTAAAGAACAAGATCATGATGGAGGCACACAATATACCATTTGCAATCCATCCTAGAAGTACCAAAATATATCATGATCTTCGACATACATTTTGGTGGAACAATATGAAGAGAGAGATTGCAAAGTTTATCTCGAGGTGTTTAACTTGTCAGCGTGTAAAGGCAGAGCATCAAGTGCCTAAGGGTCCATTACAACCACTTCAGATTTTGAAATGGAAGTGGGAACACATTACCATGGATTTCGTTACGGGTCTTCCTACGGTTTCTCAGGGCATCAATGCTATTTGGGTTATTGTTGATAGATTAACCAAGTCTGCTCATTTCTTGCCGATACGGGAGACTTATTCACTTGAACGTCTTGCTAGTATGTACGTGAATGAGATTGCGAGGTTGCATGGCATGCCCAGTATCCATAGTTTTGGATCGTGACCCAAGATTCACTTCAAGATTTTGGGTTAGCTTGCAAAAAGCTATGGGCACAGATTTACGATTCAGTTCGGCATACCATCCTCAAACGGACGGACAATCAGAAAGGACTATTCAAACTCTTGAAGATTTATTAAGACTCTATGTCCTAGATTTCAAAGGGAGTTGGGATAAGTATTTACCATTGGTGGAATTCTCCTACAACAACAGTTATCAGGCAAGTATAGGTGTGGCTCCATTCAAAGCATTATATGGACGAAAGTGTCGCTTCTCCGATGTTGGGATGAGGTGGGTGAAGCAACATTGTTGGGACCAGTTTGATACGTATGACTACGAAAAAGATCCAAATGATTCGACAACGTATACAAATGGCACAGGATCGACAAAAGAGTTATGCGGATCTTCATCGAAAGGACGTGGAATTTAGTATTGGGGATCATGTATTGTTGCGTGTGGCTCCATGGAAGGGAGTTACAAGATTTGGGAAGAGAGGAAAGCTCAATCTACGATTTATTGGTCCATTTCAGATTCTTGACCGAGTAGGAAATGTGACCTATAGACTCGCGTTACCTTCAAGCATGTCTCGTGTTCATAATATTTTTCACATATCTGTGCTTCGTGAATATGTGAAAGACCCGAGCCACATTATTGAGTTAGAACTGGATGAGATTGCCAAATACTTAACGTACGAGGAGGTACCTATCAAGATCTTGGAAAGGAAGGAGCATGTCCTACGCACAAAGGTCATACCACAAGTTAAATTTTTGTGGAGGAACCATGCTATAGAGGAAATGACCTGGGAGTTGGAAACGGAAATAAAAGCGAGGTATCCTCACCTTTTCGAAACACCAGGTACGTACATCAATTTCGAGGATGAAATTTCATAAGAAGGGGAGGTTGTAAGACCCCAACTTATTATAAATGAAATTAAATTTCATCTATTTATTATTTTGAAATAGTAAGGATTGATTTGATTAATGTGGTTAGTTATGGGTAAAATGGGCAAATATTTCAAATAAGCAAGTGGTTATAAAATATTCATTGTTGTTGGGGAATATTCGTTTGGTCGTGGAATATTCTTACTTTCGGGGAATATTCGTAAGATGGTGAAGCCTTGTGTGGGCCCTATAACGGAAAGCGATTGGATGAAGAAAACGACAAATATAAGTTGTTTATAAATAACGGCGTAGTTATTCACAGATTATCTTTGTTAAAATACCGTTGGTTAAAACACAAGAAGACACAATATTACACCAATTATTGATTCTTACGTAAGAAGGCATAACTTAATAATTATTGTTACGATGAATTCTTTATCGCTAATATTTTATTTTATTGATTCAATAATTTCTACGTTGATATTTTATATTATTGTTGTTTCAATAATTGTCACTACACAATATTTTCATTATCAGATCAATAATTCATATTATTTGAATAATTTTATTTGATTACATTATTGGCAATGTCTAGAAAGTTCTATCTAAGGAGAGGTTTGGTCACCTAATTGCGCGCCAATAAGGAGAAATTCTTATTGGAAAGCCCACTCTCTCCTGGGAACAACCTGGTTGGCATTATTATAATTCTGTAATATTATTTATGAATAATTAATTATTGATTTATATGATAAGGAAAATATTCATTTTATATGGATATAGATGGAGAAATTTTTTAATGTGACAATTGTTGAAAATTGATATTTTATCTTTTTCGATAAAATAATTCATTTAAATATATTATTATATTTTAAT
Organism: Panax quinquefolius; assembly: GCA_020205615.1. Taxonomy (NCBI): domain Eukaryota; kingdom Viridiplantae; phylum Streptophyta; class Magnoliopsida; order Apiales; family Araliaceae; genus Panax; species Panax quinquefolius. The sequence goes on along the minus strand of JAINUW010000716.1, from coordinate 235,830 downwards.
AATATAATAATGGTGATATTTTTACAATGAATGTGGGATATATGAATATATGAGGAGGAAGAATATTTTTGTTGCAAAAGTTATTTAAAACATGTTAAACATGTCTGTGGGCCCATTTCTTGACTGAAATTTGATTATAGAATGTAAAATCGCCCGTATGTGGATTTCTGTCAATTTCTGTTTGGAATTTAGAAAAACTTTCTTCTGCAAAGTTGTAGAGAATGAAATTTCCTATGAAAAAGACATAAGGTTTGATTTTTTTTGATAAAATGGTTATTTATTATGAATTATTGAAGTTTCGTAGTTCTAAAATAATTGATTTTTGAATGTTTTAATTATTTTTAATAACAAAAATATTTTTTTTTGTTTTTTTCATTAGTGGTGGCTGAATTCAGATGGTCAAGGTGGGCGTAAGAATTTAAATAAATAATATTAATATTTTATTAAATTTTCTACTTTGGTGTTCTAAGCAATTTCTTATAAATAGGGTGCTTAGGCTAGAATTGAAAATCACACCAGAAACTGAAGTTTTCTCTCTCTATAATATCGAGCGTATTCTTGTGAGTATTTTGATACTTTGAGTATTACTATATGGTGCAAGTCCCTTCAGCACTATATCCAGTATTCCAGTCAGAAGTATTGTCTTTTCGAGGTAAGGGATATTATTTTTTTTTAAAAATGATATTATTTCTTCCAATATCATTATGCCGGAATATTGAAAGTATTTTTCTTGTAAAATTCTTGTCTTTTAGTGTAGGGATTACTATTCACGTATACGATATTATTCATGTATACGACACTATTCACGTATAAGGTACTATTCACGAATACGACACTATTCACAGAAAAATTAAATTTTTGTTTTTTGTCCAAAATATCTATTATGGATACTAGCTTTGATTGTATCCATGTTTTGATCATTCTTTAATTTTGCTCCACTATGATTATTTATGAAGTATTTTTGAACTCGGATTGTTTAAAGTACGAATCCTTAATATTTGTTCTTTTGTTTCACTGGATTCGTTTTTTTTAAAATATTTTTCATCATCCTCAGTCCTAAATGATGATTTTACTGAATATCTTTGGCCTGTAGTGCAAAGATTATTGATTTTTTGATAAATATCTTTGGTCGTAGTGCAAAGATGAACAGGTGTTGAGATAAACATGACCAACTGATGAATATCTTGGGCCTGTAGTGCAAAGATAAATATTTGATTCAAGATAAATATTGATTGATGTTACAGGGATAAAATAATGATGATGGACTTTTAAATTCATAGATTATAGTAGATTTCATTCTGTACATAACTCATCTATGAATTATTATTTTCGTTGCGAATATTGATCTGAAACTTGTTGTCTATTGTATTTTATCAGATTTTTCCCTGTTGAAGACTAACGATAATTTGTTCTATATTATCTTAGTCATAATATTCTTTATTGGGCTAGTTAAGCTCACCCTTTTCTTTTTTTTCTATTTTTTTCTCAGGAGGCGAGAATGTAGCGAGTTCTAGTGGGGGTGTGGAATGATGGTTCTAGAGAGTTGTTTTAGTAGTCCTCACCATTTTTGTAAAATAATGTACCAATAATTGTAATGAGGACTTATTTGGGTGTGAATATTGTCTAGATGGCAATATTTGTATTTAAACTCACAGTTTATATGTTGTATTAATAAAGTTGTAGTTTTTCTGTACCATGTTATTGACGACTCAAAATGGGTGATGTATACCTATTTTGGGGGCGTCACATAATCCACTCAGATCGTTCTAATTCATTACGAATCTTATACTTCCGTAAGAAATTTATTTACTAAACTTCAAATTCTTATTTTTATTATTTCTCATGATTTCAACCATATAAAATCATCCCTAATATCATCTACTTCTTATCTTCATTAAGTTATATTTTTAAACATAAAAACTTAAAGAAAATTTATAAAAGACTAGGTTTCGAATTACCGTTCTCATTTAATCTCTTTCCGTCAGATAAAGGTTGCTCACGAGCAAACTTTTATGCTTCCTTCTCCTTCTCCTTCTCATCCTCCCATCCGAACTCTCTCTCTCTCTCTCTCTCTCTCTCTCTTTCAAAGTGTAGGATTTTTAAAATCCCAAATAAATGAATTAAGCTTCCTATTTATAGAATTTCCAAGCTAGGGGTATTTTAGTCATTTTACCCCCTAACCTCCTTACTATTCATGGCTTAAGGACTAAGTTAACTTACTCCTTAAGTTTAATTAACACTTAAGTCTACTTAGCCTTTAAGTTTGATTAACTCTTAAGTTTACTTAACACTTCAGTTTACTTAACACTTAAGTCTACTTAACACTTAAGTTTACTACTTCCACCTCCTTAGTTAACCTCCTTACTATTCACGAAACTTAGCCTGTAAGTTTTGTGGTTCCGTCCGACAGTTTTTAAAACTGCGATTCTCGGAATCCAAATATTTTTGGATATTTCGTCTTTCCTTTACCGATTAACTTTTACGTATTCTTCGGATTTCCGAAAAACTGAAAAACACTTTTTGGCATTAAGCGTTTTCCTTCACGTTTTACCCTAACATAGCTAAACGAGTGAAAAGTACACAACAATACTTTTTGTCATTTTTATTTTATCCGATTTCTGCACGTTTTTTGAGAAAAACTTTTATCGGCTTACTTAAATTTTCACGACATATTATCAGCAAATCTTTCGACGAAATTTTATTTCGACATACCGAACTCTAAGAACGACTTAGTTATTCAAACTCTAACCCTTAGGTTTCGTTGGGTGAATAGTGCCTATTTCGTCTTTTTCCCTAGAAATATTTTGTTCCCGAAATTTTTTTATTTTCATCTTATAAATTCTTAATCATTCAATCTAGATCGTAGCCAGAATCCTCCCGACTTATAATCATCCTAGTTTCTAGAACGATTAATAAACATATAGCACATAATATTATTAATAAAAATTCATTTTATTAATAACTAATTATTTAAATTTAAATTATGGAAAATCCGAATTTCCGGGTTGTTACAGGAAGTCTAGCTTATTCTTACTTATTCTCTCTAACAATTAAGTTGAAAGTTGTTGGATGAAAGTTAACAAACAACAAATGAAATCCAAGTTCTCTTATTTATAAGAAAACCAAGGTTAGGGCATATTAGTCAATAAACCAATCCCACCTCCTTAATCACCTCCTTACTATTCATAACCTAGCTATTAAGTTAACTTGCTCATTACATTATTTACTTGGTCATCACATTATTTTCTTGGCCACCAAGATCACCCATGTGATCATGGCCCCACATGGGTTACCCCATGGATCTTATTCACCCATTGAATCTTAATTTGGGCTTTAATTCAATTAGCTTAACTTATTCTTTTGGGCTTGCATTAATCCACTTTGGACATTACATTAACAAACACTTGAGCTCTAACATTAGTTTATACTGGCTTAAACACAATCCCAATTAAACTATACCCTTCCTACACAATCCTACTAATTCATTTTATTTGGCTTAAAGCCTTAGAACGCATACTCTATGTATTATTCTCGTATTCTCACTCGTATACTTATTCAATATATACGACATACCATCATTCATACATACGCGTATAATACTTCGTATCATACTCGTATTCATTTCCTCGTACAATACCTACGTATCATACAATCACCACTTTAGCTCCTTAACGCTTTATTTTCCCTAACGTTCCCAAATTAAGTTCGCAGGCAAAAAATTACATTTTCCATACTCGAATTATTATTACATAATCCATCTCACCTCGATAGTCTATCGTTACGTATTTCTCGAAAGTTCAAAAATAATTCCCGAACAGAAATCGATGAATAGTGTTTTTCAGAAAATTTCTTGGAAAAATTCTCAAAAAACTTTTATTTCTGTCTTGAAAATTCAAACACTTTAATTCCTTCACGTAGTCGAAATATTATGACATTCTGATGTTTCTAGGTTATAGAAAGACATTCATCTCACTAACACATAATAATAACAAATACTATAATTTTATTCATTATTTAATTAAATAAAATTATTTTACAATAGATCCGAATTTCTCGGTCGTTACATTAGGTGTAGAGACATCCCATCGGGCATACTTAGTCAAGTAACAAAGGCCACAAAACTAGACTAGCCACGATGTTTATTCATACTTTTTTTTATAGCTTATATATTCCAAATTTTCCCCCAAACTTAGGTTCCTGCCTAATCTTCGCCATCACTATCTATTCATGACTTCCTTTCCTTCAAACTAGTATTATCCTTAAGAATTCCATTATATGTCCATTTAAACTTAATCAGTCAACATGGTCATTATTAAGGTGGTAACTTGATTATACCAGTTTCAAATAGATAAAGATCTAATTCATGATAAGAATTCGCATCAAAGTCTTAATAATCAATACTATACTTGTCTACGTAATTCCAATCTCATCATTGACCAAAACAGACTTATACTACCTAACAGCTAGAATCATGCAAGTATGAACTAAATGCAATATAAAAATAGTAAATTAACTAATATTTTTCAAATTTTCATTTTTTATAACTAAACAAAACTAGAAACATTAAACTATTCACACTACTACACTACTATGCAAACAAAATTAAACTAAACTACATATGCAACTACATGAATTCAAACATATTGACATGAAAATAAACTAAACTAACATATGAAAACTAAACATACTTATCAAAATAGAAACTAAAACATTGAACATAAAATTAAAACTAACTCCCCTAAATTAATAGCTACAATGTCCTCATTGTAAAAATATTGCATTAAAGAACATAGGACTTCCCTGTATCCTGCTAAGCTAGTAGTGGTGGTGGTGGTTGCTGTGGAACAAAGACTGAAAACTCCTCCACATCTGAATTTGAAGGAGGGTACTGTTGTGACAACCCAGAAATTTGGATTGTACAGAATTTAAAATTTAAAGAATTAGTTATTAATAAAAGGAATTTTTATTAATAATATTCTCTACTATATGTTTATTAATCGTTCTAGAATGCATGATGATTATTAATCGGGAGGATTATGGCTACGAGCTAGACTGAATGAGTAAGAATTTTCAAGACGAAAATTAAATATTTCCGGGAACAAAAATATTTTTGGGGAAAAAGACGAAATAGGCAATATTCACCTGACAAAACCCTAAGGGTTAGGGTTTGAATAACCTAAGCCTTTTCGAGAGTTTGGTATGTCGAAATGACATTCTCTCAAAAGATTTGATGATAATATATCGTGAAAAGTTAAGTAAACCGATAAAAGTTTTTCTTGGAAAACGTGCAGAAATCGAACGAAATAAAAACGAGAAAAAGTACTGTTATGTACTTTTCACTCGTTTAACTACGTTAAAGGAAAACGTGAAGGAAAACGCTTATCGTAGAAAAGTGTTTTTTAGTTTTTTAGAGATCCAAAGAATTCATAAAAGTTAATCGGTAAAGGAAAGACGAAATATCTAAAAATATTTGGATTCTGAGAATCGTAATTTTCGAACTGTCGGACGGAAGCACGAAGCTTCCAAGGGAAGCTTTGTGAATAGTAAAGAGGTGGAATGAGGTGTGAATAGTAAGGAGGTTGGGGCAAAATGACTAAAATACCCTTAGCCTTGAAAATCTATATAATGAAGTGTTAGTTGATTTTTTTCAAAATCAACCAACACTTTGAAGAGGGAGAGAGCTTGAAAGCTTCGAGAAGAAGAAGAAGGAAGAGATTGAGCATGAAGGCTCGGATCAGAGAGGATCGTGAAATAGAAAAGCTAGCGAATCGCCGACTTTGTCTAAAGGAAGAAAAATAAATCGAAAAGGTATTAAAACCTAACTTCTAAGTTAGATTTTGTTTAAGTTTCTATGTTCAAAAACATAACTTAATGAGAATAAGCAGTAGATGATGTTAGGAATGATTTCATATGGTTGAAATCATTGATAAAAGAAGAAATAAGAATTTAAAGCTTTTGTTAAAAATTTCTTAAGGAAGTGTACGATTCATAATGAATTAGAGCGATCCGAATGTATCATATGAATGATTTAGTGAAATAAGTAAGGAATGATGTTCTATAACATCAAATTCCTGGAAAAAGTAAAATCGTAATCAAAATATTGATTAAAAATGAAGAACAAGCGAAGAATGCGAAGTACACACGAAGAACGTTGTTGATGGACAAATTTAAAACCATCGTAGGATAATTGTTGTTGATGGACAAGTTTAAAACCATCGCATATAAGTTAGATGCTTATTTCTTGGTTAGGAACGGTAGAAACTTTCATGAAGAACAGATTAAAACTGAGCTATAACAAAGTTATGACAAAAATTTCGTAAAAGATAAATGAGAATTAGAAAGTTAGTAAATGAACCTGAATGTTAGGGTTTCATAAGAAAGTAAGAGGATGTAGAAAACGTGAGTCGTGGACTCATGAAGGAATGAGTTTCGAGTTCAGATGACCGAATTATGGACGAACAAACGAAGAACGTTAAAAATGTAAAATAAATAAAGGGCAAAGATTAAGCCAATTGAATGGCACATTAATAGATTCAGAACGAAGTTCTATCTAAGGGGTATTGAAGTATGTAAGATAAGGAAGAGAATGGATTTAGAATGACCTCGTTCTGAGTTATAACAAAGAAGTTATGAGATCGGGAAGTAAGTGTCTCAAAATGGATTCAAGACTTAGAAATTTTTTCAAGAACTAAAGCTCGGCGCCGCGGCGCGAGCTGTACATTGGGAGTCGGTGCCGTATCGCCAGCCTCAATAGTTGGACATTGCAGAGTGGCACTGCAGCACGGGTTATAAAGAAGGAAAAAGCCGGTAATGAGCTTTTAACTGCACAAAACATGGGGGAAGTGTACCAAAAGCTAATGAACGTGTAGTTCATCGAATGTAACACTTAATCAAGTGTTTTAAACCTTTAATTAAGGTTAAAAAAGAGATTAAACAAGATTAAAAGAATGTGAACGCGGGTTATGGAACCGATATCTAGGGATTGTAGTCGCGATAAACGAACGTGATGGATTGCTATGATTGTGATTTCTTACACGTTGAGTGACGAGAGTAATGTATAATATTTTGATGTTATGACATGGTAGTGAGAGATAAGTGTAAAGTGTATAGACTCTGTGAATGTAATGCAGTTGCATTGAATGATCGGTCTTAGCATACAATGAACCATATGGCTTCGACATTAAGGAAGAATGACTAATGGTGTTAAGAAAGTCATAATGAATGAAAGCCGAATGTGAGTCGGTTGAGAACGTTAGAATGAAATGTAAGCGTTGAACACTTTAACCGATGTAAAGGTTGAGTGTACGTGAATATTAAACGGGCAGAACCTACACCCCGTGTATGGTTTGATCGTAAGTTAATAAAGACCAATGATTAAACTTGTGAACGGTGAATAAGCTAAATTAAAGACAAGTACGCATAACGTAATAAAGCTGAGTTAATGATTAACTTGAATGATCATTCTGAGTATACAAAAGACTGTGTGACTTGGACGATTAAGAATAAATCCTGAGGTATAACATTTAGTTGCCAGAAATCCATAAGGAATAAGAAATTGACTTGACGAACATTAGAGTTAATGGTTCGGATAAGTTAAGAGAAGTTAGGTTGTGGTGGAATCGTAACCTTTGATGGTTGACATATGGGAGCTGTGCTAAACAATTCCTTCAAAGAACGAAGGTATATACAAAACTGGCAACCGATCTAACTCACTATGATGATAGTGTTGATGAGACGGGAACTTGTTTGTTGGTTGTTTATGGGAAACCACTCAGAGTACCATATGGGCTACTAGCAAAGAAGCGATGTGTGCTGAGTCCTAGAGAAGTTATAAGAAGAAGATAAGAATGTGAATCATCAAATATGATGAACATATAAGTAAGACATCTCCGTATGTCATGAAGCCATAGAACGGTAATGAAAGTGGTCGAGTAAACTTAGGTTGAAAGAACGTGAACCCTAAAAAGTAAAGTTAAATAAATAAATGCATAAGTCAAATATACATGACTAATTGGTGTATATGTTGTTTTTCTTATATGTTACATAGAAATGGGAATGAGCAGTTTAACGTAAGCTGTAGCAATACGTAAGGAAAGTTTCCTAACTTCATTCATATTCTAAATGAATGCTAGTTTCTTAAACTTCTCAGATGTTGAACTTGAGAAGTTCTGTCTATGTGTGATATTTGTACAAGGTGGTAGAACGTATGAGGCCTTGTGCCACAATTTGAACACTTCGGTGTTTCTATGAGATGAACTATTATGTGATTGAACTTTTCAATAAGAGAATGTTCTGTTTATACATGAACCGTTATTGTTAAGTTTGTGCTAATGATTCTAGCCAGACTAGAATCATAACCTTTGTTCGGTAGGAATCGAGATTATTCCTATTATTCAAGCTGCTTTATAACCTTTGTTCGGTTATTGAAGTCCTAAAAGAATTTTTAAATTCTTGAAATTGTTTGTTCAACTGCTATGACTTGCTGAGTAATTGAATGCTCACACTTACTTTAAATGAAAAATATTTTCAGCGTATGATGTTAGAAGAACTTAAGGATCCCATAAAGATCAAGCTGATAGGTATCCAGAAGAAGTGCCACTCATTAGGTGAATGAGTGTGAAGATCAAGCGAAGACTTGTAATATAGAATAATGAAATTGAACTATAGAATAGTTTAATAAACTAAATGTATCCTTGGTGGCGGATAAAAGTCACTCTTGTAAGATGGAATGAATAATGTATTATCATTATTTGTAATGAAAGGAGTTATAAGGTTTTAGAACTTGGGAATTAAGAATATATGTTGTTATATTTCAGTATATAATGATGTATGTTTGGATGAATGATGTACTAGTGACGTACGGAATCCGGGTGTGAAGATAAACCAGATTTCGGGGCGTTACAAGTGGCATTGGCTCAGGAACTGGTATCTGGAACTGATCGGTAGCGGTAGGATTCAGTCTCTACAATTTCGCATTCAATGAGGCAAATGAACTATTCATTGTGTTGAACATGTGATCCTGCCTTACCATTAGTCTCTTCATCTTTCTGTCAGCAGCTTTATCTCGCTCATCAAGGTGCCTCTGAAGACTGTAGAGCTGTGAACTGAACATGTACTTTACAGAACGACTATCTCCCATAGCTTCCTCCTCCCTGGTCACCTCATTAGCCCTAAACTCATCATCCTTTGAGGTGTCCTCAGCCTCTTCCTCCTCAAAAGCGTTTGGAAACATAAAATTGACCCCTCGAGGATGTGACTCCCCTCTAGCCCAGACAGTGTATCGAGCAATCATCCTGAGGTCTAATAGCTAAAGTGGCTGTTACATAGGCTCATTACCTGACCATCTAACGCTAGATTGCCTATATAACCCACATATGAGAGATGGGTGTGGCAGTCTTCCTGAGAATGGCCCGCGCAGATATCGTAGGATGGAAAAACTGATGATTGAGCCGATGTCAATGTCAAAATCTTTTACTATGGCATAGAGGAGTAGCAACTTCTCCTTCGTGACCTCACTGGTATGCATCGAAGGAAGTAACTTCACGCACAGAAACGCGTACCAAATTTTGTCGTATAGGCTCAAATCCTTACTCATGAATAGAGTACCACCTTTTCTCCCCTTCATCCAAATAGTGCCCAGCTTGGATATCTTAGTAAGGATTTGGTCATAATCGGGATTACTATCTCTAAGCTGGGCATATTGGCATATGGCTGGGACTCGCACACTGTAGTATTCATTTATTGCTTCAGCACTGAATGTCACTTGTTTCCCCCGTACAAATACCATAAATGGTACCCTATCCTCCGCATTGGCATATAATTCCTTGACCACATTCACAATCTCAGGATCGAGTTCATCTATGAATATCTCCCAGCCTTGTTCATGTATCTGTCTCAGCATGTGGCCATCGAACGCACTTGGCCTTAGACCCCTCCTAGGTGTTAGTGCTTTTGGCATGAGGTACTCATATTTATCCGCCGTGTTAGCACTAACAAACTTTCTCTTGTCAAAGCTTTGTATCGGTGCTGAGGAGCCCTCACCACGTTGTTGTTTCATTGGGATTTTTAGTGCCATAACTCACAATGCGGTCAACCAAATCTCCTAAACTAGTCTTCGATTTTTGGAGCTCCTTTACCCCGTACGCATGTTATACTTCATCAATAGTACCTAAAACCCATAAAAACCATAAATAGAAGATAAGTATATGGAGTTTGAGCATGCAAGTTCGAATTTACAAAAATTACTAACTAGCTAACTACGAATTGTACCGAAATGAATTAAGTAATACTAACGTATCAACAAAGCTACGAATTGAAACATGAAACACAAATACTGTAAATGATGCAAAAATTGGGTTGCATCCCAATGAGCGCATATTTTTGAGTCTTTCAGCCTGACTACTCACTATTCATAGTACATCGACAAGATTGATTGTGGTGGCCTGATTGTCGATGTCGCCACCCCAATAATGCTTTAAACGTTGCCCATTGACTTTGAATGTTTTGAGTGGATTTCTGCTGTACAGTTCAATGGTTCCATGTAGAAAAACTTTCTTGATCGTAAATGGCCCCGACCATCGGGATTTGAACTTTTTGGGAAACAACCACAATTGTGAATTGTATAATAGAACAGATTGGCTCGGTTCAAAATTTCTCTGTATAATCTTTTGATTGTGTGACTTCTTGACCTTTTCTTTGTATAGCTTTGAGGTTTCGTAGGCTTGCAAATGAAACTCGTCAAGTTTATTCAAGTGTAGAAGTCTCTTCTCTCGTGAAACTCTTTGATTGAAATTAAACTTTTGAATGGCCCAATATGCTTTGTGTTGTAATTCCACTGGGAGATTACATGCTTTCTCGTAGACCAATTGATACGGAGACATCCCAATTGGTGTCTTGTATACTGTCCGATAAGCGCATAAAGCATCGTCTAACTTTAGAGACCAGTCTTTTCTATTCGGATTCACCACCTTCTCTAAAATTCTTTTTACCTCTCGATTGGAAACCTCAGCTTGGCCACTCGTTTGGGGATTATATAATGTTGCAACCCTGTGATTAACCTATACTTCACCAAGAGATCTGTAAAGAATCTATTGCAGAAGTGACTTCCCTCGTCACTTATGATTGCTCTCGGCGTGCCAAACCTTGTGAAGATGTTTTTCTGTAAAAATTTTAGAACCACCTTGGGGTCATTAGTTGGGAGTACCACAGATTCAACCCATTTGATACGTAATCCATAGCTAATAGGATATATAAGTTTTTGTATGACGGTGGAAAAGGTTCCATGAAGTCCATCCCCCATACATCAAAAATATCGACTTCTAAGATTGTGTTGAGCGGTATCTCATTACTTTTTAAAATATTTCTCACCCTTTGACATCTATCATAGCTTTTTATGAACTGGTGGGCATCCTTGAACACAGTAGGCCAATTGAATCTTGCCTGAAGAACCTTTGCCGCTATCCGCTCACTTCCATAGTGTCCCCCGTACGCAGATGCATGACATTCGTGCAAGATATTCATCACTTCACTATAAGGCACACATCTACGATCATCTTGTCTGCACATTATCTTAAGAAATAGGGCCCGTCCCACATGTACCACTTGACATCATGTAGGAACTTCTTTTTTTATTGATGTGTCAAATCAGGGGGAAAGATCTTGCTCACCAAGTAGTTAGAAAAATCTGCATACCATGGAAACTCAGAATTCACTACAAATAGCTGCTCATCCGGAAATGACTCGTTGATCAAACACTTATCTGCTCTGTCCTTATCCAGATTTTCTAACTTCAAAAAATGATCAGCCACTTGATTTTATGTCCCCTTCCTATCCTTTATTTCCAAATCAAATTCTTGAAGGAGTAGAATCCATCTAATAAGCCAGGCTTAGAATCTTTCTTTTAAATCAAATATTAATTCGTCGAGTGGTCTGTGTATACCACAACCTTTGTTCCTATCAAATAAGCTCTGAACTTATCAAAGGTGGACACGACTATAAGTAAATCCTTGTCAATGGTTGTATAGTTCAATTGAGCATCCGTGAAGGTTTCATCTTTAGTTGCGTTCCCATACATTCTTGTAATCTCTTCCAGAAATTTGATGTGAACCTCGGATCTCTATCTGATACTATTGACACTGGAACTCCATGTCTCGACACGATCTCATTGACATATAGTTTTTCCAGCTGATCAAGATTAAATCTAATCTTTATGGGTAAGAAGTGTGTTGATTTTGTTAATCTATCAACTATCACCCATATCACATCGTATCCTTTCTGAGTTGTTGGAAGACCTACCACAAAATCCATTGTGATATGCTCCCATTTCCATTCCAGCATTTCCAATGGCCGAAGTAATCTACTTGGCCTTTGATGTTCTGCCTTTACTATCTGACATGTCAGGCACTTTGCAACGCATTCTGCAATGTCTCTTTTCATATTTGGCTACCAAAAATGTGGCTGCAAATCTTGATACATCTTTGTACTTCCCAGATGAATCGAATATCTTGAGCTATGAGCTTCTGTCAAGATTTCTTCTTTAATATCATGTACTGCTGGAACCCAAATTTGTCCTTCGAATCTTAGCATTCCCTCAGTATTAAGCTTATACTTCACTTCTTTACCCTTGACCACACTTTCCATTATTTATCTTCATTCTTCATCCTGCAGTTGAGCGTTCTTCACCTTGTCCACCAAAGTTGGACTAGCTTCCATCTGGTACAATCTTTTGTTAACTTCTTTTGGAATTTTTATTTCCAACTCTAGCCTTGCCATCGCTAAAATGAGCTCCTCCTTATCGGTTAACAACATCAACTTTTCTTAGCCTTTCCTACTCAAGGCATTTGCAACCACATTAGCTTTGCCCGGATGATAAAAGATCTCGTAATCATATTCTTTTATTAATTCCATCCATCTTCTTTGATGCATGTTCAGGTCCTTCTGTGTGAAAATATACTTCAGACTTTTATGGTCTGTGTAGATCTCGCACTTCTCTCCATAGAGATAATATCTCCATATTTTTAGAGCAAATACTACTGCCGCCAACTCTAAATCATGAGTCGGATACCCTTTCTCGTAGTCTTTCAATTGCCTTAATGCATACGTAATGACTTTGTTATTCTGCATAAAGACACAACCCAATCCTTTATGTGAAGCATCACTATACACCACAAAAATTCCTTTATTATCTGGTAATGATAAGAAAGGTGCCACACTGAGCCTCTTCTTCAATTCCATAAAACTTTCCTCACATTTTTCCTTCCAAACAAATTTTACAGATTTCTCATCAAATTTATCAACGGGATGGCAATCTTGGAAAAATCTTAAATAAATTGTCTATAATAACCTTCCAATCCCAAGAAACTTCTCACTTCTGATAGAGTTCTTGGTTGTTCCCAATTTATCACGGCTTCAACTTTTGATGGATCCACTAAAATTCCATCCTTGTCAATTACATATCCAAGAAATTGTATATGTTCCAGCCAAAATTCACATTTAGAGAATTTCGCATACAACTTTTCTTTTCTTAGTGTTTCTAGTGTCGGACGTAAGTGTTCCACGGGTTCTTCTTGAGATTTAGAGTACACCAGTATGTCATCAATGAATACCACCACAAACTTATCTAAAAAATGGTTTAAACACCCTGTTCATCAAATCCATGGACGTTGCAAGGGCGTTTGTCAAGCCAAAAGACATCACCAAAAATTCGTAATGTCCATACCGAGTTCGGAATGCCGTCATCGATACATCCGCCTTCCTTACTTTCAATTGGTGATACCCACTTCTTAAATCTATTTTTGAGAAATATCTAGCACCTTTCAATTGATCAAACAAGTCATCTATTCTCGGCAATGGATACTTGTTTTTAGTAGTGACTTTGTTTAATTCCCTATAATCAATGCAAAGACGTATTGACCCATCCTTCTTCTTCACGAATAACACCGGTGCTCCCCACGGTGACACTCTTGGTTGAATATACTTCTTATCTAACAGTTCTTGCAGTTGAACCATAAGTTCGATCCTTCATCTCGACCGGAGCCATTTTGTACAGGGCCTTCGATATTGGAGCAGTTCCTGGCGCTAAGTCAATCACGAACTCGACCTCTCTGTCAGGCGGAAGTCCTGGAAAATCTTTTGGAAACACGTCTACAAAGTCCCTAACCACTGGTATTTCCTCCAGTTTTACACCCTTCCTCTTTTGAGTATTGACTATATAGTCTAAGTACCCTACGCAACCCTAACTCAACAACTTCTTGGCCTGCATAACCGTCAGACACCTTGCTTGTCTAGGCGATTTGCTAGCATGGAAAACTACCTTTGACGGAGTCATACGGTTTACCCACTTCTTTTGGCAATCAATTATCGCTCCATAATTGAACAACCAATCCATTCCCAATATAATGTCAAACTCTCCAAGTTTTATTGGGATTAAATCTACTTTCATAACATTCCCCTTAATGGTCACCCTACAATTCTTGTATACGAACCTAACATGAATTAGTTCCTTATTCATAATTTCTATGTTTAAAGGGAAATTCAACTCTTCACTAGGTATTTCTAACTTCTTAGCAAATTCATCAGATATAAACGAGAAAGTAGCACCTGAATCAAATAATACATATGCATTTATATCATCGATTGGGATAATACCTGACACGACATCTTTTGATTGCACCGCGTCTTGCACCGTCATGTTAAATGTTCTAGCTGTGGGCTTATTTGTTGATGTTGGTCCAACAATAGTTAGTGTACCTCCACCAGCATTTCCCTTGCTTCCATTTGCCTCACCAGATTTCTTCTTTGGACACTCGCGAGCAAAATGATCCTTCGACCCGCAGCTGTAGCAAGCATTTTTCTTGGGTTGATTGCAGTTTGGGGCAATGTGACCCTCCTGACCACAGTTAAAGCACACACGCTTCCCCCTTAAACACATACCCATGTGAAACTTTCCGCATGTAGCACATGCGTCAATCTTCTTCTTCTGCTGGTTACCTCTTGCTAATTTCTAGCTCCCGCATTTCCATTCCACTTTCTCTTCAAATTATTGTTACCATTTCCACCGTTACCACCATCATTCTTAGCTTCACCCTCATTTTTCTGCTTTCTCTGCTCTTGGTTGTACTTTGTAACAGCCTTGCCTCCACTCTCAGTGAGAATTTCTTTCTCAAGCACCGCCGCAAACAACTTTAACTGGACTAGTGAGACTCTACTGTACAATCAGGGCTTTAGTCTCTACTCAAATCTCTTTGCCTTGCTCTCATCCGTATTCACTTGATATGGAGCAAACCTTGCTAACTCATTGAACCTTGCTGCATATTCTGACACTGTCATTGTGCCCTATTTTAGTTCTAAAAACTGCACTTCCATCTGATTCTTTGAACTTTCTGGAAAATAGGTTTCAAAGAATATTTCTTTAAACCTTTCCCAAGTCATTACCCCTTAACCTCCTCGAGTTTTATTGGCTTGCCACCAATAACTAGTCTCTGCTTTCAACTTGAATGTTGCAAAAAAAGTCTTCTGGTTATCCCCTACCCTAGCAACATCAAAAATTTTCTCTATCTCCATGATCCAAGTTTGTGCCTCAACCGAATTCATGGACCCACGGAACTCTGGTGGCCCAACCCCCTTGAAGTCCTTAAATGTCGCAGCTTGATTCTGTGGCTGATTCTGTAATGCTCCAGTCAGTAGCGTTACAAATTGCTAAACTGGATTAGCCTCAGCATTGTTGTTATTCTCAGGAGTCCTTTGTCGAGGTTGACGTCTTGGAGACATATTCTGTTAAAATACACCCCTTAGATTCTATTCAACCTTTTAAGTATTACTACTTAATTTTCACACTATAAAAGATTATCATGTAACACATAACACTTTGAATAAATTAATAACTTTTATTCATTCATAATCTTTTAGGAAACATAAAAAAATAGCATCGCTGCTATTTATATTACTTCCTTGAACTTCAAAAGTTTCAGGACAATTACATCATCATCCTATCCCATTGGTTATATCATACCCAGGATTTACATCTTATTTACTTCTCAATCACATAATAATTTCATTTATGACGACCTACTAAAATACTTCATAGCCTTACGACGCTCCTTTTCCATAATACGAAACATTGTTCGGCGATCTAAAATGTACGATGGCACCATCTCGAACTGAATAGGATAACAAATGACCCAAACTTAAGCTTGATTGATCATGGTGTTGAATACGTTATTTATCTCTTACATCTTGATCCTCTTTACTTGTACCTCTCTCTCTACTACCCTGGCTCATTGAAAAGTTTCCTCATACGCTCTTCTTCTTCGCCCTCTCTCTTAGAGATTCTTCTTTCAATTTGTTCTCCAGCTCTGTAATCTTCTCTATCAGTTTCTTGTTCTCTCCTTCAGCGTGGATCAGCTTTTCTTCGACATTATTTAGACGTTCATCTCGATCCTGAATCTCATTGTCCTTCTGCGCCATTGCGATCTGTTGTTCAACTACTATCTCTTGCAACTCCTTGATGTTATCCTAGAGTTCTACATTGCGGTCGTATATTTCATCGTACATATGGGCAACAATTGAGTTAAGTGGAAGATCTTCCCCCTCGTCCTCCTCAACCTCATTCGACTGCGGTAGCTCAATGGGGTCCTCCTCGTCCGTTTCTATCTCATCATCCTCATCAGGTAAACCCTCCTGCTCAACCACTGTGACCAACATAGTTAATTCCCGTGGTAGTAGTTGTTCCCAAATCACCTGAATATCTCGAGGTTCCTCCTCCCTAGGCATTTGGGATCCTTCCTCCCTACCCTGACTGGATTATCCTACATTAGTCATTCTGACAACAAAATTTTAAGTTTTTAATTACTAATCATTACTACTTGACACTCACGAGCACAAAATTTACAATCACATAAGCACATAAGTGTTTTTATTACTTCTTTCTTAACAACTCGATAAGAGTTTATCACCACTATCTTTTCAAAGATTACTTCCTAAGGCTTTTCCCCACCTAAGGTTCATAACCTAAAGCTTTGATACCAACCTGTGACAAGAGTTAGTGTTCACTTTCCATTCATTCATATCTATCTACCCAAATATAATAAAATTAAATCAGAAATCCTCCCTTTAAAGGGTTACATCATTAATCAAAAATCTTCCCAGGTTGTCTAACCTTAAACATCAATCAAGTGCAGAAAATAAAATAATTACATCACATCCTTAAATATAAAATCTAACATCATGACAATAAATGAAATTACAAGTCTTCATCACATGCATATTTTTCCCTTTCCTTTGGTAGTCGTAGGATCATCGACTTTCTCAACCTTAGTTGCAATAATTATATTTATGCAAGAGTGAGCAAAACAAATGCTTACTAGATATAAAAATGAATCAACAAGAGAATATTAACTGCCAATGAATAGGCTCATCAAAACTGAATAGTACTCTACCAATGATAACCAACAACTGGAATCAAAATATGAAATATCTATCTGAGGGTCATAAGACCACGAACTATGTCCACGATTACAAGTAATCTTTCAACTTTAACCTTAACAGTTATACTGTAGGGACTTCACGTACTTAGGGGGATCAACCCTTCATACCATGTATTGTGCACAAACATCTAAACGTATTGCGTATCCCCTATAATAGGGTTGTTTTTCTCAATTTTAGAGTATAAGTCCACACCAAAGAAAGTTTGGTTTGGATAAGCTTCAAGGGTAATTTAGAGTTTAACGACCATCAACTAAAGGATTAGTTGAATCAACAAAGTTTGATAACACTACAGTTGATCACTAACAACATAATATGGAACAATGAATAATCGTAAGTGAACTAACTATATATTGAACTCATGCTTAGAAACAACTACAAAGCATAAGTATTGAATAACAATAAACCTTGCTTGAATAATATTAAGCTAGGGTTATGAATTATTGAATATATATTAAGTAATAGCAAGTTGAAAGTAAAACTTGCTCATTATGAGAATAACTTGTGTCAAGTAATTGAAATAAGATAATTCGACATTAGGAATTGGAATTCAAGAAATTGCATTCACAATACAAGAATGACATTAAAGAAACTTGTCTAACAATAAACAAGTTAGAATAGATCAATAACTATTGGAATTCAAAACTTTTTCGATTAAAGTTAAAGTTATAGCTTGCTCAAATAATGATTAGGAATACAAGAATTTGCTTAATAAAAGTTTAGAGTAAGAACTTGCTCAATGTAAAAAGATAAGGTTTAGAAACTTGCCTCGCGCGTAAGCTATGAATTATAACTCACGTTCACCTACACATTTTAGTAGAATCACAATATTTGTTAGACATGTTAACATCCACTTCCAAAATAACACCCACTTCTAGCTAAACTTGTTAATTTAGTACAAGTCTTATGTTACCATATATATTTCAGAAATTCAAAGTGTTAACTTCACAACACATATTTACCATTCAATGTGTACCCTAAGTCCTAACATATCGCTTTCATAACTTATAAATCCTTTTACAACTTTGAAATTATCAATGACATGACATGGTTCTGTTTTAGCCTCCTCATTACATGCTTGTTACATTAGCACATTATTAAACTAAGTTATAGTGGCATCCATGGTCTGCAAGAATAGCGAAACCACCATCACCACATCGTTATATATGCAATTGCGCCATACATAAGCTCGACCCGGCCTTGATATATCTGTATGCTGCTTTTTCAGCACCAAAAATTGCTTATTTAGTGCACGTACGCAAATGTATGCGAAGAATAAAGAGCGCTTTTAGCCTAACTAACACGAATTTCACCCACAAAACAATGAAATTAACACATACAATTTGTATAGAACTATCAAAACATGTTTCCTCACATATTCATCAATTTAAAACAATTAAACAATAATTTAAACTAGTTTAATTCCTTAAATTTCACGTCTTTACACAAAACACCATTTTTTTGATATTCTACATAGAAATCATCACTGTGATCACAATTCTTGTTTAAATTACTTAATTTAAACTACGTTCTCATCGTTTCTTAATGGACTAGCATAATCAAAATTCAATTTACAGATTAACATACAAATTCACCATCATAATTGGTACTTTCACAAGCCATATGTAAAATATATACAATGTAATTACTTTTCCTACTTTTAAAAGAAATTAGTATACAATTCCCTTTCTAAACATAAACTCTAGCATTACAATTACTTACAATTGCAATAATTCAGTTATAAAGCAACAATTCAAAAAAATTCGAATTCACAAAACATAGAATTTTATGCCGTAAAACCTATATATATATATATATATATATATATATATATATAAGATATAAAAACTATAGAGAAATACCTTCTTTCCCTCACTTTGAAATCACTTGCTTTCCCTCACTCTCTCTCAATTCTCTTTGAAATTCTCAGTTTAGCAAATAACCAAGCTAATAACTCAATATGTGTAAAACAAAATAAACCGCATACTATGTATATCAGTTACAAACTAATTAAACATATTCATTATAAATACATTTTATTTATTAATTAATTTATTTTATTTGTTTTATTTATATTATTTAAATATTCAAAATTTAAAAATTCAAAAGTCATAAGGCTTTGTTTAGCAAAAAGTCTTTAAAATAAAGACTTAATATTTTAAGCCTTGTTTGGGTAAATCAATTTAAAAATTACTTCAATTTATTTTAATAAACAATCCAGCTTTATAGTTTATAATCACATATTATGTATTTGGATTTCGATATCCAATATTAATCAAATAAATTAATTACACGTACTATATTTTAAATAAATATTCCACTTAAACAAATATAACAAAATTATAATCTCATTATAATTTTATTAAATAATTTAACATACCATCTTAACTTATTAAATCAAAACAACAATATAACATCCCATGTTATATTACAACTCTCTAAATTATAAATTACATTAATTTAGAATTTTATTAATTCATAAATATTTAGTAACAACAATCACATCAAATAAATATTTACGAACAACAATAACATCAATAAAATATTTATTTAATTTAATAAATATTTTAAATTACATATAATAAAATCTTGGATTGTTACACAAACGGTCCAACATTTGATCGATAAAGGTTAGAGGAAAGTGGTCCTTCTGGGTTGCCTTATTATCTTCCTGTAATCCATGCATACACTCTATTCGGTCATTGTCCTCGTCAGAATTAGTTCATTATCGTCGTTTGTCACAACCATCATTCCACTCTTCTTTGGGACACACTGAACTGGACTTACCTATGTATTGTCTAAAATCGGGTATTTAATCCCAGCATCCAACGACTTTAAAATCTCTTTCTTCACCACCTCTTTCATGATTGGGTTAAGCCTTCTCTGCTGTTCCACTGTCGGCTTTGAGTCCTCTTCCAAGAGTATCTTGTGCATGCAGAATGATGAGCTTATCCCCTTGATATCAACGATTGTCCATCCTATCGTAGACTTGTACTCTCTAAGCACCCTCAACAACTTACTTTCCTATAATTCGTTAAGCGTAGATGCAATAATAACAGGTAAAGTATTAGAATTACCCAAATATGCATACCTGAGGTGTTTAGGAAAAGGCTTAAGCTCAAGAGCTGGTGGCTCCTCAAGTGAAGGTTTGATTCGCGCCAATTCTTTTTCTTCCGTGTGTAATGGCTCGAATGGTAACTTGAACCTGCTCACCGTAGGCAAGGCATCCAACATATGCAAATAATCTATGAATTTCGGATCATCCAAGTCATCATCTCCTAGTAAAGTATTTTCTAATGGATCCCTGTATAAACCTCTCATCAGGTCTTCATTAACCATCTTGTCGATTACATCCATTCAGAAACATTCTTCCTCATCTATAGGGAACCCCATGGCTTTGAACACGTTGAATTTTACTTCTTAGTGTTGTACCCGCATTGTTAACTCTCATGTCTGAACGTCAATGAGAGGCCTTCTAGTAGCCAAGAATGGCCTCCCTAAGATCATTGGGATATTCTTGTCCTCTTCATAATCCAAAATAATAAAGTCTGTTGGAAATATGAACTTATCCACCTTAGCTAAAACGTGCTCAACAATTCCTCTTGGATAAGTCACCAATCTATTTGCTAGCTGTAGTGAGATGTTTGTAGGTTTTGGAGCTGGCAAACCCAACTGAGTATACACTGACAATGGCATGAGCTTAACACTCGTCCCCAAATCACATAAACACTTGTTGAAGGCCATATTCCCAATTGTGTAAGGAATGGTAAAACTCCCCGAATCCTTCAACTTTGGAGGCAACTTTCTCTGTAATATCGCACTGCATTCCTCCGTTAATGCCATAATCTCATAGTCCTCTAACTTCTTTTCACTCGATAAAATACCCTTCACAAACTTAGCACAGCTCGACATTTGCTCTAGGGCTTCTGTGAAAGGAATGTTAATTTCTAATTTCTTAAAAACTTCCAAAACTTAGAGAACTACTTGTCTAATTTTTGTTTCTGAACTCTATGCTGAAATGGTGGTGGAGGATAGACAATTGGCTCAACATCTATCTGACTCTTGTCCACTTGCTTATCTTCACCTTGTTTCTGCTCAACTACTTTGTCTTCACTTTCCTTAATATCTTTCTTCGGCAAATTTTCTGCATTCTGTCCCTCAAGATGTTTTCCACTTCTCAAAGTAATTGCTTGACACTGTTCATGATTTCCCCTCGGATTCTTCTTAGCGTCACTTGGTAAAGTACCCTGAGGCATGTTATTCAAAGCTAATGTAAGATGTCCCATCTGATTTTCCAAGTTTTTTATCGTCGTCGCTTATATTTTCATCGCTGCCTCATTACCCGATATGTACTTCAAAAATAGGTTTTCCAAATCTGACTTTTTCTCTTGATGTGGAGCTGGCTGTTGATGCTATTTTGGAACCCAGGGGGATAAGATGGTCATGGAGCCTACTGATTTTGGTTATTACTCCACAAAAAATTGGGATGGTGTAACAATCCAAGATTTTATTTGTAATTTAAAATATTTATTAAATTGAATAAATATTTTATTGAATATTTTACTGATGTATTTGTTGTTCGTAGATAATTATAAATTAAATTTATTAGATAATATTCTAATTTAATTTAATAGTTAGAGAGTCATTAAAGATAACATGAAATGCTATATTCTTTGCTTTTAATTTAATAATTTAAAATGGCATGTTAATTATTAACTAAAATTATAATGAAATTATAATTTTGGGATATTTGTATTAAGTGGATAAATTTATTAGTATGTGTAATTAGTTTATTTAACTAATGTTGGATATGGAGATCAAAATAAACAATATGAGACTATAAATTATAGTATATAGGATTTATTAAAATAAATTAAAGTAGTTTTAAATTGATTTAACAAAACAAGGCTTAAATACATTAAGTCTTTATTTTAAAAGTGTGTTTGCCAAACAAGCCTTATGGCTTTTGAATTTTGAAACCAATCATAAACATCTATATAATAGAATCGTAAACCATCACAACACAATACAATCATAAACATCTATATAATAGAATCGTAAACCAATACAATTGTCCAAAGAATGAATATAAAAGAGTACAAGGCTTTAAATATCTAAAAAACAAGTCAAACTCTTCATGGATCATCCAAATTAGGACCCTATAATTAACAAAAGAATAAAACATGTTACATATATGTGTTGATACTGCTATGACGTAGGAAAAGCTAAACATTAGACAATGTAGTGAAACATATAAGTAAGATAGTGCCAACAATAATATCAATATATACCTCATCGCCATCCTGATGTTGTGTTGCTGCTGCTGCCGCCACTGCATCCGCCAACTCATCAGGACTCAGAGACTGCAGATGCCCGCCCAGTATATGAATAAAATCACGATCCTGATAGATCGCTCTCACACAATCAACAAGAGTATGATAGGCTGGATGACCTGATGACTGTGTAGACTAGGTAGCAGAGCTGCCTGTGCCACAGATGGTCGGGCATTGTTTTTGTCCTTTCCCTTTAATATAGTTTTTCTTCACGTCTGACGCCCTCTCCCACAATTCCTAATCAATCAATGGATGCGGGGTGCCTTCAGAATAGCGCTTGTTCATTAAGTGTGACAACCCGAAAAATCGGATTGTCCAAAATTTAAGAGTTAAAGAATTAGTTATTAATAAAATGAATTTTATTAATACTATTATGTGCTATGTGTTTAGTAATCGTTCTATAACCTAGAATGATTATTAATCGGGAGGATTTTGGCTACGAGCTAGACTGAACGAGTAGGAATTTTCAAGATGAAAATGAAATTTTTTTGGGAACAAAAATATTTTCTGGGAAAAAGACGAAATATGCACTATTCACCCGACGAAACCTAAGGGTTAGGATTTAAATAACCTAAGCCTTTCCAAGAGTTCGGTATGTTGAAATGACATTCCGTCGAAAGATTTGATGATAATATATCGTGAAAAGTTAAGTAAGCCGATAAAAGTTTTTCTCAAAAAACGTGCAAAAATCGGATAAAATAAAAACGATAAAAAGTACTATTATGTATTTTTCACTTGTTTAGCTACATTAGGGGAAAATGTGAAGGAAAATGCTTAACGCCAAAAAGTGTTTTTCAGTTTTTCTGAAATTCGAAGAATACGTAAAAGTTAATCGGTAAAGGAAAGACGAAATATCCAAAAATATTTGGATTCCGAGAATCGCAGTTTTTAAAACTGTCGAATCGAAACCCAAAAAACGGAACTACGGAAACTTAAGGCTAAGCAAACTTTAGGGCTAAGTTAACTTAGTCCTTAAGTAATGAATAGTAAGGAGGTTAGGGTGTGAAAAGACCAAAATGCCCCTAGCCTTGAAAATCTATAAATAGGAAGCTTAATCTCATTTGAATGGGATTTTGAAAATCCTATCATTTGAGAGAGAAAGAGAGAGTTTCTATGGAAGATGAAAGGGAGAAGAAAGAGGAAAAGTTGGCTCGTGAGCAAACTTTTCATCTGACTTGAAGGAATTTAAGGATGAATCTGTGAATCAATCCAAGTTTCTTCTAATTTTCTTTAAGTTTAATATGTTCAATACATAACTTAATGATGATAAGAAGTAGATAATGTTAATAATGAATTCATATAGTTGAATTAATGAGAAAACAAGAAATAAGAATTAGAAATTTAGTTTATAAATTTCTTAAGGAAGTATAAGATTCGTAAGGATTTTGAGCGATCCGAATGAATCTTACAAATGAGTAGGTCAAATAAGTAAGGAATGATGTTCTATAACATCAAATTCCAAGAAAAAGTGAAATCGTAATCCAAAATATTGATTAAAAATGAAGAACGAACGAAGAACACGAAGAACGCGAAGAACACGCGAAGAACGTTGTTGATGGGCAAATTTAAAACCATCGTAGTGTAATTGTTGTTGATGGACAAGTTTAAAACCATCGTGTATAAGTTAGATGTTTATTGCTTGGTTAGGAACGTTGGAAACGTTCTTGAAGAACGGATTAGAATTGAGCTATAACGAAGTTATGGCAAAAATTTTGTAAAAGAAGATCGAGAATTTGAAAGTTAGTAAATGAACCCGAACGTGTAGGGTTTCATAAGAATGTAAGAGAACGTATAAAATGTGAGTCTTAGACTTAAGAACGAACGAGTTCCGAGTTTGGATGACCGAATTACGGACGAATGAACGAAGAACATTAAAAACGTTAAAATGAACGAAGGGTGAAGATTAAGCCAATTGAATGGTATGTTAATAGATTCAGAACAAAGTTCTATTTGAGGGTAATCGAAGTACGTTAGATAATGAAGAAAATAGCTTTGGAACGATCTCATTCCGAGTTATAACGAAGAAGTTATGAGAGATTTCGAAGTACGCGTCTCAGAATGACCAAAGACTTAGAAAAAATTTTCGGGAAGAAGGTCTCAGCCATGCAAGCCCACATGCTTTGAATGGTGGCAATCTTCGCAAAGACCAGGGCCGGAGGGTCACGTCTTCGCTAACTCATACTGCAGCAAATAGTCTTAAGAAGTTGAAGGTGGCACCATGCGGCACGGTCAGAGAGCAATGCCAGAAATGAGATTTTAAATGCTCAATTTCTGGGGGATGTGCAAGAAAGAAATAAGAACATAATGTTCAACTAATGTAACACTTAATCAAGTGTTTTAAGCCTTTAATGAAGGTTGAATGAAAAGATTAAACGAGATTAAAAAGAAGGTGAACGCGGATTACGGAATCGATGTCCGGGGACCGTAGTCGCGATAAACGAACGTGAGGGATTGCTATGATTGTGATTCCTTAGGCATTGAATGACGAGAGTAATGAATAACATTTCGATGTTATGTCATGAGAGATGAATGTAAAGCGTATAAACGCTGTGAATGCAACGTTGTTGCACTGAACGATCGGTCTTAGCATACAATGATCTGTATGGCTTCGACATTAAGAAAGAATAATGAACATGGGGTTCATGGGATGGATAACGATCGAAAGCAATTAAAACCTTGAGTAAAGGTTGAATGAGAGATTAAGAGACGAGCAACATGAACGTTGAATACGTAAACGATCCTTGTGAATCGTATTCGCGTTAGACGAACGTTCTAAGTATACCCTAGTTGTATGACTTAGACGTTGATGAAAGTAGTAAGTAAGATATGAATGGTATCAAGAAAGCTGTATCGAATGGTATTAAGATTAATGAAAGCCGAATGTAAGTCGGATAAGAATGAATCCTGAGGTATGACATTTAATTGTCAGAAAGCCATAAGGAATAAGAAATTGATTTAACGAACATTATATTTAATAGTTCGTATAAGTTAAGATAAGTTAGGTTGTGGTACAATCGTAACCTTTGATGGTTGACATATGGGAGCTGAGCTAAACAATTCCTTCAGAGAGCGAAGGTATATACAAAACTGGCAACCGATCTAACTCAACGCGCATGGGCAAGGCGGTGTAGACGAGAGAACTTGTTTGTTGGTTGTTTATGGAAACCACTCAACAGTATACCATATGGACTACCAGCAGAGAAGCGATGTGTGCTGAGTACTAGAGAAGTTATAAGAAGAAGATAAGAATGTTAATCATCAAAGATGATGAACGTTTTGAGTAAGACATCTCCGTATGTCATGAAGCCGTAGAATGGTAATGAAAGTTGGTCGCGTAAACTTAGATTGCAAGAACATGAACCTTAAGAAGTAAAGTTAAGTAAACCAATGTGTAAGTCAAGTATATGACTAATTGGTGTATGTGTTATTTCCTTATGTGTTGTAGAGATTGGAATGAACAGTTCAGCGTAAGTTGTAGCTTTGCGTAAGGCAAGTTTCCTAACTTCATTCATATTTTAAATGAATGCTAGTTTCTTAAACTTCTCAGATGTTGAACTTGAGAAGTTCTATCTATGTGTGAATGTGTGATATTTGTACAAGGTGGTAGAACGTATGAGGCCTTGTGCCATAATGTGAACACTTCGGAGTTTCTAAGATATAAACTGTTCTATGATTGAACTGTTCAATAAGATAATGTTCTGTTTATACATGAACCATTATTGTTAAGTCTGTGCTATTGATTCTAGCCAGATAGAATGTGTATGAAAGATAGTAGAGAATGAAAGTATTTCAAAGTGAATGTGACTAATGTTTTAAAATGATAGGAATCAAGATTATTCCTATTGTTCAAGCTGCTTCATAACCTTTGTTTGGTTATCGAAGTTTCAAAGGAATGTTAATCTCTTAAAGTTGTTTGTTCAACTGTGAAGACTTGCTGGGAAATTGAATGCTCACACTTGCTTTAAATGAAAAACATTTTCAGCGAACGATGTTAGAAGAACTTAAGGATCCCGTATAGATCAAGCTGTCGGTATCCAGATGAAGTGACATTCAGAATGTGAATGAGCGAGAAGATCAAGTGAAGACTTGTAATGTAGAAAGATGAGAATTAAACTATAGTATAGTTTAATGAATGATTATGTATCCTTAGTGGCGGAAAAAAGTCACTCGTGCAAGATGTAAAGAATAATGTAATTATCATTATTTGTAATGAGAAAAGCTATAAGGTTTTTATAACCTGGGATTTGAGAGTGTATATTGTTATATTTCAGTATATAATGATGTATGATGGATGAATGATGTACTAGTGACGCACGGAATTCGGGTGTGAAGATAGACCGGATTTCGGGGCGTTACATTAAGCCCTTATAAGTGTCCTGTCAGAAGGTCAACAATTAAGTAGTTAAAAATAAATAAAAAATGCTAAATAAGGTCGTCATAATTTATGAATAACATATTAGTATAAAGTTAACTTATTACCACTATCTGAACAGCCTCAAGTAGACCATCGCGGGTGGCCACATACACATTCAACCAATTGATAGGTTGACCTTCAGACTGAGACTCCTACAATTCATTTTCTCATATTAATATGTAAACATATGATATTTTAGCTACAAAACATGACTGTAAACATAACATACGTACCCTGGCAGTAATATGCTATAACTAAGATATACTGCCGCCTCGATGCGTGCCTTTTGCCTTTTCACCTTTAGATACACCTGAGGATTTGTTTGAGGCGGCAGTCTTGTGCCACTTAACCCAGTTCTCAGCTCTCCACTGGTCACACATCTGCACCCATATGGGCTATGCGCACCACCAGGGGCTATGCTCATGTATATACTGCTCACCTTGTCCAGGATGGTCAATCTCAGTATTATGCAGGGCTTTCTGTCGTTCCTTGTTCAGATTATCTTTAGTTCGGATGACGCATTTCTTCCAGAACAGTGTCTGAATAACTGATGCCTACGCGTCGTCCCATCTATACCTTTTTTGCAAATAATACAACAATAATAATATTAAAACTTTTATATTACCATAATCCAACATTACTAAACAAAATTATTTGATTAACTATGTATTATCTATCAGAGTGATAAAAAAATATACTTGAAATTCAGCCCAAACTGCATCCTTATGGGCGAGAGGTGTGCTCGCCCATGTAATCACTGGTGTAGGCCAGTTCTGTATGCATAATTGTGAAATGCACTTCACAATTTTACTATCTTGAAAATAACTACAATATACAACAATTTACATTAAAATATATTTATAACAATGGAAATATAAAATGGTTATATATACACGATGTTGAACTTACGTGCTTTTTGGAGGAGGACAGATCTATATGAGAATGCGATCATTAGGATTAGCCTAGGCCTTTGGCACATGATTAGGGCCCCGACCCAACCTGTGCTTTCGTTGTGCTGGTTCAAAAGACATCTATTAATAAAAAATTTAGGATGTTAGTATGAGTTATATGCTTTACATATATAAATAAAATGACATTCATAAATAAGTAATTGTATGAACTAGTTAACTATGACAACTATAAATGAAAGGTACATAAACATGTCAAGGATATAGAGAACATGTATATATGTAATTGTATGTAATACAATTAAAACTAAACATACATTTTATAGAAAAGGACTGCAACGCCCCCAAATATGGGTATCTTCCAACCCGACATATAGTGCTCTAAGGTGCTACAGTTCACATAAATATTGAATCAAAATGCCTCAAAAGAATGAATATGTCTTATGTATATTGCAAATCAATATTACCATTACCCAGGTTCTTTATAACCGTTACATTTGTTCTTTTCATAATATCAAATATTATCATTACAAACCTATATTATTAAATAGGTAAACTACAGGTTTACCTTAGCCTTTCCTTTATCCTTGCCGGATCCTTCGGTTTATTCGGTCTTAGCTGCATTCATATGGTTCAAGCAAAAGTGAGCATAACTAGCTCAACAAGTACAACAATTCCATTTAACAATATGCTTGAATCATACAAATCATATATCTTCAATAACTGAACAATAGTTATGAAGTACTATCGATAATTCAAAATAGCACTTCTCTTTTCTTTAAAACGTTTTACAATGACAACATTCAGTAAAACATCAATTCTGGTATAAGACCTTGAGCATTTCATACTTTCTTTGAAAAGGACATCCCGACATTAAGTCCGTAAGTTCGGCATTACTTACGAGCACATCTAGGTGATCAGCCTATAGTACTCTATGTTGATAAACACTATATTCTTTAAACGTATGTACGTTTAAGTTGTGGCAACCTCACGTGCCTGTCGTTTGACGACAAAACATTTTAGCATACTCAGTCCTCATTTGAAAACCATACCAACATAGTTTGGTAAAACATTAACCATACTTCGATAGATTATAAGAAATCCAAACATCTTAAGTCTAGCTGAAAGAATTGGCTTTGACTTTATCATACATCAATTCATGCGTAATAATACATGAATCACAAAGCTTATCTATATTGAACATAGACAAGGGTTAGAATACTTGCCTTCAGCGTCTACTACTATTATTACATGTTCACTTTAAGTCTTTAAGGTCTCTACAATATATAATCACATAACATAACACATTAGGTTATGAATAAACATACATGGTTCCTAATGAATCTTACCCTTCTTCTCAATCTAATCACGTATTAGATTTGTTACTATTGGTTTCAGCTTGACATTTATAGTTTATATTATCATCACATTCATGTTCGATTGATTATCATTAACTTTTAGTTATCACACTAAGGTCACAAACAACCTTTATTAAGTTTACTTTAAGTTTACAATTCATCTTTCATTAACTTCCTTACTTCTTTATGTTCATAACCACTCCTCTCTAGCTTCTTCCTAATCTCAAGTGATTGCTATTACAAATTGCTCCCCTCTTAAGTCGCTGACTGTGGCTACTCTTTAGTGGTGAGGGTCAAACCCATAACTGCAGCAAGACCACTCCTTGCTCTCCAAGTTGCGTCGCGGCATGAAACTACAGAAGGTCTAGCCACTGCACACGGCACTGCAGTGCCACCCTTTATGCTTTGAAATCAAGTGCCATGACGCCACTTGCGCTTGAGATAGTGAAATTTTTTGTTTTGCATAACAAACTTCCCGGACTCCAAATTTGATCATTTTAATTCTGAATTGGCTCATTCAAAAGCCATTTACTCACAAATCACATACTCTACGTGTTCATACAAGAATGTTATATTTTTAACTTCGTTAGCTCAAAAATCACCTATTGGTTCATTTTTAACGAAAACGATAAACGTTCGTGAACGTTCAACGTTTGTTTCTTCGTTCTAAGTTAGAATTCGACCATTTTCAAGTTCGTAATTCTACAATTCCAAATAAGACTTGTTCCCATTGAAGACCAACGTTTCCAAGCTCAATATCAAAATTTGACTTCTAATCTGAGAATTTCACGAATTCGACGATTATCGTCCAATCGTGAGAATTCCTGCATAACTTCGTTACTTATGATTTTTTCATCGTTTCAAATAGATTCTATCCATCATATTGACATCTTCAACCTATATATTACCTTAACTTATTTTCATGATAAGTTATTACTTATACTTCATGAGTTTATAACTTATCAAAATATAAACTACATATTATTTTATTTCTCATGACTTATAATGGTTAAGTCCTCTAACCAACATTCTTACATCATTTTAACATATAAACTTCATTCATGTAAACTTGATACAAGTCTTACAAGTTCATCCTTAGTTCATAGCTTATCTATGAACAAAGTACTTATTCTCGGCTTATTAAGACTTAAGTTCTTAGATTATTTATTCCTATCATTTCTTAGCATACATTTCGAAATCTTTCTTGGCAAGACCGACAATAACATCACGACTGATAGTTTGTCGAGTCTAACCTTCTTCTATCGGGTACCTAGCTACTTGTTGCTGGAAATCCGCATAAGAACTCCTATGTATATAGGACATTCTTTCTATCTTCTGTTTCTTAGTCTTTAGCTCCTGCTTGAGCTCAAAGACCTCGTGTTTCAGCTCGTGGACCTTGTCCTTATCCTCGTATAATCATGCCCCTCTTCCCATATACCCTCCATACTAGTCTTATCCTCACGGAAAGCTTGAGGTTCCTCTTTTAACTCCTTTACCTCCTTACAATACTAGATATTTCTATCCAATACTGACATGAATAAAGCCCTCATTGACTCCCCCAGAGTCAACTCTTCTGCAGGTGCTACAGGGTCAAAGGACATCATATCCACCTCTTCCTCTAACATGCCATCAAACACAGACATGTAGTCTAAGTTATCTGAGTCTCCAGACTCAATTGTCACCCCTTCTGATTCTACTGCTATAGGATTTAGTAAGATCTCTACTCGATTCATCGAATCCTCACTTACTACATATATATCTCTATACATTTCATTTTCTCCTGACATCTACAACAAAACAGTATGGTTTGATTAGTACACGTCAGTAGAATAATAAAAACACATAACATAATTATTATGCATTTTTATAGGGTTACTTTCCATCTTTTACTTCTTTGACTTTTCTTAAGGTTATGACTTAAGGTTCTAATTTCCCCCTTAAGTTTTATAACCTAGGCTTTGATACCAACTTGTAACACCCACAAATCCGGGTATCTTCCAACCCGACATATAGTGCTATACGGTACTACCATTCATACATTCATTAAATTGAAAAGCCACAACAGAACGAATATTTCTTCTATATATTCAAAGTAATATTTATATTTCCCTGGTTCTATACCCATTACAAAAGTTCTTTGTCATAATATCAATTACATTACAACATTAAACCTATACTATTACATAGACAGCTTAACGGTGTGCCTTAGCCTTTACTTTATTCTTATTCGGTCCTTTAAGACGTTCAGTCTTAGCTGCATTCATATGGTTCAAGCAAGAGTGAGCATAACTAGCTCAACAAGTATGACAATTTCATTAACCAATATGTTAGACACATAAGAATCGTATATCTTCAATAACTGAACAATTGTTATGAAGTACTATTGATAATTCAAAATAGCATTTCGCTTGTCTTTAAACTGTTTCATAATGAATAATATTCAATAAAACATAATTTCTGGTCCAAGACCTTGAGCATTTCATTCTTTCTTTGAAAAGGACAACCCAACACTAAGTCCGTAAGTCTGGCATTACTTACAAGAACTTCTAGGTGATTAACGTATAGTATTCTATGTTTATCAACACTACATTCATTAAACGTATGTACGTTTAAGTTGTGGCAACCTTACGTGCTTGTCGTTTGATGACAAAACATTTGTTTAGCATACTCAGTCTTCTTTTGAAAACCATATCAAGTAGTTGACAAAAGATAACAACATTTGATAAGAGTTGGATAGATTATCAATAATCCACCAAATACATTAAGCCTAGCCGAAAGAATTGGCTTTAACTCCATCATACATCAATTCATGCGTAAGGATACATGAATTACAAAGCTTGTTCTAATTGAACTGAGACAAGGGTTAGAACACTTGCCTTTAGCGTCTGCTAGGTATAATTACTTTATGTTTGAGTCTTTAAAGTCTCTATAATACATGATAACATAATGAACCACATCAGGTCATATATAATAAAGTATGTTTACGACC
This sequence comes from Panax quinquefolius, assembly GCA_020205615.1. Taxonomy (NCBI): domain Eukaryota; kingdom Viridiplantae; phylum Streptophyta; class Magnoliopsida; order Apiales; family Araliaceae; genus Panax; species Panax quinquefolius. The sequence goes on along the minus strand of JAINUW010000716.1, from coordinate 203,347 downwards.
ATATCTTATCTTTCTTCTCAATCTAATCATGTAATAGATTTGTTTACTATTGGTTCCGGATGGTCATTATACTTACACTCATAATTGAATAGGTTATCATCAACCTTTACATACTATCCTTATGGTTTAACAATGTTACTTCAAGTTCCTTAAGGTAAGTTCAATTTGAATTAATCACATTACCTCCCTTTATACTTATAAACATTCATTCCCATCTTTGTCTAGGGTCGGCAATCATGGTGCCACTTGTTCTCTAAAAGTGCTACATGCACAGAAGAATACATTAGGCCGATCCCCGGACTTGCATCTGCAGTCATGAGTCCTTGCTTTCGATGGTATGCTACTGCGACGACACTCCTCAGTATGTTAAGTACTATTCACGGCGCTGCGATGCGACAAATTGGCCTTGGGCTGGCGCCGCGGTGCCAGCTTTATGCACCAGATAGTTTTGACAGTTTTTCAACTTTGCGAAATTCCCGGCTCATAACTTCTTCGTTATAATTCCGAATTGGCTCGTTCAAAAGCCTACGGTTCACAAATTACATACTCTACGTGTTCATGCAAGAATTTTATATTTTCGAATTGGTTTGCTAAAAATTCACCTATTGTTTCATTTTTAATGAAAACGATAAACGTTCGTGAACGTTCAATGCTCGTTTCTTCTTTCTAAGTCAGAATTTGGTCATTTTTGAGTCCACAACTCTATAATGCCAAATATGACTTGCCTCCCTTGAAAACCAACATTTCTGAGTTCAAATACAAAATTTGACTTTTATTCCTAGAATTTTATGAATTCGACGATTATCGTCCAACCGTGCTATTTCTGGCATAACTTCATTACTTATGATTTGTTCATCATTCTTAAATGAATTCAACTCATCATATGAACATCTCAACATACTTACTATAAAAACTTATTTTCATGTTGGATTTTGACTTATTCTTCCACGAGCTTATAACTTATTAAAGTATAAACTACTTATAGTTTTAATTCTCATAACTTATGATAGATAAAGTCATTTAATCATCATCCTTATATGTTCTCAACATATAAACTTCATTCATGTATATATGTTACAATTCTTACAAAATCTTTATTTTCATACAACTTCTTAAGGTAAATCTATAACACGTTCATATAGATTCTTCATAAGTTCATAACTTATGCAAGTTTAAATTACTTATTCACAACTTATGTGGCTTAAGTCCATTGATTAATCATTCTCATTATTTCTTAACACCCAATGTCGTTAATCCACACTTTTCTTATCAACTTATCATGGTAAAGATGAAAGATTAATGGACAAGAAGTCTTACCCTTGAAGTTCTTTGGAATAAGTCTTCTTCTTCTTCTTCTTCTCACAATTGAAAGTAGCTTATTCTCTCTAACACTTAAGCACTTTATAAGTTGTTGGATGAGTTTAACAAGTAGCAAATGACTAGCAAACTCCTTCTATTTATAGAATTTCCAAAGTTAGGGTAGTTTGGTTATAATGTAATCCCACCTCCTTAAGCCACCTCCTTACTATTCATTACTTGTTAAGCACAACACTTATCTCTTGCTTGGCCATTTCACTTAAATCTTGGTCATCACTCAAAATTCTTGGTCACCATGATTAACCATATTCACATGGTTTGCCCCATGGGTCACTACAACCCAATGGATCCTAGCTTGGGCTTGGATTAACTTACTTAACTTTTGGGCTTACATTAACAAATATTAATTTTTTCATTAAATAACATTTGGGCCTTACCATTACTTCACTTGGGCTTGTACCAATTCCTAACAAATCCTACAAGTCCAGTACTATTACTCAATACATATAACATATTGTTTACGTATTATTCTCGTATTCTAACTCGTATACAAATTCATCATATACAATATTCCATCATTCATACAAACTCGTATTATACTCATATTCATTACCTCGTATAATACTTACATATCATACGATTATTACTTAACTCATTAATACTTCACTTTCCTTAACATTCTCAATTTAAGTCCGCAAGCGAAATATTGCATTTTCCATACTTAGATTATTATTACATAATTTGTCTTACCTTGATATTCTATCATTATGTATTTCTCGGAAGTTCAAAAATAATTCCCGAGCAAATACCGATGAATAGTGTTTTTTGGAAAATTTCTCGGAAAACTTTTATTTTCATCTTGGAAATTTAAACACTTTAATTCTTTCACGTAGCTAAAATACTACTATAATCCAACATTATTAGGTTATAAAATGACAACCATCTTGATAACACATATAATATAATTTTATTCATTATTTAATTCAATAAAATTATTTTACAATAAATTCATATTTCTCGGTCGTTACATCCTTCCCCCCTTATAAGGACCACAATACCTATTAGATATGCTAACATATCATAACATGATCATTACCATTTACATTTCAGAAACTCTAAGTATTTTACTTCGCAATACTTGTCTAACGTTCATTATGTATACCAAATTATCGCATAACACATTCTCGATTTACTAATCACTTTTAAAATTTTGAATTCATAATCCACATAACATGACTCTATTTAACCTTGTTGTTACATGATTCTCACATTCCATAACCTTAAGCTAAGCTACAACGAACAACCAAAGTCTGCAGAATAAACAGACTTTAGTGTCTGAAAATGGGCACTAGCGCAGCCGCACGAGTTTTGTATGGAGATGATGAACGCCCGCACGACAGCTACGTGCCCGCGCCCAAGGGCCTTGTGGTCACGCAACTTGCAGAACAAAGTCTCGGCACTTTTCTTAAGCCAACTAACACGAATTTCACCCATCAAATAGTGATAATAACATATAAAACAAATATACAACTATCTTAAACCTGATTGCTAACCTATCCAACCACTTAGCACAATTTAACAACCACTAACACTATTTTAATTTTACAATTTTCATGTTTTTATGAAAAACTCAATTTTCTTGACAATTATCCTAAAAATCATCACTGTAAACATATATATAGCAACAATTGAACAATTTGAAATTCACAGATTATATAAAAGTTGTCGTAACACTCGTAAATATATATATATATATATATATATATATAATACTAATGTTATGTGAAAATACCTTGAATTTGCTTGCAATCCTTCTTAACTCACTAGAATTTGCCGTGAAAATTCTTAAGACTCTCTCTCAATTTTCTCTGAAGCTCTCAACTCACTCAATTCTCTGAACTCTCAAGCTTGGAAAATAGAATGCGTGAAAACAAGAGCTAGACTAATATCCAATTAGTATGCGTAATAGCAAAACACAAAACTGATAATAAGCTTAATCAGTTACAACAAAAACGTCTATAACAAAAATACATTATATTTATTATTTATTTTATTTTATTTATATTATTTATTTTATTTAAATTAGAAATTTAAAAGCCATAGCCATGAGGCTTTGTTTGGCAAATCATTTAAAATTAAAGAGTTAAAATACTTAAGCCTTGTTTGACAAAAACTAATTTCAATCCTTTTTAATTTATTTTAATAAACACTTTAGCTTATAAACTATAATCACATATTATTTTCATATCCAACACTAGCCCCTTAAATTAATCACATACTATATTTTAATTAAATATAGCCTTTTAGCAAATATCACCAAATTATAATTTTATTATAACTTTATTTAATAATTTAAAATACCATCTTAATTATTAAATCAACCCAACAACATAACACCTCATGTTATAATACAAACCTCCAAATTATAAATTAATTTAATTTAGAAAATTCCTTTTATACATTTAGATTCATCAACCATCACATCAATGAAATGTTTATTTAACAACAAACACCTCAAATAATATTTATATAACTCAATAAATATTTAAATTACAATTTAAAATTTTGGATCGTTACATCCTTCCTTCCTTACAAGGATTCTGTACCCAGAATCACAATTCAAACAATCAAATCATCACATTCTCCCCTACTTACAAAGATTTTGTCCCAGAATCGAAGACATAGATTAAACAAATAACTCAGGGTAATTCTTCATCATATTAGCTTCGAGTTCCCACGTAGCCTCTTCAACATTATGGTTCCTCCATATCACCTTCAAAGAAGGTATCACTTTATTTCTGAGCACTTGTTCTTTCCTGTCGACTATCTGGATAGGAATCTCTTCGTAAGACAAATCTTTATTGAACTACAACGTTTCATATTCGATCACATGCTTGTAATCGGGTTTATAAGGTCGTAACACTAACACATGAAAAACATTGTGCACATGCTCTAATTCTGGAGGTAAAACTACTTCATAAGCTACCCCCCCACTTTTCGCAAAATTTTGAAAGGTCCAATAAACCTCAGGCTGAGCTTTCCTTTCTTGCCAAAACAAATTTTCCCCTTCCATGGAGAAACTTTTAGGAATACAAAATTCCCTGCTTCAAATTCATGACTATGCCTGTGTTGATCAAAATACTTTTTCTGTCGATCTTGAGCAGCTACTAGTCTTGCTCTGATGAGTTTAATGACTTCAGTGGTTTGCTGAACCAGTTCTGGTCCTAGTAGTTGACGTTCACCAACTTCATCCCAACATAGGGGAGTTCTGCATTTCTTGCCATATAATGCTTCGTATGGCGGCATACCAATGCGTGCGTGGTAACTGTTGTTATATGCAAATTCCACCAATGGTAAATGATCATCCCAATTTCCTTTAAAATCCATGATGCATGCTCTGAGCATATCTTCAAGCATTTGGATCGTTCTTTCACTTTTCCCATCGGTTTGCGGGTGATACGATGTGCTCATCTTCATTTGCGTTCCCATGCATTCTTATAGTCTCTTCCAGAAATTTGATGTGAACCTCGGATCTCTGTCTGATACAATTGACACTGGAACTCAATGTCTTGAGATGATCTCTTTAACGTATAGTTTCGCTAGCTGATCAAGATTAAATCTAATCTTTATTGTCAAAAAGTGTGCAAATTTTGTCAATCTGTCCACTATCACCCATATCGTGTCGTATTCTTTCTGAGTCGTTGTCAGACCTACTACAAAATCCATTGTAATATGCTCCCATTTCCATTCCGGTATCTCCAACGGTTGAAGTAACCCGCTTGGTCGTTGATGCTCGGCTTTCACTTTCTGACATGTCAAACACTTTGCAACACATTCTGCAACATCTCTTTTCTTGTTCGGCCACCAAAAATGACGCAGCAAATCTTGATACATTTTTGTACTTCCCGGATGAACTGAATATCTTGAGCTATGTGCTTCCATCAAGATTTTTTCTTTAATATTCTGAATTGCTGGAACCCAAATTCGTCCCTTGAATCTTAGCATTCTCGCAGTATCGACCTGGAACTTCGTTTCTGTACCCTCGACTATACTTTGCTTTATTTTCTTGCATTCATCATCCTGTACCTGAGCGTTTTTCACTTTGTCCACCAAATTTGGACTAGCTTCCATCTGGAACAATTTTTCTTCGGATTCTTCTAGAAATTTGATTTCCAGCTCTAGTTTTGCCATTGTTGAACTCAGCTCCTCTTTATCAGTTAACATCATCAACATTTCTCTGCCCTTCCTACTCAATGTGTCTGCAACCACATTAGCTTTACCTGGATATCTCACAATCGTAATCCTTTATTAATTCCGTCCAATTCCTTTGTCGCATGTTCAGGTCTTTCTATGTGAAAATATAATTCAGACTTTTATGGTCTGTGTAGATCTCACATTTTTCCCTATAGAGATAGTGTCTCCATATATTCAGAGCAAATACTACTGCCACCAACCTTAAATCATGAGTTAGATACCCTTTCTCGTAGTCTTTCAGTTACCTTGATGCATACGCGATAACCTTGTCGTTCTGCATAAGGACACAACCCAATCATTTGTGTGAAGCATCACTATACACCACAAAGTTTCCTGTATTATCTGGTAACGACAACACAGGTGCCACACTTAACTTCTTCTTTAGTTCTTGAAAACTTTCTTCACACTTTTTCGTCCAAACAAATTTTACAGATTTCCTTGTCAAATTTGTCAATGGAGTGGCAACCTTGGAAAAATCCTGGATAAACCGTCTATAATAGCCTGCTAATCCCAAGAAACTTCTCACTTCTGATGGAGTTCTTGGTTGTTCCCAATTTAGCACAGGTTCAACTTTTGATGGATCTATGGAAATCCCATCCTTATCAATTACATACCCAAGAAATTGTACACGTTCTAGCCAAAATTCACATTTAGAGAATTTTGCGTACAACTTTTCTTTTCTTAACGTCTCCAACGTCAGACGTAAGTGTTCCACGTGTTCCTCTTAAATTTTAGAGTACACCAGAATATCATCGATAAATACCACTACAAATTTGTCCAAAAATGGTTTAAACACCCTGTTCATCAAATCCATGAATGTTGCAGGGGTGTTTGTCAAACCAAAAGACATCACCAAAAATTTGTAATGTCCATACCTAGTTCGGAATGTTGTCTTCGATACATCCTCCTTTCTTACTTTCAATTGATGATACCCACTTCTCAAATATTTTTGAGAAATATCTAGCACCCTTCAATTGATCAAACAAGTCATCTATTATTGGCAATGGATACTTGTTCTTAATAGTGACTTTGTTCAATTCCCTATAATCAATGCAATGACGCATTGACCCATCATTCTTCTTCACGAATAAAACCGGTGCTCCCCACGGTGAGACACTCGGTTGAATATACTTCTTGTCTAACAGTTCTTGCAGTTGCACCATTAGTTCTTTCATTTCTACCGGAGTCATTCTGTACGGGGCCTTCGATATCGGAGCGGTTCCTGGCGCTAAGTCGATCACGAATTCGATTTCTCGGTCAGGTGGAAGTCCTGGCAAATCCTCCAGAAACACGTCCACGAACTCCCTAACTACTGGTATTTCCTCCAACTTCACACCCTTCTCATTTTGAGTATCAACTATGTAAGCTAAATACCCTACACAGCCATGACTCAATAACTTTTTGGCCTGCATCATCGTTAGAAATTTTATTTGTCGAGGCGATTTGCTACCATGAAAAACTATCTTTGACGGAGTCATAAGGTTTACACACTTCTTTTGGCAGTCAATTATCGCTCCATAATTGAATAGCCAATTCATTCCCAAAATAACATTGAGCTCTCTGAGTTTTATCGGAATTAAATCTACATTCATAACATTCCCCTTAATGTTCACCCGACAGTTCTTGTATACGAACCTAACATGAATCACTTCCCTATTCACAATTTCTATGTTTAAAGAGAATTGTAACTCATCACAAGGTATTTCTAACCTCTTAGCAAATTCATCAGATAAAAACGAGCAAGTAGCACCCGAATCAAATAATACACATGCATATATATTATTGATTGGGATAATACCTGACACGACATCTTTTGATTGCACCGCGTCCTGCACCGTCATGTTGAAGGTTCTGGTTGTGGGCTTGTTTGTTGATGTTGGTCCAACAATAGCCAATGCTCCTTCACTAGCATTTCCTTTGCTCCCATTTGTCTCAGCAGATCTCTTCTTAGGGCATTCACGAGCAAAGTGATCCTTGGATCCGCACGTGAAGCACACATTCTTCTTAGCTTGAGTGCAATTTGGGGCGATGTGACCCTCCTGGCCACAATTGAAGCATACTCGTTTCCCCAGCAAAGACACTCCCTTGTTAAACTTTCCACACGTAGCACATGCTTCAAACTTCTTATTTTGTTGGTTTCTTTGCTAATTTCCAGCTCCCCCATTCGCATTCCACTTCCTCTTTAGGTTGTTGTTGCCATTTCTGCCATTACTACCTCCACTCTTAGCTTCACCTTCACCTTTCTTCTTCCTCTGCTCTTGATTATTTTTTGTTACTGCCTCGCCTGCACTTTTAGCAAGAATCGCCTTCTCCATCACTGCTGCAAACGTCTTCAATTAGAATAGAGAAAAACCCTATTGTACAACCAGGGTTTCAGTCCCTGCTCTAACCTCTTCGCCTTGCGCTTGTCTATGCTGACTTGATATGGCGCAAACCTCATCAACTCGTTGAACCTTGCGGCATACTCAAACACCGACATTGTTCCCTGCTTCAATTCGAAAAATTGAACCTCTAGCTGACTCTTTGAACTCTCTAGGAAATAAGTCTCGAAGAATAACTCCTTAAACCTATCCCAGGTCACCACTCCTGGTCCTTCCTGAGTTTTGTTGGCCTGCCACTAATAGCTAGCCTCCGCTTTCAACATAAACATTGTAAAAGCATTCTTCTGATTCTCCTCAACCCTAACCACATCAAAAACCTTCTCAATTTCCATGATCCAGGTCTGTGCTTCAACTGGATTCATGGACCCACAGAATTCTGGTGGTCCAACCGCCTTGAAGTCCTTAAACATAGTACCTTGATTCTGAGGTTGATTCTGCAAAGCACCTGTCAGTAACGTCACTAGCTGTTGAACCGGGTTTCCTTCCACATTATTGTTGTTGTTTTCCTCAGTTGTTCTTCGTCGTGGTGGTTGACGTCTTGAGGCCATTTTCTGTTAAAATACACCCATTAGCTTTTATTCAACCTTTTTAAGTATTATATACTTAGGTTGCACATCATAAAAGTTTATCATGTAACACACAATGCTTTGAATAAAATAATAACTTTTATTCATTCATCATCTTTAAAAAAAACATCAAAGCAATAGCATCACTGCTATTTCCACTATTTTCCTGAACTATAACAGTTACAGGACAACATCATCATCATCTATCCCATTGGTTATATCATACCCGGGATTTACATTTCATTTATTTTCTAATCACCTATCAATTACATTCTCTATAATATATACTGCATAGCCTTACGACGCTCTTCCTCCATAATTCAGAACATTGTTCGACGATCCAATATGTATGATGGTAGCGTCTCGAACTGAATCGGATAACCCATGACTCGATCTTAAGCTCGATTGACCACGGTGTTGAATACGTTGTTCATCTCTTCCATCTTTCTCCTCTCTTTGCATGTCGTCCCTCTCTCTCTGCTTCCTTTACTCGTTGATAAGCTTCACTGTACGCGTCTTCGGCTCTTGCCCTTTTTGTAGATTCTTCTTTCAGCTTATTCTCCAGTTCTGCAATCTTCTCCATCATTTGATCATTCTCTCCTTTAGTGTGGACCAGCTTCTCTTCAACGTTGTTCAGTCGTTCTTCTCGATCGTGGATCTCATCATTTTTATGTGCCATCGAGGTCTATTGTTCAGCTACTATCTTCTGTAACTCCTCGATGGTGTCTTGAAGTTCCACATTGCAGTCATATACCTCGTCGTACATACGGGCAACTATCGAATTGAGTGGAAGCTCTTCCTCCTCGTCCTCCTCATCCGACTGTGCCAGCTCCACGGGGTCCTCCTCGTCTGTCTCTATCTCATCATCCTCATCAGGTACCCTCTCCTGCTCAGTTACTATGACCGACAGAACTATTTCCCGTGGCAGTAGTTCCCAAATCACCTGAATATCTCGAGGCTCCTCCTCTCTAGCCTGACTGGATCCTCTTACATTAGCCATCCTGTCGACCAAATTTTAAGTTTTAATTACTAATCATTACTACTCGACACTCACGATCACATAAGTTGAAATCACATAGGCACATAAGTGTTTTATAACTTTTTCTTTCCTAAAACTCAATAAGAGTTTATCATCACTATCTTTTCAAAGGTTACTTCCTAAGGCTTTTCCCCCCACCTAAGGTACATAACCTAAAGCTTTGATACCAACCTGTGACACCCCCAAATCTTGGTACTTCATTCCCACAAGATTTGGTGCTCACTATTCATACATTCATACTATCTACCCAAATAAAATAATATTTAATCCATAAAATCTCCACTTAAATAAGGTTACATCATTAAGTTCAAAAACATCACAGGTTATCTAACCTTTAAACGTCATTCAAATGCAGAAATAAATTATTACATAACATCATTATTAAAAAGTCTAAGATCATCATAATAAATAAAAGTACAAATCAGCATCACTTGTACAATTTCCCTTTCTTTTGCTAGTTGAAGGTTCATCTACTTTCTCCACTTTAGCTGAAATGAGTTTATAAATATGCAAGAGTGAGGAAAATAATTGCTCACTGGATATAATAATGAATCAACAAGAGAATAATAATAATAACTGCCAACAAATAGGCTCATCAAAACTGGATAGTACTCTAACAATGATAATTAGGAACTGAAATCCAAAATATGGAATAAACATAACCGAGGGTCATAAAACCATGAACTACGTCCACAGTTGCGAGTAATCTTTCAACCCCAACTTTAACCGTCATAAGACTATAAGGACTCCTCGTACTTAGGGGGATCAGCCCTTCGTACAATGTATTGTGCACAAACATTTTAACGCTATGCGTAAGTTATCCCCTAATAATAATAGGGTTGTTCATCTTAGTATTTAGAGTATAAGTCCACACCAAAGAAAGTTTGGTTTGGATAAGCTTTCAAGGGTAATTTGAAGTTTAACGAACATCAACTAGAGGACTAGTTGAATTAATAGTGTTTGATAATCACAAGAGATGTTTAATAACAACATAACATAGAACAATTGAGAATCATAAATGAACTGACTATACATGTTAAACTCATGCTTGAAATAACTATAGAGCATAAGTATTTAACAAAATGAAGAAAATGGTAAACCTTTGCTTGAATAATGAATAAGCTAAGGTTAGAGTCTTATAACATTAGAAATGAAATTACTTAACATACATTAACTGGTAGCAAGCTAGAAACTATAAACTTGCCCAACATGGTATTAAATTCAAAAAAGGAATAAAAACAGTTCAAAAATAAAGACGAGAGTTCAAACTGTGTTCATTATACAAGAATGTAACTTAAGAAAACTTGCTTAACTATAAACAAGTTAGAATGAATCAACAAAATGAGAATTCAAATAACATTAGAGTTAAAGTTAGTTCGAATGAACTAGGATGATTGACTTATTCAATCAACAGTTGAAATAGAAAGCTTGCTCAATCAAAGAATAAAGCTTCATAATGTAATAATGGAACTAGCTCAACAAAAGTAAGTAATTAGGAAACTTTCTCAATGTAAAAGATATAGTTTAGAAACTTGCTCAATGTAAATATAGAGTTAGAAAACTTGCCTTGAGCGTAAACTATAAAATTAAACTCTTGATCACCTACACATAATTTTAGAACCACAATGCCTATTAGATATGCTAACATACCATAACATGATCATTACCATTTATATTTTAGAAACTGTAAGTGTTTTACTTTGCAATACTTGTCTAACGTTCATTATGTATACGAAATTATCACATAACGCATTCTTGATTTACTAATCACTTTTAAAATTTTGAATTCATAATCTACATAACATGACTCTATTTAACCTTGTTGTTACATGATTCTCACATTCCATACCCTTAAGCTAAGCTACAAAAAAAAACCAAAGTCTACAGAATAAATAGACTTGATTAATTCGAAAATGGGCACTCGCACGGCCACCAGATGTTTTTATATGGGAAGTCACATGGCACAACGCTTGCCAAGACCCACGCTTAAGTATTCTTGTGCACATTGACTTCAGATAACTTCGCTTTTGCGTAACGAGCCTCGACACTTTTTTTAAGCCAACTAACACGAATTTCACCCATCAAACAGTGATAATAACAAGTAAAATAAATATACAACTATCTTAAACATGATTGCTAACCTATCCAACCACTTAGCACAATTTAACAACCACTAACACTATTTTAATTTCCCAATTTTCATGTTTTATGAAAAACTCAATTTTCTTGACAATTATCCTAAAAATCATCATTGTGAATTCAATACATGACCAAATCATCTCATTCAAATTACGTTATGTCCGTATCTCAATAAACTAGCATAAACAAAACTCAATTAACATTTTAGCATGCAATTTGACCCTTAAAATTGATACTTACATGGCTACACATGAAAAACATAAACACTAACAAATTTTTTCTACTATTAACTGTAATTAGCATGAATTTCTCGTTTAAGACACAATATCCAGTTATCATATACTCATATAATCACAAGTGATCCCATAATATAGCAATAATTCAACAATTTGAAATTCACAGATTATATAAAAGTTTCTGTAACACTCGTAAATATATATATATATATATATATATATATAATACCAATGTTGTGTGAAAATACCTTGAATTTGCTTGCAATCCTTGTTAACTCACTAGAATTTGCTGTGAAAATTCTTAAGACTCTCTCTCAATTTTCTCTGAAGCTCTCAACTCACTCAATTCTCTGAACTCTCAAGCCTAGAAAATATAATGCGTGAAAACAAGAGCTGGACTAATATCCAATTAGTATGCGTAATATCAAAACACAAAACTGATAATAAGCCTCATCAGTTACAACAAATAACGTCTACAAGATAAATACATTATATTTATTATTTATTATTTATTTTATTTTATTTATATTATTTATTTTATTTAAATTAGAAATTTAAAAGCCATAACCATGAGGTTTTGTTTGGCAAATCATTTAAAATTAAAGAGTTAAAATACTTAAGCCTTGTTTGACAAAAACTAATTTAAATCTTTTTTAATTTATTTTAATAAACACTTTAGCTTATAAACTATAATCACATATTATTTTCATATCCAACATTAGCCCATTAAATTAATCACATACTATATTTTAATTAAATATAGCCTTTTAGCAAATATCACCAAATTATAATTTTCATTATAATTTTATTTAATAATTTAACATACCATCTAAATTATTAAATCAACACAACAACATAACACCCCATGTGTTATAATACAAACCTCTAAATTATAAATTAATTTAATTTAGAAAATTCCTTTTATACATTTAGATCTAATGCATTTAGATTCATCAACCATCACATCAATAAAATATTTATTTAACAACAAACACCTCAAATAATATTTATATAACTCAATAAATATTTAAATTACAATTTAAAATTTCAGATCGTTACACATGCTATTTTCAGCATAACTTCATTACTTATGATTTGTTCATCGTTCTTAAATGAATTCAACTCATCGTATGAACATCTCAACATTCTTACTACAACAACTTATTTTCATGTTGGATTTTGACTTATTCTTCCATGAGCTTATAACTTATTAAGGTATAAACTACTTATAGTTTAAGTTCTCATGACTTATGATTGATAAAGTCTTTACGCAACTAACTTATACGCGATGGTTTTAAACTTGCCCATCAACTACAATTACACTACGAGGGTTTTAAATTTGTCCATCAACAACATTCTTCGCGTGTTCTTCGTGTTCTTCATTTTTAATCGATATTTTGATTACGATTTTACTTTTTCTTGGAATCTAATGTTATAGAACACCATTCCTTACTTAATTCACCTACTCATTCATATAATTCACTCGGATCGTTCTAATTCATTACGAATCATACATTTCCTTAAGAAATTTATAAACTAAATTTCTACTTTCTTATTTCTTCTTTTCTCATGATTTCAACCATATGAAATCATTCTTAACATCTCTTACTTCTTATTATCATTAAGTTATGTTTTTAATATATAAACTTAAAGAAAATTATCTAGAAGTTAGGTTTTCGGATTACCTCTCTTCTTTAATCTCTCACCGTTGGACAAAGCGTGCACTCGGGCAAGCTTTTCCTCTCTATTTTCCTTCTCTTCTTCCATCTCTCTCTCTCTCTCTCTCTCTCTCAATTGTGGGTTTTTCAAAATCCCAAAATAATGAAGTTAGCTTCCTATTTATAGAAAACCAAGGCTAGGGGCATTTTAGTCATTTTGCCCCAACCTCCTTACTATTCATTACTTAGGCACTAAGTTTACTAATCCCTTAAGTTTTCATGGCCTTTAAGTTTCGTGGTTCCTTTATCCAGAATTCGTTCGACGATTTTAAAAACTGCGATTCTTGGAATCCAAATATTTTTGGATATTTCGTCTTTTCTTTACCGATTAACTTTTACGTATTCTTCAGATCTCCGAAAAACTGAAAAACACTTTTTGGTGTTAAGCGTTTTCCTTAACGTTTTCCCCTAACGTAGCTAAACGAATGAAAAGTACATAAAAACACTTTTCGTCATTTTTATTTTGTCCGCACGTTTTTCAAGAAAAACTTTTATCGGTTTACTTAACTTTTCACGATATATTATCGTCAAATCTTTCGATAGAATGTTATTTCGACATACCAAACTCTCGAAAAGGCCTAGGTTATTTAAACCCTAACCCTTACGGTTTTGTCAGGTGAATAGTGCCTATTTCGTCTTTTTCCTTAGAAATATTTTGTTCCCGAAATAATTTTATTTTCGTCTTGAAAAATCTTACTCGTTCAGTCTAGCTCGTAGCTAGAATCCTCCTGATTAATAATCATTCTAGGTTATAGAATGATTAATAAACACATAGCACATAATAGTATTAATAAAAATTCATTTTGTTAATAACTAATTCTTTAAATCTTAAATTCTTGATAATCTAATTTTTTGGGTTGTCACAGAAGTAAGTTGGATTATGTAATAATAATTCAAGTATGGAAAACATAATTTTTTATCATGCGAATGTAATTCGAGAATGTTAGGGAAAATAAAGCGTTCGGGGCTAATGTGATGATCACATGATACGTTTGTATTGTATGAGGTAAAGCATACGAGTATGACACGATGTATGATACGAGTATGTATGAAGAATGGGATATCGTATATTATGAATGAGTATACGAGTTAGAATAAGAGTATAATACGTAAACAATATGTATTAAGGCTTTAAGCCAAATAAATTGGACTTGTAGAATTGTGTAATAATCTGTAGAGTCCAATGGAATTGAATGAGCAAGCCCAAGTGTTTTGTAACGCCCCAGAAAATTGAACCTTTTGTAAATACTTTTATAATGAATAAAATAATATTATTTGTTATTATTATGTGTTAGTAAGATAAATGTCGTTCTACAACCTAGAAACGTCAGAAAGTCGTAGTATTTTAACTACGTGAAGGAATTAAAGTGTTTGAATTTCCAAGATGAAAATAAAAAAATTTTGAGAAATTTTTCGAAAAACACTATTCATCGATTTCCGCTTAGGAATTATTTTTTAACTTTTGAGAAATACGTAACGTTAAAATAACAAAGTGAGATGGATTATGTAATAATAATTCAAGTATGGAAAACGTAATATTTAACATGTGGACTTAGTTCGAGAACGTTAGGAAAATTAAGTATTAAGAATCTAATGTAATGATCGTATGATACGTATGTATTGTACGAGGTAGTGTTTATGAGTATGATACGAAGTATTACACGAGTATATGGAATGATGGTATTCTGTATATTATGAATTAGTATATGAGTTAGAATACGAGAATTATAAGAATAGTATATGCGATAAGGTTTTTAATTAAATGACATGGACTAGTAGGATTGTGTAAACAATTGAATAGTCCAATAAAAATTAAGGTGTAAGCCCAAGTGGTGGTTAATGTGAAGCCCAAAATAAATTAATGCAACCCCACAAGAATAAACTATGTAATTAAACTAGGCCCAAAGCTATGATCCAATGGGTAAAGCTAGATCCATGGGGCAACCCATGGGTGATCTTGGTGCCCAAGTGTTGTGATTACCAAGAACTTTATGTGGTGGCCAAGCATCTTGCGTAGGGAGCAAGTTTACTTAGGGATTAAGTATGGAATAGAAAGGAGGTTATTAAGGAGGTGGGAGGGCCTAAATGACCCTTTTACCCTAACTTTAGAAATCCTATAAATAGAGGAGGAGATGGCTCATTAGTTGTGACACCCCCAAATCCGGTACTTCCATTTCCACAGGATTTGGTGTTCACTGTACAAACATCATCTATCTATCTACCTATAAATAAATGCAAACCATGCAATAGATAGAATAAATAATAAATCTCCCCTTATGGGGTTACATCAACTTCTTAATAAATAAATCCCAGGTTACTCTAACCTTAAAACATCTGTGTGGAAACATAAACAAATAAGTCTTAAGTAACATCAATCCTAATCATCATTTCATAACCATAATAACAAAACAGTCTTCATAACTTGCTAATCTTGCCCTTGCCCTTACTAGTGGAAGGTTCGTCTGCTCTTTCGTTCTTAACTGCAATGTTATTATTACGCAGAAGTGAGCACAATTGCCCACAATTATAACAATTTAACAAATGAATAATAACATGCGAATGAATTAACAACTTCTAAAATAAAGCTCAACTTTTGAATCAAGAATGAATAACAAGAGTCAAAAGAATTTCTGAGGGTTATAAGACCTTGAACTATGTACTAGGTTGTCAAGTGTTTATACTTGAAACCTTTAACAGTCATAAGACTATGGACTCTTCTTCTAGTACTTAGTGGGATCAGCCCTTAGTACCATACTATGCACAATATCTTTATGCTAACGCATAAGTAATCCCCTTTACAGGGTTGTTCATCTCAGTTTGACATTCGAGTCCGCACCAAAGGAAGTTTGGTTTGGATAATTCATCAAGGGTTCTGAAATTTAGAACGCTCATCAACTATGGACTAGTCAAATCAATATGGGTTCGCTAGTCTAATAAGGTTTAACAATAACTGATAATTTAACTTGGATAAAATCTCAAAAGTATACACTAGAATAATTATTGTATAACAACATCATGCTTGAAGGATTAATAAGCTTTAATATACCAAATGCATTTACTTAATCAATAATGAGAGAGTTTGCTCAATGATAACAAGTAGGGTTAGGAAACTTGCCTCGTACATAGATTGCACGTTAATAAAACTCGTTCTTTGATTTAAATCCTACATATCATTCATGTTCATAATACCAGTCAATTATAACGTACCAAACCTCACAAGTTTATTCCTTGTCTAACTCAATTCATGACTATACTTAGTCAATTACTACCTTATTGTCAAAAAAATTAAGATTTCACGAACAATAAGCTAACTATGCATTTGATCATTCAATTCACACGAAATTATGTTATTTCCTGGACAATCTGCTAAGTGGCACTGCGGCGCCACTTCTAATCCTATTCTTGGTGCTGCGGATTAGGTTCTTGGCGCTGCGGCGCGGGATTTGTACAGGGAGTTGGCGCCGCGACGCGAAACACCAGTTCTAGTTCTGCAATTCGTGAAAATTGTAGAACATGGCTAAAACTTTCTAATCAACTTATTTTTACATGAATTTAGACATACCCACATGCTAGAATTCATATATAATCAATATCTCACATTTATGGAGTGATTTTCGCCCATTAAAACACATAATCACAGAATTAAAGCATGCAAATTGTACTATTCTTGACGTTCTTGAAGATAAATTCTAAAATTCAACGCCATAGATTGGATATAAGACCAAATCCAACCATTCAAATTTTGTTTTGTTCATTTTATCATGCATCATCATATAAGTGTGTGAATTTTGCAAAATAATTTATGTTTGAAATATAAAAAATGCGTATAAGGCCATATGGCCATATAACATACTCTGAAGTCTTTTACTGTATAATTTCATGAAATTGATGATATGGAAACCTATATAATATATATTAGAACATGTTATGATGTTATATTAACACATAATCACATAATTCCTACTCTTTACAATTAACAGAGACCTTACAGAGTTTTGAAAGCCATTTTTATCAAAACTTAAATAACGTAAAATATAAGAATTGGGTTGGAGAAAAATTACCCAAAGCGTAGAATATAATTTGCAAGAGATAAACTCCTTCCCAACAGTTCTTTAATCACCCAACTCACAATTTTCCTCACAATTTCTCAGTCTCTCTCTGTAATGCTTAGCTAGACTTAGCCAAATTATGACAGAAGAAGGAAAAGAAGACGTATAAATAAAATGAACTGGCGCAGTAGTGATTAGTTACCCAATCATGGGTAACTGCTATCAACTCCCCTTAGGGCCTTGTTTGGTTAGCAAGAATAGGATTTCAAAACCATTTAATTTAATAAAGCCTTATTATATAGTTTAAATAATGTCACCTCCATTATAAAATAAATATAATATCTTATTTAATTTATTTTAAATAAAATATAATAACTTCTCATTAATAGACATAGTCACATAATCAAATTTATCATTTAATAATAATATCAAATTATTAAATCTCTAAATAATAATTAAATTAATTAAAAATAACATTAATCTTATTAAATATTTTTTAATACAATAAGCTCACATAATCACATACTTGAATAATAAAATTCTCCACATTAATTTAATAAATATAACACATATAATTAAATTAATCTATCACAACTTTATCAATTAATTATTTAATCTAATAATTAATTCATCAAAAATATTTATTCATTCCAATAAATATTAAAATTAAATTACAAAATTTCTGTGTCACATCTTTCCCTCTTAAAAGGATTACTCGTCCCCGAATCACAACTCAATAATTCGTCTCATTACATTTCTTCCCCTTACAAAGATTCTCATCCCCAGAATCGCTTATAATATTCTAAGTAAAGAAATGAGGATAATTCTTTATCATATTCTCTTCGAGTTCCCACGTTGCTTCTTCAGTATTGTGGTTCCTCCAAATTACCTTAACAGAAGGTATTACTTTATTTCTCAGAACTTGTTCTTTGCGGTCGACAATTTGAACATGAATTTCTTCGTAAGATAAATCTTTATCGAAATGTAGGGGTTCATATTCAATCACATGCTTGTAATCGGGTTTGTAGAGTCGTAGGACTAAGACATGAAAAACATTGTGGACATTCTCTAGAGTTGGAAGTAAGGCTACCTCATAAGCAACTTCTCCGACCCTTCGTAGAACTTCAAAGGGTCCAATGAATCTTGGGCTTAATTTCCCTTTCTTTCCAAATCTGATCTTTCCCTTCCAGGGAGAGACCTTTAAAAACACATAACTACCCGGCTCGAACTCAACATTCTTACAGTATGGATCGGCATATTTCTTCTGTCTATCTTTAGCTGCTATCAATCTCGCTCGGATCACTTTGACTATTTCTGCTGTTTGTTGTACCAATTCCGGGCCTAGTAATTGTCTTTCGCCAACTTCGTCCCAGTATAGCAGAGTTCTGCACTTTCTTCCGTATAGTGCTTCATATGGTGGCATGCCAATACTAGCGTGGTAACTGTTGTTGTAGCTAAATTCTACAAGCGGTAGATGATCATCCCAACTTTCTTTAAAGTCCATTATACAAGCTCTTAACATATCTTCCAATGTCTGAATTGTTCTTTCACTCTGTCCATCTATTTGAGGGTGATATGCCGTACTCATTCATAACTGTGTTCCCATGCATGCTTGTAGACTTTTCCAGAAGTTCGACGTAAAATGCGGATTTCTATCAGAAACAATTGAAACCGGAACTCCGTGCCTTGAAACTATCTCTTTCACATATAACCTTGCCAACTGGTCTAAGTTGAATCTGATTTTGATCGGAAGGAAGTGTGCAGATTTCGTCAATCGGTCAACAATAACCCATACTGCGTCGTAGCCTTTCTGAGTTGTCGGTAGGCCAACCACGAAATCCATTGTAATATGTTCCCATTTCCATTCTAGGATCTCTAAAGGTTGTAGTAACCCACTCGGCCTCTGATGTTCTGCTTTAACTTTCTGACATGTCAGGCACTTGGCAACACATTCAGCAACTTCTCGTTTCAAATTTGGCCACCAAAAATATTGTCGAAGATCTTGGTACATCTTGGTACTACCTAGGTGAATCGAATATCTTGAGTTGTGAGGCTCGCTCAAAATTTCTTCCTTAATCTCTGGTACTGGCGGTACCCAAATTCTGCTCTCAAATCTTAGTAGTCCCTCACTGTCTATTTTGAATCTCGATTCAGTCCCTTCAGATATCTTCTTCTTCACTTTCTCACATTCTTCGTCCTAAAGATGAGCCTCCTTAACTTTATCCAGTAAAGTTGTACCAGCTTGCATCTGGAAAAGCTTCTCGTCGATCTCCATAGGATACTTCACTTCCAATTCCAGCTTTTCCATTGCTAAAATTAGCTCCTCCTGAGCGGTCAACATCATCAATTTCTCCCGACCTTTTCTACTTAGGGCGTCGGCCACCACATTTGCCTTACCCGGATGGTATAGAATCTCACAATCATAGTCCTTAATTAATTCCAACCACCTTCTTTGACGCATGTTCAAGTCTTTCTGTGTAAAAATATATTTCAGACTCTTGTGATCTGTATATATTTCACACTTCTCTCTGTAAAGATAGTGCCTCCAGATTTTCAAAGCGAAAACCACTGCAGCTAACTCCAAGTCATGGGTCAGATACCCCTTCTCATAATCTTTCAGTTGTCATGACGCATACGCAATGACTCTGCCGTTTTGCATAAGCACACAACCAAGTCCTTTATGCGATGCATCACTATAAATCACAAAATTTCCCGTGTCATCTTGAAGAGATAACACAGGTGTTGTACTCAACCTCTTCTTTAATTCTTGAAAGCTTTCCTCACACTTCTATGTCCAAACAAATTTGACCGACTTTCTAGTCAAATTCGTCAAACAGAGTTGCGATCTTGGAAAAATCCTGAATGAATCTTCTGTAATAACCTGCTAATCCAAGAAAACTTCTTACTTCCGACGGCGTCTTTGGCTGATCCAAGTTAATCACAGCTTCGACTTTGGAGGGATCCACCGAAATTCCGTCCCTATCAATCACATGTCCAAGAAATTATACTCTTTCAATCCAAAATTCACATTTCGAAAACTTGGCATACAACTTCTCCCTTCTCAATACCTCTAATGTCATCTTTAAATGCTCTTCGTGTTCTTCCTTGGTTTTTGAATACACCAAAATGTCGTCTATGAATACCACTACGAATTTGTCAAAAAATGGCTTAACACTCCATTCATTAAGCCCATAAATGCTGCAGGAGCATTTTTCAGACCAAATGACATTACCAAAAATTTGTAGTGACCGTATCGTGTTCTGAATGCTATCTTTGGTACATCCTCTGGTCTCACCTTCAGTTGATGATAACCACTCCTCAAATCTATCTTTGAAAAGTATCTTGCTCCCTTTAACTGATCGAACAAGTCGTCGATTCGCGATAATGGATATCTATTCTTAACCGTGACCTTATTCAGTTCTCTGTAGTTTATGCAGAGTCGCATTGTTCCATCCTTCTTCTTCACAAATAAAATCGGCGCTCCCCATGGTGATACGCTTGGTTGGATATACTTCTTGTCCAGTAATTCTTGTAGTTAGACCATCAATTCTTTCATCTCTACCGGTGCCATTCGGTATGGTGCCTTCTATATTGGAGCCGTTCCTGGAGCCAAATCGATTACAAACTCAACTGCTCTATCT
This sequence comes from Panax quinquefolius, assembly GCA_020205615.1. NCBI lineage: Eukaryota > Viridiplantae > Streptophyta > Magnoliopsida > Apiales > Araliaceae > Panax > Panax quinquefolius. The sequence continues at coordinate 182,007 of JAINUW010000716.1, read as the reverse complement.
GGAGGAAGTCCCGATAAATCATCCGAAAATATGTTTGCAAAATCTCTCACTGCTGGTATCTCATCTAATTTTAGATTCTCTTTAGGACTATCGACTATGTAAGCTAGATATCCTACATAGCCTTATCTTAACAATCTCATGGCCTGCATCATCATCAGACAACTCGCTTGTCTAGGCGACTTGCTACCATAAAACACAACCTTTGACGGAGTCATAAGGTTAATACGCTTCTTCTGGCAGTCAATTACCTCCCCATCATTGGATAGCCAATCCATACCCAAAATAACGTCGAATTCTCCGAGTCGGATAGGGATAAGATCTACGTTCATGATATTACCCTTAATATCCACTCTATAGTTCTTGTGCACATACTTAATAGGGATTATTTCTCTATTCGTAATTTCTATGTTCATGGGGCATTCTAACTCATCCCTATGCAATTTTAAGTTCTAAGAAAAGTCATCGGATATAAATGAACAAGTAGCACCTGAATCAAATAATACATAAGCATTAACTTTATTGAACAGAATGATACCTGACACCACATCGCGAGACTGCACCGCATCTTACCTTTATTATTGAATGTTACATTTACATTATTCGATTAGTTGTGGTTGGTCTTGCAATGGTCAGAGTGCTTCCACCAGTATTTCCTCTATTTCCTCTTGAACTCGTCCCTCCTGATCCCTTCTTAGAACAATCTCTTGCAAGATGGTCCTTTGAGCCACATGTGAAGTAGGTACCCTTCTTAGGGTTCGGACAGTTTAGTGCTATGTGGCCTTCCTGACCACAATTGTAGCACACTTGCTTCCCTTCCATGCAAACTCCTAGATGAGTTTTTTCGCAGGTTGGGCACGATTCGATCTTCTTCTTCTGCCTTCCCTGTTGACTTCCAACCGACGAATTTTCAGACCACTTCCTCTTCTGATTGTGATTAGCCCAGTGCTACTCCCACCAGTTTTGTTGTTACCTTCATTCTCACTTTTCTTCTTCTTCTGATCCTAATTGTACTTAGTTACCGCATCGCTTCCACCTTCAGCAAGTATGACCCTCTCTAGCACTCCAACAAAAGTGTTCAATTGGAACATTGACACTTTGCTATACAACTAGGGCTTCAGTCCCTACTCAAATCGTCTTGCCTTCCTCTCATCGATGTGCACTTGGTATGTGGCGAACCTAGCCAACTCGTTAAACCTTGTCGCATAATCAGCTATTGACATACTTCCCTGTTTCAACTCTAAAAACTGTACTTCCATCTGATTTTGTGAACTGGTCGAAAAGTACATTTCGAAGAACATTTCTTTAAATCTTTCCCAGGATGTTACACCTTCACCTCCTCTCACTTTGTTTGCCTGCCACCAATAACTGGCTTCGGACTTTAGAATAAACGTCGCATACGCAGTCTTCTGATCTTCTCTTACTCGAGCGACGTCGAACACCTTCTCCATCTCCATCACCCAAGTTTTAGCTTCGATTGGGTTTATGGAACCCTTAAACTCTGGCGGTCCCACCGCCTTAAAGTCCTTAAACGAGCTATTTGGTGGAGCTTGTGGTTGATTATTAATTTCCCAAGCCAAAAGGTTCACCAATCTAATGAGCGAGGATTAACATTAGGCGTCAGTGTTGTTCATTGGTTCTTCTTGTGCTTGCTGACGGTTTTGTCTTCTTCTAGGTGGCATATTTCTGTTAAAAATATACGCTTGTTAGGTTTTTATTAAATATTTTAAACATTTAAGACTTAACTAAAACATTTAATCATAACTCACTTAACACATCAATTCAACTAAACTCTGACATTTTCATTTAATTCAAAAGTTTTAATATCAATAGATAGCATCACTGTTATTTACATCCACTATCCCGAGATAAAGAATCTACAGGATTTAAAACACCAAAATATTCCTTTGTTTATAAACACATCAGAATTTACATCATTAACTACCAAATAGTTTTCATATTATTAAACTAATACTATCACTGTCTGTTAAGGCGCTGAATAGCCTTGCTACATTCCTCTTCCATGATGCGAGACATCGTTCTGCGATCTAAGCATATATGATGGTAGATCCTCAAACTGGATTGGATACTTCCTAACTCGATCTTGGACCGCATCCATTGCATTTTGTAGTGTAGAGTACGTCTCCTCAAGTTTAGCCTTCTTCGCAAGGCGATCATCTTCTGCAAGATCAACACGACGTGACTCTCTTACCCAGCCTTCCTCTACTATAGCAAGCCTTTCTGAGCTCTCTTTCAGATCCTTCTTCAACTTTTCTATTTCTGCGGACTTATCCTCGGTTTGACCATTCTCGTGAACCAGATCCCACTCCACGTTTCCTAAACGTGTGTGAAGATTCACAATCTCCTCATCCTTCTGCTCAATAGTACTTTGTTGGATAACAATCCTCTCTGTAAGCTCCTGAACAGTGTCTTGCAACTCTATGTTACGATCATAAAGTGCATCATACATCTCAGCATCAATGGAGTTCGGTGGGAACTCCTCTTCCTCATCAGAATCCTCCTCTGGATCGGCCTCAGGCTCATGCTCCCGACCAATAACAGTGATCAATGGAGATGGCTCTCTCTGCACCAACTGTTCCCTGATGACATGAATGTCTCGGGGCTCCTCCTCCGTAGGTACTCGGGGTTCCTCCTCCCCAGCTTGACTAGCTCCTCCAACATCAGACATCCTGACAATAAAAATTTAAGTTTTAGTTACTAATCTGTGCTAGAAAACACATAATTAACACATAAGCACATAAAGTCTTTTATTATCTTCAATGAATTAAGAAATTCATTTCTTAGAACTGGATAAGAGTTTACCATCACTATGTTCTCAATATCCTACAAGGCTACTACCTAAGGTTGTTCCCCACCTAAGGTTCATAACTTACAGCTTTGATACCAACCTGTGACACCCCCAAATCCGGTACTTCCATTTCCACAAGATTTGGTGTTCAATGTACAAATATCATCTATCTATCTACCCATAAATAAATTCAAACCATGCAATAGATAGAATAAATAACAAATCTCCCCTTATGGGGTTACATCATCTTCTTAATAAATAAATCCCAGGTTACTCTAACCTTAAAACATCTGTGCAGAAACATAAACAAATAAGTCTTAAGTAACATCAATTCTAATCATCATTACATAACCATAATAACAAAACAGTGTTCATTACTTTCTAATCTTGCCCTTGCCCTTACCAGTGGAAGATTCGTCTGCTCTTTCGTTCTTAACTGCAATGTTATTATTACGCAAGAGTGAGCACAATTTCCCACAAGTATAACAATATAACAAATGAATAATAACATGCGAATGAATTAACAACTTCTGAAATAAAGCTCAACTTTTGAATCAAGAATGAATAACAAGAATCAAAACAATTTCTGAGGGTCATAAGACCTTGAATTATGTCCTAGGTTGTCAAGTGTTTGTACTTGAAACCTTTAACAGTCATAAGACTATGGACTCTTCTTCTCGTACTTAGGGGGATCAGCCCTTAGTACCATACTGTGCACAATATCTTAACGCTAACACATAAGTAATCCCCTTTACAAGGTTGTTCATCTCAGTTTGACCTTCAAGTCCGCACCAAAGGAAGTTTGGTTTGGATAATTCATGAAGGGTTCTTGTAAGACCCCAACTTATTATTAATGAAATTTAATTTTCTCTATTTATTATTTTGAAATAGTAAGGGTTGATTTGATTAATGTGGATAGTTAAGGGTAAAATACGCAAATACTTCAAAATAAGCAAGTGGTTATAAAATATTCATTGTTGTCGGGGAATATTCGTTTGGTCGTGGAATATTAAATCTTTGTCGAGGGAATATTAAATGCGACGCGTAGCGACCATGTGTGGGCCCCATAACGGAAAGTGATTGGATGAAGAAAGCGAAAAATATAAGTTGTTTAAAAATAACAATAGTTATTACTGAATTATCTTTGTTAAAATACTCGGTGGTTAAAACACAAGAAGACACCAGATTGGTATTGCACCAATTATTGATTCTTACGTAAGAAGGCACTACTCAATAATGATTACATGAATTACTTTATTAAATTATTTTATTGATTTAATAATTGTTTGCGTTGATATTTTATATTTTCATTGTTTCAATAATTGTCATTACACAAGATTTTTCATTATCGAAGCAATAATTAATATTATCTAAATAATATTATTAGATAACATTATTGGCAATGTCTAGAAAGTTACGCTTAAGGAGAGGTTTGGTAACCTAATTGCGGCGCCAAGATGAGAGAAATTCTTATTGAAAGCCCCCTCTTTCCTGGGAACTGCCTGGTTGTCAATATTGTGATTCTGTAATATTATTTGTGAATAATTAATTATTGATTCATATGATGATGAAAATATTGATTTTATGTGGATATAGATGGAGAAAATTTTTAATGTGACAATTGTTGAAAATTGAAATTTTATCATTTTCTGATAAAATAATTCATTTAAATATATTATTATATTTTAATAATATAATAATTGTGATATTTTTACAACGAATGTGGGATATGAGTATACGAGGAGGAAGAGTATTTTTGTTGCAATAAATATTTAAAACATGTTAAACATGTCGGTGGACCCTATTTATTGACTGAAATTTGATTATAGCCTGTAAAATCGTCCGTTTGTATTTTTCGGTCAATTTCTGTTTGGAATTTGGAAAAACTTTCTTCTGCAAAGTTGTAGAGAATTGAATTTCCTATAAAAACTCGCGAGATTCTAATTTTCTGATAAAAGGGCTATTTATTATGAATTATTGATGTTCTGAAATTCCTGAATAATTGATTTTTGGAAGATTTAATTATTTTAAATAATAAAAATGTTTTTGATTTGTTTGGTAGACTTATTTGTTGTCAAGCATGGCTGAATTCAGATAATAGATTGTGTGCGTAGGAATTTATATATAATATATTAATATTATATTAAATTTTCTGCTTTGGTGTTCTAAGCAATTTCCTATAAATAGGGTGCTTAGGTTAGAATTAAAAATCACACCAGAAACTGAAGTTTTCTCTCTCTATATTATCGAGCGTATTCTTGTGAGTATTTTGAGTATAATTTGAGTATTACTATTCGGTGCAAGTTCAAGTCATAGCCTATATCCTGTTTTTTTGATTAGAAGACTGATCTTCGAGGTAAGGGATATTATTTTTTTCAGTAATGATATTATTTCTTCAATATCATTATGTTGAAATATTGATCTGAAGTTTTTATCAAATTTGGAACTTTTGGTGTCGAGTTACTATTCACGTATACGACACTATTCACATGATATCGACACTTATTCACGAATCACGACACTATTCATCGAAAAATGAAAATTTTTCTTTTCGTCCAAAATATCTATTCGGATACTAGCTTTGATTGTATCCATGTTTTGATCATTCTTGAATTTTATACCACTATGATTATTTTTAAGGTATTTTGGACATGGATAAAACAAAGTACTGAATCCTTAATCCTTAATCCTTGTCATTTTGTTTCAATTGGATTCGCTTTAAAAATATTTTTCATCATCCTCGATCTTAAATGATGATATTATTGAATATCTTTGGCCAGAGTGCAAAGATGAATGATTTCGATGAATATCTTTGGCCCAGAGTGCAAAGATGAACAGTGTTTAGATGAACATGACCAATCGATGAATATCTTTGAATCAGTAGTGCAAAGATGAATATGTGATTCCGGATATATATTGATTGATGTTACGTGGATAAAAGATGATTTATGAACTTTTAAATTCATACATGGAAGAAAGTAGTTTGCATTCTCTACTTAACTCTTCTAATGAATTATTATTTCATTGCGAATATTGATTTAAAATTTGTTGTCTATTGATTTATTTTAGATTTTTCCTGTTGAAGACTAACGATAATTTGTTGTATATTATCTTAGTCATAATATTCTTTCTTGAGCTAGTTGAGCTCACCCTTTTCCTTTTGTTCCATTTTTATCGGGAGGGAGAATATAGCGAGTGCAATTTGGCCTGGGTATGGAATGAAGGCTCTAGAGAGAGTTGTTTAGTAGTCCTCACCATTTTGTAAAATAATGTATCAATAAATGTGATGAGGATTTATTTGAGTATATATATTGTCTAGAAGATAATATTTGTATTTAAACTCACAGCTTTCTTGTTGTAATAATAAAGTTGTAGTTGTTTACGTACCATGTATTGACAACTCGAAATGGGTGATGTATACCTATTTTGGGGGCGTCACGGTTGGTATCGAGCTTAGGGATATGATCTCTGGCGGAGATCGGGGAATAGAACTAGGAGGGGAGAGACGAGTAAATCATTCGCTAGTGTGTCCTACCTAAGCTTATTTTTTTTAGTTGGTCAGTATATAAGGATATTATGTTATATATTGATTTTCTTAATTAACCCTTGTTTTTATGACGGTATTTGAGAATGTCGAATGAGAGAATATTAACAATGGAAATGAGACCGTGGAGACGCTGTATTCACCAACGAGGAGAACGTGCAACAGTCGGCAATGTTCCTCCCGTGAACAACACCAATCGCGAGATGATGAACGAGGGGATGTTTAGAAGCTTTTGCGAGTTCATGCAAAAATCGACGAGGAGACTCGTGTTCAAAATACTGAGGAAATGATAGCAATTCACTTCACGGGTTGTCACAAACCAGCGCTTCAAAGAGTTGGACCACCAATTGAAGTGAAAGCCGATCCGATCATGGCGGAAACATGGGTCAAGCAAATTACCAAGATATTCGATGTCTTGGGATGCACGAAAAACGAAGGTTCCATTCGCCACCTTTATGTTCCGTGGCGAGGCGACTACTAGGTGGGAGTCTCGTGAGCGTACCCATCCAAATACCGCACTCAAAGATGTCTTGGGAGACGTTTGAAGCTATTTAATGACAAATACTTTCACGAAAGTGTTCGGTCATATGAAGGCGATGGAGTTCATCGATTGGAACAAAACAACATGATTTGTCTCAATGACGAGGCAAAGTTTGCGAGTTATCCGTGTTTGCACCTCATTTGGTGGAGAATGAGGAACGTATGACGCGGATGTTTCGAGAGGTTTGAAACCCAAGATACGACAATATCTCATTTCTCATAAATTTTCTCTCTATTCGATGTTGTTAACGTGGCTCAATTGTTAGAGCGAGATAACGAGTATATTCAACCAAGGACCATAACCAGGATCGTACTGAGATAGCGAACAATGTAATAATGATAACCAAATGGAGAAAGAAATGACGGACAAAATGGTAACCACTCGGTGGTAATCATGGCCATGAAAATAGAAGAAGCGAGTCAGAGGAGATTTTAAAAGAGGAGATTTAACAACGACCATGTGAAGACGACGGTCTTGGCGTAAAGAATCGGTTCTAAGGGAGGAGAACGACCACCCATTATATGCTACAAATGCGGAAAAGAGGGACATATCGATCAAACCGCCTCAACAGCTTTAAGGTATGCTATAATTGTGGAAAGGAAGGATATATCGCCGAGATTATGCGATGAGCGAAACCTAGTTCAATGAGGGGACGGTGACTCAAAAGACTATCCCGGAAAAAGTCAAAGTCAACGATTCCGGAAGAGCGTTTGTTGTGATCGGTCATAATGCGAGGAACCCAAACGAGGTGTTCACGGTAAGCTATTTATAAATTCTTGCGAAGTTTATACCTTACTTGATATCGGTGCTACCCATTCATTTATCTCTCCTGCATGTGCTCAACGCTTAAACTTGACTCGGAGAAATTAGACTTTGACCTATCTCGTGGAAACTCCCGTTAGAGAAACTTTCATCACATCCATCGCTTATAAATCTTGTTTAATTCAAGTTGGCACCATCACCTTACACATTGACCTTATCTCTTTAAAGATACTTGCTTTTGATGTGATTTTAGGGATTGATTGGTTAACTACTCATCATGCCAAAATTGATTGTTTTCGTAAGGTTGTTAGTTTTCATATTCCTAACCAACCTGTTATACGAATTCAAGCAACTAAACCATTAAAATCAATCACTGTCATATCTAATCATAAAGCTATTCGTTTATTGAAAACGGATGTCAAGCTTTCTTAGCCCATGTTATGGATTTGAATAAAGACACGTCAAATTTGAATAATATTCCTGTTGTTATTGACTTTCCTGACGTATTTCCTGAAGAACTTCCCGGTCTACCCCCAGAACGTGAAGTTGAATTCTTTATTGATCTTGAACCTGGTACAAAGCCCATTTCTAAAACCCCATATCGAATGGCTCCTATTGAACTTGAGGAGTTAAAGGTCCAACTACGAGAATTGTTGGACATCGGTTTCATTCGTTCTAGTACATCTCCTTGGGGTGCTCTGCTTTTATTTGTAAAGAAGAAAGACGGGGAGTATGTGACTTTGTATTGACTATCGGGAATTGATCCATGTCACCATCAAGAATAGGTATCCTCTACTCGTATTGATGATTTGTTTGACCATTCAAGGGGCACAATTCTTTTCAAAAATCGATCTTCGCTTACGGATATCATCACCAAGATTAGAACGAGGATATTCCAAAGATCGCTTTAGAACTTCGATGCGGGCATTATGAATTCTTAGTCATGTCTTTGATCGACTAATGCTCCCAAGCGACTTTCATGGATATGATGAACCGAGTATTCAAGGAATATTTGGATCGGTTTGTTGTTGTCTTTATTGATGACATCCTTATATATTCCAAAAGTTGTGAAGATCATGAGCACCATTTGAAGTTTGGTACTCCAAAGGCTTCGTGAAAACAAACTATATGCCAAATTAAAGAAATGCGAGTTCTAGCTTGAGGAAGTAGCATTCCTTGGGCACGTGGTGTCGAAACATGGAGTATCCGTTGATCCGTGAAGATTGAAGGAATACAAAGTTAGAGAACCGGAAGCCTCGATGGTCAAGTACGTAGCTTTTTAGGCTTAGTTGGTTATTATCGGAGATTCGTGGAAGGGTTTTCTCGAATTGCTACTCCATTAACTTAGCTAACTCGGAAGGATACAAAATTAGATTCGAGCGAAGAATGCGAGAAAAGTTTTCAAGAGCTTAAGAGGAGACTTATTTCTAAGACTGTTTCTAACAATACCATCCGGTTCGGATGGATTTGTTATCTGACGATGCTTCGTGCAAAGGGTTAGGATGTGTTCTCATGCAACGTGGGAAAGTCATAGCCTATGCCTCGCGACAACTTAAAGAGTATGAGAGGAATTATCCTACTCATGATCTAGAGTTAGCGGCCGAGTCGTTTAAGTCTGCTAAAGATATGGAGGCACTATCTATATGGGGAGAAAGTGGAGATATATTCAGGACCATAAAAGCCTTAAATATTTCTTCACTAAAAAGAACTCAACATGCTGGCGGCGGCGTTGGCTCGAGCTATTGAAAGACTACGACCACACTATTCAATACCATCCTCGAAAAGCGAACGTGGTAGTGACGCGTTGAGTAGAAGATCATATGCGGAACGAAAAGCGATGATGTCAAGTATACGCGTAGAGCCAACTTTAATAGAAAAAGTTAAGGTTGCTCAAGCCACCGACTTCGAAGTTGATGCGTATGAAGAAGAAAGTACAAGAAGGAGCTATTCCTAAGCGAGAATTGATGAAGAAGGAATACTTGAGTCCACTCTGAACTTTGTGTTCCTAACGACTCGATTTGAAGTACAAGATTATGATGGAGGCACACAATAAACCATTTGTAATCTATCTCGAAGTACTAAAATGTATCGTGATCTTCACATACATTTTGGTGGAACAATATGAAGAGAGAGATTGCGAGTTTATCTCAATGTGTTTAACTTGTCAACGTGTAAAGGCGGAACATCTAGTACCTAAGGGTCCGTTGCAACCACTTGAGATTCGAAATGGAAGTGGGAACACATTACCATGGATTTCATTCTACGGGTCTTCCTACGGTTTCTCAGGGCATCAATGCTATTTTGGTTATTGTTGATAGATTAACCAAGTCTGCTCATTTCTTGCCGATACGGGAGACTTATTCACTTGAACGTCTTGCTAGTATGTACGTGAATGAGATTGTGAGGTTGCATGGCATGCCTGTATCCATAGTTTCGGATCGTGACCCAAGATTCACTTCAAGATTTTGGGTTAGCTTGCAAAAAGCTATGAAGCATGACATTTACGATTGATTCGCATACCATCCTCAAACGGACGGACAATCGAAGGACTATTCAAACTCTTGAAGATTTATTAAGACTCGTGTCTTAGACTTCAAGGCGATTGGGATAAGTATTTACCATTGGTAGAATTCTCCTACAACAACAGTTATCAAGCAAGTATAAGTGTGGCTCCATTTGAAGCATTATATGGACGAAAGTGTCGCTCTCCAGTATGTTGGGACGAGGTGGGTGAAGCAACATTGTTGGGACCCGAGTTAGTACGTATGACTACCGAAAAGATTCAAATGATTCGACAACGTATACAAACGGCACAAGATCGACAAAAGAGTTATGCGGATCTTCATCGAAAGGACGTGGAATTTAGAGTAGGGGATCATGTATTGTTGCGAGTTGCTCCATGGAAGGGAGTTACAAGATTTGGGAAGAGAGGAAAGCTCAATCCACGATTTATTGGTCCATTTCAAATTCTTGACCGAGTAGGAAATGTAGCCTATAGACTCGCGTTACCTCCAAGTATGTCTCGTGTTCATAATGTGTTTCATATATCTGCATTTCAAATATGTGAATGACCCAAACCACGTTATTGAGTCGAACCCAGGACGAGATAGCCAAGACTTAACGTATGAGGAGGTACTGTCAAGATCTTAGATAGGAAGGAGCATGTCCTACGCCATGAAAGGTCATACCACAAGTTAAAGTTTTGTGGAGGAATCATGCTATAGAGGAAATGACCTCGAATTGGAAACGGAAATGAAAGCGAGGTATCCTCACCTTTTCAAACACTGTATACGTCGTCAATTTCGAGGACGAAATTTCATAAGGAGGGAGGTTGTAAGACCCCAACTTATTATTAATGAAATTTAATTTTCTATTTATTATTTTGAAATAGTAAGGGTTGATTTGATTAATGTGGATAGTTAAGGGTAAAATACGCAAATACTTCAAAATAAGCAAGTGGTTATAAAATATTCATTGTTGTTTCGGGGAATATTCGTTTGGTCGTGGAATATTCGTCTTGTCGGGGAATATTCAATGACGACGCCTTGACCATGTGTGGGCCCCATAACTTGAAAGCGATTGGATGAAGAAAACGACAAATATAAGTTGTTTAAAAATAACGGTAGTTAGTTACCGCTAATATCATTGTTAAAATACTCGGTGGTTAAAACACAAGAAGCACCAGGTATTGCACCAATTATTGATTCTTACGTAAAGAAGGCACTACTCAATAATGATTACGAAATTCTTTATTCAGATTTTATTGATTTAATAATTGCTGCGTTGATATTTTATATTTTCCATTGTTTCAATAATTGTCATTACACATTTTTTCATTATCGAAGCAATAATTCATATTATCTAAATAATATTATTAGATAACATTATTGGCAATGTCTAGAAAGTTCTGGCTCTAAGGAGAGGTTTGGTAACCTAATTGCGCGCAAAGAAGGAGAAATTCTTATTGAAAGCCCCTCTTTCTGAACCGCTCGGTTGTCAATATTGTGATTCTCGTATATTATTTGTGAATAATTAATTATTGATTCATATGATGAGGAAAATATTGATTTTATGTGGATATAGATGGAGAAAATTTTAATGTGACAATTGTTGAAAATTGAAATTTTATCTTTTTCGATAAAATAATTCATTTAAATATATTATTATATTTTAATAATATAATAATGGTGATATTTTTACAACGAATGTGGGATATATGAGTATACGAGGAGGAAGAGTATTTTTGTTGCAATAAATATTTAAAACATGTTAAACATGCTCGGTGGACCCTATTTATTGATCGAAATTTGATTATACCCTGTAAAATCGCCCGCTTGTGTTTTTTTCGGTCAATTTCATTTTGGAATTTGGAAAACTTTCTTCCGCAAAGTTGTAGAGAATTGAATTTCCTATAAAAACTCGCGAGATTCTAATTTTCTGATAAAAGGGCTATTTATTATGAATTATTGATGTTCTGAAATTCCCGAATAATTGATTTTTGGAAGATTTAATTATTTTAAATAATAAAAACGTTTTTGATTTGTTTGGTAGACTTATTTGTTGTCAATCATGGCTGAATTCAGATAATAGATTGTGTGCGTAGGAATTTATATATAATATATTAATATTATATTAAATTTTCGCTTTAGTGTTCTAAGCAATTTCCTATAAATAGGGTGCTTAGGTTAGAATTAAAAATCACACCGCTGAAGTTTTCTCTCTCTATATTATCGAGTATTCTTGTGAGTATTTTGAGTATAATTTGAGTATTACTATTCTAAGCAAGTTCAAGTCATAGCCTATATCCTGTTTTTCAAATTTAGAAGTCTTGATCTTTCGAGGTAAGGGATATTATTTTTTTCAGTAATGATATTATTTCTTCAATATCATTATGTTGAAATATTGATCTGAAGTTTTTATCAAATTTGGAACTTTTGGTGTCGGAGTTACTATTCACGTATACGGCACTATTCACGTATACGACACTATTCACGAATACGACACTATTCATCGAAAAAATAAAAATTTTTCTTTTCGTCCAAAATATCTATTATGGATACTAGCTTTGATTGTATCCATGTTTTGACCATTCTTGAATTTTACACCACTATGATTATTTTTAAGGTATTTTTGGACATGGATAAAACAAAGTACGAATCCTTAATCCTTAATCCTTGTCATTTTGTTTCAATCGGATTCGCTTCTTTAAAAATTTTTCATCATCCTCGGTCTTAAATGATGATATTATTGAATATCTTTGGCCCAGTAGTAAAGATGAATGATTTCGATGAATATCTTTGGCTCAGAGTCGCGAGATGAACAGTGTTTAGATGAACATGACCAATCGATGAATATCTTTGACCAGAGTGCAAAGATGAATATGTGATTCCGATATATATTGATTGATGTTACAGGGATAAAAGATGAGCGATGATCTTTTAAATTCATACATGGAAGATAGTAGTTTGCATTCCCTACTTAACTCTTCTAATGAATTATTATTTCACGCTGCGAATATTGATTTAAAATTTGTTGTCAATTGTATTCTATTAGATTTTTCCCTGTTGAAGACTACTTGCAATTTGTTGTATATTATCTTAGTCATAATATTCTTTCTTGAGCTAGTTGAGCTCACCCTTTTCCTTTTGTTCCATTTTTATCGGGAGGCGAGAATATAGCGAGTGCAGCCTGGGGGTATGGAATGAAGGCTCTAGAGAGAGTTGTTTAGTAGTCCTCACCATTTTGTAAAATAATGTATCAATAAATGTGATGAGGATTTATTTGAGTATAGATATTGTCTAGAAGATAATATTTGTATTTAAACTCACGCTTTCTTGTTGTAATAATAAAGTTGTAGTTGTTTCTGTACCATGTATTGACAACTCAGAATGGGTGATGTATACCTATTTTGGGGGCGTCACAGTTCTGAAATTTTGAACGCTCATCAACTATGGACTAGTCTAATAAGGTTTAACAATAACTGATAATTTAACTTGGATAAAATCTCAAAAGTATAAAATAGAATAATTATTGTATAACAACATCACGCTTGAAGGATTAATAAGCTTTAATATACGAAACAGACTTAATCAATAATAACGAGAGTTTGTTCAATGATAACAAGTAGGGTTAGAAAACTTGCCTAGTGCGTAGATTACACGTTAATAAAACTCGTTCTTTGATTTAAATCCTACATATCATTCATGTTCATAATACCAGTCAATTATAACGTACCAAACCTCACAAGTTTATTCCTTGTTAACTCAATTCATGACTATACTTAGTCAATTACTACCTTATTGTCAAAAAAATTAAGACTTCAAGAACAATAAGCTAACTATGCATTTGATCATTCAATTCACACGAAATTGTGTTATGGACATGTTAAGAATTTATTCTAACACCTCATCATATGTCTAACAAGTTTTTATAATCATTAGACTAAGTTGCTATCACATTTCTATACTTGAACACTTCAAAAAAAAATTCTGGACAATTTGTTAAGTGGCAGTGCGACGCCACTTCTAAGCCTATTCTTGGCGCTGCGGCGCCGTGGCACTGCGTCTTAGATTCTTGGCGTTGCGGCGCGGGATATGTACAGGGAGTTGGCGCCGCGGCGCGAGACTCTAGTTCCAGTTCTGTAATTCGCGAAAATTGCAGAACATGGCTATAAATCAACTTATTTTTACACGAATTTAGACATACCCACATGCTAGAATTCATATATAATTAATACCTAACATTTATGGAGTAATTTTCGCCCATTATAACACATAATCACAGAATTAAAGCATGCAAATTGTACTGTTCTTGATGTTCTTGAACATAAATTCTAAAATTCAACGCCATAGATTTGATATAAGACCAAATCCAACCATTCAAATTTCGTTTTGTTCATTTTATCATGCATCATCATATAAATGTGTGAATTTTGCAAAACAATTTATGTTTGACATATTAAAAATTCGTATAAGGCCATATGGCCATATAACATACTCCGAAGTCTTTTACTGTATAATTTCATGAAATTGATGATATGGAAACCTATATAATATATATTAAAACATGTTATGATGTTATAGTAACACATAATCTCATAATTCCTACTCTTTACAATTAACAGAGACCTTACAGAGTTTTGAAAGCAATTTTTATCAAAACTTAAATAACGTAAAATATAAGAATTGGGTTGGAGAAAAATTACCCAAAGCGTAGAATATAATTTGCAAGAGATAAACTCCTTCCCAACAGTTCTTCAATCACCCAACTCACAATTTTCCTCACAATTTCTCAATCTCTCTCTGTAATGCTTAGCCAGACTTAGCCAAATTATGACAGAAGAAGGAAAAGAATACGTATAAATAAAATGAACTGGTGCAGTAGTGATCAGTTACCCAATCATGGGTAACTGCTATCAACTCCCCTTAGGGCCTTATTTGGTTAGAAAGAATAGGATTTCAAAACCATTTAATTTAATAAAGCCTTATTATATAGTTTAAATAATGTCACCTCTATTATAAAATAAATCTAACATCTTATTTAATTTATTTTAAATAAAATATAATAACTTCTCATTAATACACATAGTCACATAATTAAATTTCTCATTTAATAATAATATCAAATTATTAAATCTCTAATTAATAATTAAATTAATTAAAATACCATTAAGCTTATTAAATATCTCTTTTAATACAATAAGCTCACATAATCACATACTTCAAATAATAAAATTCTCCACATTAATTTAATAAATATAACACATATAATTAAATTAATCTACCACAACTTCATCAATTAATTATTTAATCTAATAATTAATTCATTCTAATAAATATTAAAATTAAATTACAAAATTTTGGTTGTCACATTAGTTGTTTGTTAGTTTTCATCCAAGTTAAACAACTTAATTGGTAGACTGAATAAGCACTTTAAAAAGTCAAATTTCCATTGTTAGATTTCCAAGAAGAAGAAAGCTAGTCATCAAAGGTTAATGATCATATGCCATTTGTCTTCTATATCTACCATAATAGCTTGATAGAGAAGTGATGGTCATGTATGCTAAGAAATCATAAGAAGTGAATAACCAATGGACTTAAGCCGAATAAGTCATGAATAAGTAAGATAAACCTAAATAAGTTATGAACTTATGATGATCAATGATGAACTTGTCATATGAAGTTAGTATGATTGATAAGATGTAAGAATGTTTCTTAAAGGACTTAAACCAATAATAAGTCATAAGGAATGAAATCTTGTAAATTATAATTTGTTAAGTTATGAACTTATGAGGAATAAGACATAACCTAATTTTAATGATAAGTTGTTGTAATATGTAGGTTGAGATGTATAGTGAATGAATTAAATCCATTTGTATTGATGAACAAATCGTTAGTAACGAAGTTTTGCCGGAATTCACACGATTGGACGATAAACGTCGAATTCATGAAATTCTTGGAATGGAAGTCGAATTTTATGTTTGAACTCAGAAACATTGTTTTTCAATGGAGGCAAATTTTATTTGGCATTATAGAGTTGCGGACTCAAAAATGATTGGGTTCCGACTTAGAACGAAGAAAAGAGCGTTGAACATTCACGAATATTTATTATTTTCGTCAAAAATAGACTAATAGGTGAATTTTTCGTTAATGAAGTCAAATAGATAAAATTCTTACATGAACACATAGAGTATGTGGTTTGTGAACTATAAGCTCTTGAATGAGCCAATTCAGACTTATAACGAAGAAGTTACGAGCCCGAGAGTTTCACAAAAATAAAAGTCTGTAAAAATTTTCTGGTGCATAGAGATGGCGTCGCGCCGTCAGCCCAAGGCCAAATAGGTGGCGCTGCGGTCTGAAAGTACGGTGAGAGGATGTTGTGACCTCTCGAAGTTTTTCTCATAACGCGCCCATTTATCTTGAAGTTGCGTCGCAATACCTAAACCAAGAAAAAACCTACTAACAAGTCACTTGCCATGGTGTGGATCGAGTAAGTAAAGTCAAGGCGTCGTAGCTCCAAATTTTTTAGGGTTTAGACAATGAAGAAAGTTTATAAGTATAGCATGAATGGTAATTGATTTACAATGAACGAAGGAACTTAATGAAACATTGTTAAGACATATTTAAACCTTAAGTATTATCATTTAGGGTTGAAGTAAGTCAATTGTATGTGAACGTAAGAACGACGTAACAGAAAGCCAGAACCAATAATAACAAATCTAATACAAATTTAGATTGAGAAGAAGGGTAAGGTTCTTTAGGAACTATGTATGTTATTCATGACCTAATGTGTTCTGTGATGTTATCATCTACTGTAGAGACTTAAAGACTTAAAGTGCACATGTTATAACTGTAGCAGACGCTAAAGGCAAGTATTCTAACCCTTGTTTAAGTTCAATCTAGACAAGATTTGTGGTTCATGTATTCTTACGTATGAATTATGTTATGATAAAGTCAAAGCCAAATCTTTCGGCTAGACTCACAATATGTTGGATTTCTTACAATCTATAAAAGTATGGTCAATGTTTTACCAAGTTATATTGGTGTGTTTTTCAAATGAAGACTGAGTATGCTAAAATGTTTTGTCGTCAAATGATAGGCACGTGAGGTTGCCACAACTTAAACGTACAAACATTTAATGAATGCAGTGTTAATCAACATAGAGTACTATAGGCTGATCACCTAGACGTGCTCGTAAGAAATGTCGGACTTACGGACTTTGTGTCGGGATGTCCTTTTCAAATAAAGTATGAAATGCTCAAGGTCTTGGACCGGAATTGACGTTTTACTGAATATTGTTATTGTAAAATGTTTTAAAGAAAAGAGATGTGCTATTTTGAATTATTAATAAAACTTCATAACTATTATTCAGTTATTGAAGATATATGTTTTATGTGATTCAAGCATATTGTTAAATATAATTGTTGTATTTTCTGAGCTAGTTATGCTCACTCTTGCTTAAACCATATGAATGCAGTTAAGATTGAACAGACCGAAGGCTCCGGCAAGGATAAGGGCAAGGCAAAGACGAACCCGTAGAATACTTATGTAATAGTATAGGTTTAATGTTGTATTATATTTGATAATATTACAAGAAAAAATGTAATGGTTATAAAGAACCTGGGGAATGTTAATATCATTTTGAATATATAGAAGACATATTCGTTCTTTTAAGGCTTTTCAATTGAATGAATGTGTGAATGGTAATACCGTGTAGCACAATCTGTCGGGTTGGAAGTTACCCAGATTTGGGGGCGTCACAGGTTGGTATCAAAGCCATAGGTTATAAAACTTAAGGGGGGGGGGGATTAAAAACCTCGAGTCATAACCTTAAGAGAGGTCAAAGAAGTAAAAGAAGAAAATAACCTTATAAAAATGCATTATGTATATGTTATGTGTTTTTATTATTATACTGATGTGTACTAATCAACTTAATTATTTTGTGAAGATGTCAGGTGTAAATGGAATACATAGAGATGTACAGGTAGTTAGTGAAGGATCGGTTAATCAGATAGAGATTATACCAAATCCCATAACAGAAGAGCCCAAAGTAGTAGTTGTTTAGTTTGATGACTCAGAGAGCCTAGACTTGATGTCTATGTTTGACGACATGATAGAAGAGGAGGTGGAGCTAGTGTCCTTCAACCCATAGCAATAGCAGCAGAGATGGCTCCAGGGGAGTTAATGATATCATTATTTATGTCAGTATTGGATAGAAACATCCATTACTGTCAGGAGGTTAAGGAGCTAAAAGCAGAGCTCCAAGCTGTCTTGGAGGATAAGACAGATGTAGAGTCAATGTGGGAACAGGAACATGATGAGCGGGTTTTAGCCAAGGACAATGTCCATAAGCTAAGGCATGAGGTTTTTGAGCTCAAAAATGAGATAAAGACCAAAAAGCAAAAGATAGGGAGAATGTCCTATATTCATAGGATTTCTCATGTGGACTTCCAGCAGCAGGTAGCTGGCTATCCCATAGAGGCAGGGCAGACGCGATATACTATCAGCCGCAATATTATTGTCGGTCTTGCCAAAGAAAATTTTGATAATGCCTTGAGGTAGATGTAATCTATTAGTGGATAGAGTAGTGTAGGTATGTAAATATTGTGTACCTAGTAGTGAAGTAAAACCCTCTTTTGTATAACAAAGGGTAGTCTTTTGTAAATCCCAATTTTTGGAAAGCAATAGCGGGATAGTAATGTAATCATCTTAGGTTGTGTAATGAAACGATGTAGTATTATACTACAACGAATGAATCAATATAAGCCTTTTTATGAAACATATTGAGTAATAGATGTTGAAGTTATTATTTAATCATGAATAATAACTAACTAATAAGAAGGGAATAATAACGCAATGTGTTATTTGTTGTAATAACAAAATGCCTCCAAAAAGAGAGCAACGAAACTATGGCGTTAATATAAATCAACCGGAAGGATGTCCGGTTAACCCAATGCAGGAATTTATTAATTTATTAACAGCTGCGTTTAATTGAAATGGGGCTAATACCCTCGTAAATCCGGGAGTAGCACGAGCTACTACCTTCAAGGATTTTAAAAGTGTCGGTCTGTCAGAGTTTAAAGGAACTACGGACCCTATCGAAGCCCAAACGTGGGTGAAGGAAATCGAGAAGGCATTTGTTATAACAAGTGTCGACGAGGGCCAGAAGGTTGCCTTTGTAACCTACATGATGAAGGGAGTGGCCAACTTTTGGTGGGAGGCCAACTAGGCTAGAGCTGATAATTAGAATGTTATGTGGGTGAGGGTCAAGGAGATATTCTTCGGTAACTACTTTCCCACCAGTATGCAGGGAAGGATGGAGATGCGGTTTTTGGATTTGAAATAAGGGGACATGACGGTTCCCCAATACGCCGCAAAGTTTAATGAAATGGGGAGGTTTGCTCCACACAAAGTGGACACCGAGGTTAGAAAGGTACGACAGTTCGAGTAGGGTTTGAAACCCTGGCTCTATAACCGTATTTTTGTGTTCCAAAGTACTTCATTTTGGACCATTTTAGAAAAGGTGATAATCGCCGAAGGTTGTAGCGAGACGTTGAGCCAGTACCACAAAGTCAAGAAGAATAAAGGGAAAGTGGATGGGGGAGTGAAGGTCGAACGAGCCAGCGGGAGTGGCGATGGGTACAAATGGAAGATTGTTAACTCTAGGAATACCAGAGTGAAGCAAGGAGACCCGAAGAGGAGGATGGAGGCCTGCAAGACCTGTGGGAAGACTCACTTAGGAGTCTGTCTCAAGGGGAAGGCCGTATGCTACAACTGTGGGCATGAGGGGCACATTGCGCCAAACTGTCCAAGTTCGAAAAAGAACCATGGATGCTTTGTTTGTGGGTCAACTGATAACATGTGTGAGATCCCAAATTTTATGAAATGAAAGTATTCAATTTTCTTATAATTATTATGTTATTTAGTAAATGGTTAAATTGATAAAGGTTAAAGTTATGGGTGATAGTTGAAAATTTTGCAAAGTAAGCAAGTTGATATAAAATATTCGTTGTGTCGGGGAATATTCGATTGGTTAGGGAATATTCGTTTTAATAGGGAATATTCGTATGACGGCACAATCATTGGTGGACCCCGCAACGGAGGTATTGTCGTAGTTAGAAAACGACTGAAATATTTTTAAAAATAACGGCAAAAGTTTTACCGTTAAACTGTTGAACTACCCGATATTAAAAGTACAGTAATACGCGTGGTTGCATAATAGCACACGGTATTAATTATTGATGCTTACGTGAGAAGTCACTCAGTTATACTCAATTATTGCTATAGTAATTGCTGCATAATATCTCTCATATTATTGATTCAATTATTATTACAAGATCATCTGCATAATATTTATTATTATTAAATCAATAATTGAGACGATAAAGTTATTCATATTATTATTTTCAATATTGACGATGTCTAGAAGTTCTGTCAAGGAGAAGTTTGGTCACCTAATTGCGCGCTAATAAGGAGAAATCCTTATCAGAAAGCCCCTTCTTTTCTGGGAACGACCTGGTTGTTAAATATTGTGAGTTATAATATTAACAATGAAAAAGTTCGTGTTGATTAAAGATGAAATAGATAGTTCTATTGTGTTGGGATTATTAGTGTTAGTGAAAATCAACATTTATTTCGATAATAATTGATGTCTGAAAATTATATTGATCAATCAGGTAATTAATCGGATAAATGAGCAATTAATTGCTATTAATTAACATGTTTATAACTATGTGTTCACATGTGTGTACTATTGATTCACATGTATGTACTATTAGGGGAGGTGGTGCAAGATTGATAATACTTGCATGACTAAATTAAAAATAGAGGTATAGATGAATGTACTATACTGTAATTATTTTTTTCACGTGTATAGAACTATTGATTCACATTAATGTACTATTAATTCACATGATATGCTATTAGGGGAGGTGGTGCAAGTTTGATAATATTTGCATGACTAAATTAAAAATGAAGGTATTATACTGTAATATTTTGAGCCCCAAAACGTGCAATTATCGAAACTATATCTTCCTATAAATAGAAGCTCATTCTTCCTTCATTCTCACCAATTCACTAAGACTTATAAGAGCAATTATAAAGAGAGAAGCTATAGAGAAAAAGAAGAAGAGAAGTAAGCTACTTCACTATTCTAGTATCCAGTCTTCTTCTGAGGTAAGTGGTATTATTTATTTCATATTCTGAAGAGATATTATTTTTCGTATTCGTATAAATATTATTTTTCGTTCAATATTCATAAAGAATATTATCTTCGTTCAATATTCATAGGAATATTCTCTTCGTTAAATATTCGTTGGAATATTATTTTCGTTCAACAGTTGTAAGGGATATTATTTTTGTTCGATATTCATAAGGAATAATATTTTCTTCCATACTCTGTAGTATGTGAGTAATATTATTTGGTCTCGTATTCCTGATTATACCCTCATTCTGTTAAAGTATTGCTTATATACTCCATGATATTAGTAGAATATCCTTGAAATTTGCGTTTCATCTAGTATCGTTTCACAAGGATATTGTTTGCACATTCTTGTTAAATTTTAAGCTTTTCATGTCGGAGTACTGTCCATGAGTACTATTCATTTATACAGTACTATTCATAAAAGTATTATTCACGGTTACTATTCATAAAGTACTATTTATAAAGTACTATTCACGAAGTACCATTCACGAGTATTATTCACAAAGTACTATTCATAGGATACTATTCCCGAAGTACTATTCACGAGATACTATTCACCCGGGTACTATTCACCCACAGTACTATTCATGACAAAAATTGATTTCTTTTTGGTCCAGATCATTTTGATACAATATCATTCTTGAATTTTACTTCACAAAGCTGTATCATGTTAGAAATTTGAACATTTTTGAATTCTGGATAGTTTAAATTATAATTCTTTTAAAATTTATCCTTTGTTTCTATTAATTGAATTCTTATATTATTGTCATCATCCTAATGCTTATATTGTGATGAAAGTCATATTTGGCTTACGTGGATAGATGGACTGTTGATTTATATGATTATGACAAGGGATCATTCGGTATAATCATGACCCGTAATGTTACAAATGATGTGGTAAAAGTCCTCATTGGCCCGTAGTGCATTGATGGACAGTTGTTGGTATAATTATGACCATGTATTATTTGGTATAATCATGACCATTGATGATTACATGAATATCCTTAGCCCGTAGTGCAGGGATGATTCGATGATGTGGTTTATTTATTAAACTGAGTCTTGGCGATAAAGTTGATGAAAAACTTTTAAATCATAGAAGATAGTAGATATCATGCTCTACTTGACGCTTGTAATGGATTGCTTGTTCCACTGCAATTGTTGATCTAAAACTTGTTATCTATTATATTCTATCAGTTGTTATACTGTTGAAGGCTAAGGATAATTTATTCTGCATTATCTTAGTCATAATATTCTTTACTAGGCTAGTTGAGCTCACCCTTTTTTTTCATTGTTCTCTTCAGGAAATGAGAATATAGCTGGGATGAGTCAGGGAATGGAGTGATGGTCCAGGATAAGTGGCTTTCGTAGTCCTCACTATTCTATGAAATTGAGTGATAATAATTGTAATGAGGACTCCATTGAGTGTGGATATTGTCTAGAAGACAATATTCGTGTTAAAACTCTCAGCTTATGTTTTGTCGTATTTTACACGACAGTTGTATAATTAAGTTTTTTATTTGTATTATGTACCATGTATTTGGCGACTCAAGATGGGTGATGTATACCTATTTTGAGGGTGTCACAGTTGGTATCAAAGCTTAGGGATATGATCCTTGGCTGAGATGTGAGATAAGAACTAGGAGGGGAGAGACGGAGAATTCCTTCGCTAATATGACCTACCTAAGTTTTTTGGTATTTAATTGGTCGATCAGAATATAGGGATAATATGTGGCATGTCAATTAACCCTTGTTTTGTGATAATGTTTGAAAATGGCATCTGAAAATGTTGAGATGAGCAATGAAGCACATGAGACCGTTGAGTCACCAATTATCAATACCCAGGATAATGTGCAATAGGAAAACAATAATCCTCAGGTAAACAACAACACCGATCAGATGATGAACGATGGGATGTTTAGAGGCTTTATGCAATTCATGCAACATCAGGCGAGAGAGACTCCTGTTCAAAATGCAGGTGGAAATACTGGCAACTCTCGGATAGACACCGCTAAGCAGTTCAAGGAGCTGGGACCACCAGAGTTTTTGGGAGAGCCAGGACCACATAAAGCGGAGACGTGGATAAAGCAGATCACCAAGATATTTGATGTCTTGGGATGCTCCGAGGAGCACAAGGTTCCCTTTGCCACATTTATGTTGCGAGGAGAGGCAGATTACTGGTGGGAATCAGTAAAATGTACTCAGCCTGCCACACTCAAAATGTCTTGGGAGAAGTTCCAAGAGCTATTCAACGACTAGTAATTTCCCGAAAGTATTCATCACATGAAGGAGGTAGACTTTATCAAGTTGGAGCAAAACAATATGACTATGTTGCAGTACGAAGCTAAGTTTGCTGAGTTGTCCCAGTTTGCATCCCATTTGGTTGATAATGAAGAGAGAATGACGTGAATGTTTCTGCGAGGTTTGAGACCCGAAATACTACAATACCTCATTTCTCAAAAAATATGTTTGTATTATGATGTAGTGAATAGGGCTCAGTTATTGGAGCACGATAATGAGCAAGCCCAACCAAAAGATAACGCAACAACACGATAATAATCGTACCGGTGGCAACGGTCATCGGAATAATGATCACCATCTTGGAGGAAATTATCATGCCAGAAATGGTAACCACTTCGGTGGTAATCATGGCCAAGATAATAGAAGAAATTATTCAAGTTGAAAATTCAAGAAGAGAAGATTTACCGATGATGGGAAGACGTCGACAGCAGCACCAACACCAGTAACAAATTCTAGGGGAGGATAACGACCGCCAGTTAGATGCTACAGATGCGGCGAGGAGGGACACATAAGTCCAAATTGTTCACAGACTTCCAAGATATGTTTTAGTTATGGAAAAGACAGTCACATAGGTCAATTCTGTCCTGTAGCGAAATCAAGTCTAGCTGGTGTGATAACCCAGGATTTCGAATAATCCAAATTTTTATGAATAATTTTTTTTATCTAATATTAACATTGACTGTTAATATTGTACTGTGTATTTGTTATACAAGTCTAGAGAATTGGTAAATTAGTGTATTGATTGAGAAATTAGAGTAGAGTTGTGCTTAACAGTTTTAGAAACCCTAACCCTAATTTTTAGATAGGGATTTGATAAAAAATATAATTAAAATAATTATTTTGATAAGTACGTGTTTGTACTCTTTAGATATTTTGATCAAATGATTGATCGAATAAGGTTTAAAATTTATAAACCCTAACACGTAGTTGGAAACCCTAATCGTATGTCGAGAAACCCTAATTTCATATCCGGGATTCCTAAACCCTAAATTTGTAAACTCTAATCCTAATTGGCGAGCCTAATGTGATTATTAAACACTAATATGATTAGGAAAACCTAATTTAATTAGGAAACCCTAATTTTAGTTTTAAACTTTTAATTTTCTAATTAAAACCCTAATTTAGAAAATCTTGGAAAGTTAGTGTTGTAAAACCTAAGGGTTAGTGTGACGCCCCCAAAATAGGTATACATAACCCATCCCGAGTCGCCAGATATCACACTATAAAAATCAAATACAAACTTCATTTATACAACTGTTGAATTGTCGTATAGAATATGACCACAGTTAACTGTGAGTTTTAATACAATATTGTCTCATAGACAGTATCCAAACTCAAATTATTATAATGCCATATAAAATACAGCAGCAAATATTTCAAGACCCTAAAGAAGAACGAGAAGATTACTATCTTATTCATTCTAATGAGGTGCACTTTTGACGCTTCCAAAGTCGAGTTCTCATCACCCTATTATTGTTCACCAAAATCAATTATTAAGTGACGTATAAAATACGACACCCACATCTTAGGTCCTCAATATAATTATATATTGTACGTCATGCCATTTTATAATGTATTGAGAAACATCGACAGTCTCGGACCATCATACTATTCCCCTGTTATCCCCGCTCGACCCAGCTACACTCTTATTACCTGAAAGGAATTGTGAGCAAAAGGGTGAGCACAACTAGCCTAGTAAAGAATATCATGACTAAAGATAACTACATTATCAATAGCTTTCATCAATAATAAATCAGAGATTTAGAACATATGGTAGATGATAAAACTTTTCAACCATGGTTGCACCAGAACGAGCAATCCATTAAAAGAGTCAAACAGACCATCAAGTCTATTATCCTCTCCATATTAAAAGTCCACCAATAATGTTTTATCCCTATAACATCAATCAACAATTCCTATCCACAATCATATGAATAACTCATAATCATAATTGTGATTCTGAATTCCTTTTCGCACCCATGACGAAGATAATTTTCATCACCTATCTTCACCTGAAACATCAAAAATCATGGTTATACCAAATCACAATTTCTGCTCATAATCAATACTAATAAATTCATCTTTGCACTATGACCAAAGATATTCATTATTATCACATCCATGAATTAATATTTCATTGCTGAGACTCACCTCAATAATTAATCTACATCATCGAATCATCCCTGCACTACATGGCAATTATATTCTTTAGTATCATGACCATAAATTATCCATGCACTACGGGCCAAAGATAATCGTGTTTTCATCAACGGTCCTGATCATGCCATAAAACAATTCATATTTGCACCCTTGGCCGAAGAGAATCCATAGCCATAATCATACCAAAAACTGTCCATCAATGCACTACGGACCAATGAGGACTTTTTCCACATCATTTGTAACATTACGGTCATGATTATACCTAATAATCCCTGGTGATAATCATACCAAGTCCATATATGCACTACATGCCACAGATGACTTTTAACATAATATAAGCATGAGGATGATGACAATGACATAAAGAATCAATCAAATGAGATAAAGAATAAATATTAAACTTTTATAATACAATTTATCCAGCGTTCAATAATAACTAAATATTATCAATCACTTAATAATCTCATAATCTAATGTCATTAATATTACAATAATATTTTAATCATTTCTTAAACTTATAAACAATTTATTTCAATTGTTTATAATTTATCAAATAATGAATTTAATCATTCAAAAATGCCATACTCATAAGATTTTATCACCAATGATTAAATCACTCATCAAAAATCTGCATATACCTTATATAGGATTTTCAAGCCCTAAAATCCTATTTACTAATTCTTCAACTTCACATAACATATTTAACTCATATGTTCGTAACTAAACTATTTTCATGAAAAATACTAAATCAGTTCCAAAAATTATTCTTTTCTGGGATTGAGCAGAATATAGTCCCATATTGAACATATATTTTTCTCGGAATTTTTAAAATTCATTTACTATTTTTCAAAAATCAATTTCTAATTAATTCCTTAAGAAATTAGCTACCTCAAGGTTAACTCCGTAAATTCCCAAATCTTGTCGATCTTACACACATTAACGTGAGCTTCAGTTTAAATTTCATGGTCATCGGAGTTATAGAACTTCGGTTATAGCATTTTTCGTCGAAAAAACCTAAATATTGAAATGGTCATAACTTGCTCATTTTAAGTCGGAATGAGCTCATTTTTGGACAGTAGGTACTGCCGACGTCGAGATTTTTGAGTGTCCCTTTTCGTTACTTATTCTTTGGTGTTCTCATGTTAATGTGAGATTTATTTAAAAAAATAAGTAAAAAAGGTCCGACATGTATAATGTCGAATATTTGACTTTAAGAGTCGTCAGTTGGTGTATTTAACTGGTTGCACCAACGCAACCGAAAAAGGTTTGCACATTGACCCAATGATTTGACACTGCTAGACGGGTCTATGAAACCGAGATTCATTTTGGGTCCGGGGGCTTGATTATGCGGAGGGAAGGTGTTAGGCACCCCCCGACATCCGTGTTACTACGGTGACTGCCACTTTTCAAAGAAATTGTTATATGAATGTGTGTGTATGTGGATCAATGTGCAATTATTTGAAAGTAGTGTTGTACCTCGTTCGCACCTATATACACAAGGTTTGAATTTTTAGAAAAATTCAGTTTTAAACAGGATATAGCAATGACGTTTTGTAAAGGAGGTTTTTTCAAACCTTGTGCTCAACAGTAATTGAGGCCTTTGATACTTCCATTTTATTACTAAATGTTCGGCTTGTTTGCTTTTATTTTTGAGATGTGAAGCATTCTCGATAAAATAATATACAGCAGCGCCGAACTCCTCATGCGCATGACAGCCATCCAAGGAAATTCAGACATTGTAAAATAATGTATACAAGTCGCTTATAAATTGAAAAATCTCCATCATGGGAACCGAATCTAGATTCAGATTGATCGAACCAAAGGATCATATGACTCCTAGGCTCACATGATACTACAATTTGTATGGAAAGCAAAGTAGCGATTATATATATAAAAGCTATATATATATATATATATATATATATATATATATATATATATATATCTGAACTCAATCACCACCAAAGCAACTCCATGGGGATTGGAAATGTAAATATATAAAAGCGATAAATATATATATATGGATGATGATCAACCGCCATGAAGTAAACTCCAAAGTGACGAAATTTAAATAAAGTCAGAAGCGATCAACTCGCCACGTAAGTAAACTCCAGCGGAGATGTAATGTAAATAAAAGTCAGTAAAAGGCCACGAAGTAAACTCTGTGCCCCATAAAAAATGTAAATATATATATGTACAAATATATATATATATATATATATATATATATATATATATAGTAAAATGCACCGGATTTAAATCCGTGTTCATCGGATATGTTCGACAACAATTATATATATATATATATATATATATATATATATATATATATATATATATATATATTAAAAGCAATTAAACGCATTTGGATGTAAAATCTGGCTCATCGATGTAGTCCCACCACGCTTTATATATATAAGTATATATATATATATATATACACACATAAATAAATGCTCCAGACCAAAGTCTAGGCTCAATCGAGGCATAACTTGATAATGTTAGTCCATATATGAAATATATACATATATAAGTATATATATACAGATAGAAATGAAAACCACGGACCGAAGTCTGGGTAAACGCACACAACACGACTCTTAATGTGTATAACAGTGTGTGCTATATGAGAAGAAGGATTTATAGAATACACGAAGGCTTATAGTGGGTTGCCCAAGTAGACTTCTATGACTTTAAATGGATAAACACTCAGCTCCCGCTGGATAAAAGATAACTATATGTGAGCTAACAAGTGTTTAAAGATGAAGAAACACTCAAAAGATGTGTATATAGAGTAAAATGGACAGGGCTTCCTTGCCTTTTTCCTTCTCTCTCTCTTCTCAAATGGCTGGCCCTAAGGCTAATATTTATAGACGGATGGCCGCAGGTATACCTGCGGCTGGTCGTGGTGCATCCGAGCCTCGCGGGTCCCATCGTCTCGTAGTAGGTGCACTCATGCACTGTAATGTCCACTCAAACTTGCAGAACTTCAATCCGAGCATCTGAACGAGGTATATCTGACCTTCTTTGGACCGCTTGTGTCGAGAGTTATGTAATGACATGGGTTAGAGGTTGTACGAAGTCAAGAAGAAGGGTCTATGCCCATGGTCTTCAAGCTTCAAATTCTACCCAAAGTACTGCCACACATAATAGTCACTCAGGATTGTCATTCCTCGGTTCTTGTGGGACATTATTGGATGTATATATGTATAAAGTGTTGAGACGATGTGCCATTGTCGAAGGAACAAGATGATGTTTGACACCTTGCCGGGTTATCGCCGGTTTGAGTTGAAAGTACACGTTGCTCAGGGTTACAGCTGAGATTGGACTACTTGTTGGTATACCACAATATCATCTTGTTGATGTGGTAAGATGACGTTTTGACGCCTCACCGGGGTTATCGTCGGTTTAAGCGGAAAACAGACATTGCTCAGAGTTACATCTGAGATTGGACTGCTTCTTGTTTGCATGTCTCAGTGTTATCTGTAGGTATTCATGTATTCCCGTTGTTAGTCCCGAGTCTGAGGTATGTGTGCCTCGATAGGATGTCTGTGGTTGAAGCTGATCGCATGTATTTGAAACAAGCATTTTTGAGGTTATCACTGAAAATGCAATGGCATCCCTTGGGGCTATCACCAAGGATGGGGTTGCTACTCTTAGTGTTGTCTCTGGGACTGGAATTGAACGTCACGATGTTATCGTTGAGACAGAACGGTCCTCTCCGCTGTTGTTGCCGGTATTTTGATGTGCATATCTCGGGGTTATCTCCGAGATTGGAAATGATACTCCCGGTGTGTGTTCCGGGTATGAGATGAAGATCCCGGTTTGTGTTCAGGGTTGGAACTGAATATCCGGTAGTATCCGGAATGGACGTAAGTTATCTTTTAGGGTTATCTCCAAAAGACAAATCTACCCTCCTGCAATGTTAGTAATAGGAGTGCAGAAAATTTCGAGTGTCTACAGATGCCCCTCTTTATCATATTCATGTAATGTAAGGCATAAATAGGATAAAGAATACTAGACACTTGAAATGAAAGCAAGGTAAACTTGATGTTATATGCAGCAACATGATGCAAATACATGTAGAATGCATAAATGATTGTTAAGTAATCCTGTTGGGATGACAATCAGTGATGGCTTGGACATGCGATCCAATTCTTCAAAGATGTTGACGTTGGGACTACCACCAAAGTCTTGTACGGAAGAGATCTGTGGGGATAAAGCTTTGTCTATTTTGAGGATATGTATAACATGTTCCCTCATACTGTCGGAGTTACTGCCAACAGTTGGTTGTTATCATGGTTGTCTGATCTTCGCTGATGTGTGTATCACCGGATGGACCCCTGCTGGGTGTATTGTCAAGGCTGCTTGACTTTCATTGATGTATGTGTCAATGGTAACATTGCGTTATAACCCCTGCCAGGGATACATAGCTGAGTTGCTTCAATGGGTTTACTTGCCATCGGCTGACATGACGTCAAGGTTGCTTGACCTTCATTGATGTGTGTATCAATGGTTGTATTGCGTTGTAACCCCCGCCGGGGACATGTGGATAAGTTGATAACTTCGGCGTTGTAACTCCCGCATTGGAGGTTTGATATATCGTGGTTTTGCGTTCTAACCCCCACCGGGTATGTTTAGGGTTGTGACCCTGCAAATGATGACATCGGTCCTTTATGGGGTATTTCCAAACATGGTTTGTGAAAGCTGAACTCATTGGTACAGTATACCTTGCATTCAGGCGAATACCACTGAGACGACGGGATTTTAACTCTGATTGACGAGAAACCAGGATTTCAGGCTATCCCGCTCAATCGCGTAGCATTTTTATTCCTAATTTGGCCTTTTCAAGTTGTGAGACCTCCTTTACAACTCTAACTAGAGTGAGCCAGAGGTGTGGGACCCATTTAGGGGGCCGCAGTGTACCGTTAGAGTCACCGTTAGCTCGCTACCAACCGTGTCTATGTATAGGTGGCTGATTGCTTTCATAAGTCATTTTTAAGTTGCGCAGCGATGGAAATCCGATAGCTCTTCTTCAGATCTGCTGATTTCAGGCAACTTTCTCGATATTCTCATCATCGTAAGCGCTCTTCACATCCCCGTAACGCATGTATGTTTTTTTTCCAGCTTAACCGTAAAAAAATGACTTATCACATGAAATGCACTTAGACACATAGTAGTAAATATGCATGCTAATATGACTTGACAAAAAATATTCAACATAGTAAATGTTAGTATTAAACCATGCTGAACATAATGATATGAAAAAATATAACTTTTGAAACAGTCAAATTGGCACCTTTTACTGTCATTTCTTATCTTATTTGAGGACAAATGAGTAAAGGCATAAAGTAAAATAATCCTGGTAATTAGACTACACTTACGGATTTTTATTGTTATGTGATTAATGCATATAGGATGTGTATGACTGTCTACAGGTGTGCTACTGAATGGCCACCTAGTCATGCCTATGTGCATGTGGATAGTCCCATTTACAAAGGGGGCTATGGCAAAATATTCCCAAAATATAGGCATTGGGTGGTTATGCATTTTTAACTATACTTTAGATGTATGTTAAAACAATACACGCATGCATGTAGTCATAGAATGCATTTTGGAAAAGACTCCAGGTAAGAAATTACCACACTATTTCTGAGGTGATTTGGAGACTTGTTGTCCAGATATTATAGATCCGGACCAGCCGAGTAGTTCCCGCAGGACCACTTCTGGTGTACGGAGGAGGGCTTTTTAAGAGCCTCAGCGCCGTTCTGTGAGACAGCCTCATCATTTGGCAGAGGCGGTGATAAATCCGATTCGGGATGAGGTGCCGAATGTCGAGGACAAGGAGGAGGAAGTACCATTCGAGGTTCCCGCTCCAGCTGTACGTGTTCCTCGTAGGGAATTGCCAGGTATTCAAGTGGCGAACCCAGATCTTCTGGGTGACTTGAGTAGGCATCCTTCAGTAGACCTGCACACAAATGAGTTATGAAGTTAGAACTTTAATCTTCCTTGCTTCCTATTAATGAGGAGTCAAGGAGTCCAATGTTGATCTGCATTTGATGTAGGTTCCCGGCTTCACACAGCCTTGAGGGAACTGGTTTAGCATCCACTCTATGTATCAGGCCTTACATGATGACTATAGAGCGATCATCCATGGCTGGGGATTCGGGAGGTTCTTCTCCATTCTACCCCATTGCTGTCCTTGGGGTTACCTCAGGGCATTGTCTGAGCGGTGGTTTCACCAGACTCAGTCACTCCATTTGCTGGATTGCCTTGCACGGCGGATATCACCCCTACTACCATCAGATCCTTGTTGGGAGTTTCGGCGGAGGCGTTCAAGGGCAGGACTGTTCGTACAGGTCCTTTGAGCGTAGATGCTATGAGCGGGCTGTTGAGTGAGCCCATACCCGATGATGTGAGAGTCAGGGATTGCATTCTTCGGTGATTATTCTTGATGATCATTAGGGGCTGCTTCATAGCAGATAACTCTTCTACGGTGTCATTCACTTTGATCAGTGGCACTCAACACGTGGACCGTATAGGAGAGTATGATTAGGTTTCCTATACCTTTGCCTACTTCCTCAGGGGAATGCGCATGCGATCGCAGGGCTTGACCAAGGCGTGGTTAGGATTCTACCCATTTCTGCTGGTGAGTGTTTCTCTTGTCTTTTCCCATGTATAGGTTAAGAGTGTTGACTGACAGCAGATGTTTGCCTTTGTGTTGGCAGTTTTGGGCCTATGAGAGGCTCCCTTGTTTGCGTCCTGTGAGCGTGTTAGGTTTAGACACCTATTCACGAGGACAGAGATGACATCATTCTACACTGGCAGAGGTCCCTATTGCTAAGTGTTTCACTCATAGTCGCCTACAGCTGGAGTTGTTGATAGCTGATGTCATCACAAGGCTTCCCTACTCTGGAGAGCATTTGGGAGTTTGATTTGAGGATGTGTACACGACTGGAGTAGAGTACGTCATTTCCACCCGCAGGATTCCTCTCTTTACAGATGGAGGATGGGAGCTCTATCTAGGAGAGCGTGCTATTAGAAGCACTACATGAGAGATCTGTATGCCAATCTTGCCTCCTGCCAATTGTTATTGGCCTGTTTCGCAGTCACCCGTCATTGAAATCCCATTGTTGGGGATTGACAATTTTATATTGTTAGAGGGCCCCTGTTCTCAGGAGATGTTCTAGCATTGGTGGATCCCTCGTACCATTGGAGCTCAGACCCGCGCCACACAGTTTATGGGGGATATGGTTCCAGGATCTGTGATGATGACGGATTGGCTAGCTAGTGTTAGAGATCCAACTCATGTGACATAAATTGATAGATTGACTCGGCAACTAGACCGGTCACATCTTTTCATTCGGCATTTGGGCAGAGATCCTACAGAGGTAGATACTTTTGATCCTTCCATCTCTGGTGCTGGTCCCTCAGGTGACCCATATGGTTTTGCCAACACAGATCCTCCTTTGTATCGGCCTGACATCCCTGTAGATAGAGATCCAGTGACTCAGGAGGAGTTACATCAGGTGGATAGGATAGATGATGTAGACATCGACACTATTGACTTTTTCTGATGTATTTCTCGTTATCTCTTTTGATAGGCCTTTGTTAGTTGTTGGGTAGCTTCGCCCCATTCTCGCTATATCTTTTGATAGGACTATATTAGATGTTGGGTATCTTCTCCCCATTTCCCTATATTTTAGTTGTACAGAGATGTATTAGATGATGATATACTTAGGAATGTATGTACAGTTTTCCATTCCCTATATCATATTGCCATCTATTATATCATGCATGTTGTTATGTTATGCATATGTATGTATGTCCAGAGATATTCAGCATTGAACCCTGGATGGTCTTATGACACGGCCCGTACAGATGTCTTCTTCGATAGTTAGCCATATTGATCATACCCCACCATTTGTGGTGGTAGCTGGTATGCGCTCATGGTATGATAGTATATCACCATCAGACATGGTGATCGTAGATGATTTGCTGTAGCATACTATGACCCTACTGATGTTTCAGGTTCCTCTAGGATTTGTAGAGGGCATGCTAGAGTACTGTGTACCGAACAGACATGTATTTTGATTTGGGACCCATGAGTTGACTCTACTTTGGAGGAGTATGCACGATTGACGATGCTGCCTCTGGACAGACCTTGCGTGCACATGGTGATGGGAGACATGAGCAGACAATTTATGACCCTCACAGGATTGAGGCACAGAGTGATACAGGATGAGATTACATCCGACCACGTTATATCCCAAATGCTTCCTATTTGATGTGTTTGGCTCTAAGGATGCCTATATACACTCAGATTCGGGATTTCACCACACTTGAAGATCATCATGGCGTTACCATAGTAGTAGTCAGATTACTTCTATACGTATTGTCATACGTCTACATGTCGTGGTACATGGATGAGCTAGATATCAGCGTTATCATGGAAGTGAGAGCTCTCAGGGAGGGTCATACCATCATACCGATGATCATTATAGAGACCTGGAGGTCAGCTACATACTGCTGCACTTATCCGATAGGAGTGTTTACAGGTAGTTTGGTCATGCTGTATGTGTGGTTTATGTCACACTTGAGACTGATTGGCACATTTAGACATCATGGATTTTGTTTCACCCATTACATAGCCATGACGTACTCCTTCTAGCCTACGGGGTGTACAGATGCTACATCTTGGTTAGTTTTCCTGGCAGGGATAGGAGATCCATTTTCTATATTGCCGTGTTCAGGGCTTAGCTCACCCTACAGCTTCATTACTCTTGCTCCGGGAATGGATTATCTCCCTCTAGATGGTTTGAGGGGCATGATCACTTACCACCCATTGGCCGTTATGTGTCGGTTTGATCATTTTCTGGATTTTCATCCTTTTGAGGGGGCAGTAAGTCAGCACTTCGCGTCACACCGTTTATCAACGGAGGACAGATCTAGGTTGTATGCCTGTTGGGATCAGCGAGAGCTGGCTAAGTTTTCTATCAATCATCCAGGTTGTTCTGCAGAGTATTCCGCATGGATGGAGACAGAGACCGTATTGGCTGCGGTAGTATCCACAGTGCATGAGACTGGTTCTGACGATGAGGAGCCTATAGAGGAGGCTGTCATTCCCACCGATGATTTGACTGCTAGGCTGCCAATATTTGTGAAGGATTCTCCCACCCCGAAAGTGCCATCATACCAAAGATTCTTGACATCATTTGGAGCAGAGCTTACATCCGATGATCTATGATAGAGATCGTGGCTAGGGCCGTGATGTTGATGTGACTCTTGATGAGAGAGATACCGTTCAGTTAGAGAGGGATGAGGCTAGATCAGCCAGTGATGCATTAATTGGGGAGCGGGATGCCGCCTTATCTGCTAGGGATGTGGCCATTGCAGATAGCACTTCCATTAGATCCCAGATGACTGTCAATCATGCCGACATGAGTGCCTACATTGATGAGCATTCTACCACCATGCAGTTAGCCTCTGATCTGCTAGCTCATGTTGATACCCTTGGGCAGGAGCTTGCAACGTTACCTCCATCTTCAGAGCGGGATGCTATGTTAAATCTGATAGTCTGCATATATAAAAATCTGTAGATAGTTTTGTATTTTCCTGCATAGACTAGCTTAGCCATTTTTGTTATGTACATCACATATGTATATATCAAACAGTATTATATATGGCAGGGAAATATATTTTGATTCACTTCCCTTTTAGTTATGCCTTGATACTTGCTTGATATTTTCCTTTTTCTCCAGGGCCTTGTGATCTTGATGCATTCTGAACTTATCCTTGATAGATGGACATTAAGACGTCGCAAGATCTCTCAGAACGGATTATTGATTTCTATAAATCCCTACAATCTTTGGTGTCTTGGGACTGGTATCTATATGAAATAGTGGAGAGGAGGATGATTTCTTCCTATTTGAGATTGACCGCACAACAGATGGTTGCCAGTACTTCTATTTGCGAGAAGCCTAGTTAATTCCATCTCTTATGGGTTGGTATTTCTCTTTGAGGCACGATCGTAGCTTAGATGGTCAACGAATCTTCTATTTGTGAGAAGAGGTTGGATAATTCCATCCATTTGATCTAAAACCGATGAAATGGGGCAAATTAAAGGTTGATCCCAGTACCGTGTGATAGGTATATTTGTTCTGGTAGGGGTTAGACTGCACTATGAATGGCTGCCTACGTACTCCTATTGAAGAGGAGATCAAGTCTGCGTAGTTCAAACCTAGTGTAGGAGGTTCAACTTTGAATGTGAAAGGCAGATGGGTGTAGAAGTATTTTTTTTATTTTTGTGAAGAAAGGGCAGAAATGTTTTTGTTTTTTTTTCTTTATTGCGACCGGGCCATATAGAATATGGTTGCCTACGTACCCCCGAGTATCAGGGAGATCAGGTCGACGTAGTTCGCCCCTCAGAACGAATTGCAGCTGAAGAGAAGCGGCAGGCTATACTATGGGGAGAAGAAAGTTTAATCCCATAATGGGGATAAACTGCAAGTGTGGATAAAGTTTGATCCCGTCTTGGACAATCTGTAAGCGTAGAAAAAGTTTATTCCCGTCTTCAGGATAAACTGCAGGTGTGAAAGGTTCAATCCCGTCTTCAAGATAACCGAAATTGAGAAAGGTTCAATCCCGTCTTCAGGATAACCAAAATTATATGAAAGATTTGAAATGAAATGATACCAGGCTGCTGGCTTGAACTGTATGTTTCCTTGAGGGGCAGAAGAGTGTGTAAAAAGGAGAAAGTTCAAAATCGTAATGACTGGTGATTTAAGGATCAAAACCGGGATGTTTGTTTGATGGTAACTTCAGACATAGTACTGTTTCACGGTGTCCGAGTTGATAAGCTGTGGAAATTCATCGCCATCCATTTCCAACAACCTGAGAGCATCTCCTGTCAATTCTTCCTTGACAACAAATGGGCCTTCCCAGTTAGGAGCGAATTTTCCCTTAGATTGATCTTGGTTGTCAATGATCTTCTTCAAAACCAAGTCATGTTGTTTGAATTGCCATAGTCGGACTTTTCTGTTGTAGGATCGTACGATCCTTCGCTGATATAACTAACCATGGAAGATAGTCGCGAATCACCTTTTGTCTATTAAAGACAATTGGTGATACATGTCTTGTACCCATTGATCTTCACCCAACTGAGCATCCATCAATACTCTGTGGGATTCCATTTCAACTTCTATGGGGAGCACTACTTCCATCCCATAAACTAATGAGTAGGGGGTTGCCCCAGTGGAAACACGCATTGAAGTTCTGTAGGCTAATAAAGTTAGGGGCAAGAGGTTAGGCCATCTTTTGTGATTGGCGAACATTTTCTACATAATCTTTTTGATGTTTTTATTAGCCGCTTCAACAGCACCATTCATCTTTGGTCGGCAGATGACGGAGTTGAGATGTTTGATGTGGAATTTTTTGCATAACTCCTCCATCATTTTGTTGTTGAGGTTCTTAGCATTGTCTGACATAATGACCTCTGCTTGTCCATACCGACAAACAACATTGTTTCTGATGAAAACAATGATTACTTCTTTAGTAACCTTGGGGAAGGAGGCTGCTTCTACCCATTTGGTGAAGTAGTCGATCATGGTGAATATGAATCGATGTCCATTACTGGCTTTGGGCTCGATGGGCCCGATCACGTCCATTCCCCACATTGGAAAGGGCCATGGCAAACTCATTTTGTGGAGTTCCCTTGGAGGGGCGTGGATAACATTCCCATGAATCTGGCATTGATAGCACCTCTTGACGTGATCATCACAGTCAGCTTTGAGTGTAAGCCAATAATGTCATGTTCTAAGAATTTTCTTGACAAGTAGGGGTCCGCTCATGTGAGGGCCACATACTCCACCATGGATCTCATCCATGAGTCGCTGAGCTTGGTCTTTATTCAAACATCTGAGGAGACCTAATCCTGCATCTCTTTTGTAGAGTGCATCTCCGCTCAGTGAGAATTTCATAGCAAGTCGATGAATCCGCTTCTTCTCAGTTAGGCTCACCTCAGCTGGTGTGGATCCATCTCGTAGATACTCCTTGATGTGTTGATACCAAGGGTTGTGGATGGGAGGTAGCTCATCCGATACTTCTCCAATGTAATTCCCATAGACTGGGGTTTTTTGTAGAGCAAACGTGATGCTTGGCATATTTTCCATGTCAGGTATGTAAACCAAGGAGGCTAATGTTGCTAATGCGTCTGCAAAATCATTCCTATTACGAGGAATGTGTAGAAAGGAGATTTCTTTGAACTCCAAAGCCATCTGTAGAACTTGCCGATGGTAAGGCAGTAAGTGTAATTCTTTGGTTTGATAGATTCATGTGGATTGCTTGATTACCAATTCGGAATCCCCAAAGACAGTTAACCACCTGATGCCCATTAAACGGGCAAGTTTTAGCCCCATGATACAACCTTCATACTAAGTCAGGTTGTTGGTGCCGATAAACCGTAATTTGACAAATGATGAGATATCGCTTCCCTCGCATCGGGATATTAAAAACCGCTTCCATCAAAATACATTCTCCACGCACGGCATGTATCGTATTGATGTCAGAATTGACCGTCATTACCCTTCATTGGGAAAGTATGTTTCTAAGGGTTTGTAATCCCTAGAGATGCGCGCCGATTGATCCTCGCCTTGACCTTTAGATGACTTTTTGCGTCACGTAGACCATGTCAAATTATTATAGGATCAACTGCCATTTGGACAATCGACAATTTAGTATGGGTTTGTTGAACACATACTTGAGAGGAGCCACGCGGGATATGAGATGGGTTGTGTGACCATGGAGGTTACGCTGTAACCTCATGGAAGCCCATACTAAAGCACAACAAGTCTTCTCGATCAAAGTGTACTTGTGTTCACTGATGCTGAATCTTTTGCTGAGGTAATAGATAGCTCGCTCTTGGCCTTTATTATCTTTCTGCCCCAGCATACAGCCCATGGCATTGTCATGTATGGCATGTACATAAACAGGGGAACATCATCCCTGGGAGGTACCAAAATAGGAGCCTTAATCAGTTGCTCCTTGATTGCAAGGAAAGCTTTTTGACACTCATCGTTACATTTCATGGAGGAGTTCTTCCTTAATAATTTGAAGATTGGCTCACAGGTTGCTGTGAGTTGAGAAATGAATCTGCTAATGAAGTTGATCCTTCCCAAAAATCCCCGTATTTCCTTCTCTGTCTAAGGAATGGGCATTTCCTTGATGGCCTGGATTTTGGTAGGATCCAGTTCAATACCTTTGTGGCTGACTAGGAAGCCTAGCAACTTACCTGAATTAACACCAAAGGCGCACTTGGCGGGATTCAACTTTAAGTTGTACTTACGTAACCTGTTGAAAAGATTTCTGAGATGGTCTAAATGGTCATCCTCCTTCTGGGATTTGATAATGATGTCATCCACGTAGATCTCTATCTCCTTGTGCATTAAATCATGGAAAAGAGCCATCATAGCTCGCTGGTAGGGTGCCCCGGCATTGATGAGGCCAAATGACAACCGTCTATAGCAAAAAGTTCCCCAAGGTATGATGAAAGCAGTTTTCTCACGATCTTCCTCATCGACCATAATTTGATGGAACTCCGCAAAGCAATCAGCAAAGGAGTACATGCCATATTGATCAGTATTGTTAATAAGAATATGGATAAAGGGCACGGGAAAGCTATCTTTGAGGCAAGCTTTTTTCAAATCTCGATAATCCACGCAGACTCGCACCTTTCCCCCTGGTTTAGGCACGAGAACAATGTTGGATATCCACTCCGGATATGTAGACACCATGATGATGCCAGCTTGAAATTGTTTCACAATTTCTTCTTTAACCTTTAAACTCCACTCAGGTTTCAATCGCCTGAGCTTTTGCCTTTCTGGCTTGAATCCTTCTTCAATGGGAAGGCGATAAAGAACAATGTCAGTGGACAATCCCACCATATCTTCATGAGACCACACAAAGACATCCTGGAATTGGGTTAACAGTGCAACCATGTCATTCCGTTGATTTGTGGTAGGGTCTGAACCAATTTGGATTAGCTTAGGGTTATCTAAGGTTCCGAGATTGAAAGGAGTGGTTTGATCAAGATTGGGTTTGGGTTTATCTGCGACCCATTCCTTAATCTCTTGAGGTGTCTCAATGTCCTCTTGATGTCCATCAAGTCTCGAGTCCAACTTTGCATCAAAGTTACGTATTCTCAGGTGTAGAGAAGGCACCTCATCAGCAAGTACAGGCACATCTAAATTCAGAGTCCTAAATCAAAATATGCTTTCACTTAATATATACAACTATTCGATCATACAAAAGTGTTAGCATGTACTTGATAAAATACCTGCTAATGCTGTAAAGGAAAGCAAGCAATTAAAGTTATCTATAGGGCAGAGGGATTTTTCTGCCCATTTTACCCTCGTCGACCAATGCATGGAGTGCTGCTCCAATTATCGAGGGCAAAGTCCTGAAGGACTGCAGTGACAAAAGGATCGTCAGTGTCCTCCTTTTCCTGGATGATAACCATGACATCTGGGCAATCATCGTCTGGGGTGTATCTGTTTGTATGTTCATCATGAACAATGACGTGAATGCCTGCCATCATCAAGGCAAGGTCATGTTTACGTTTCTGTTCCCTTTCTTCCAGCTCGGGATCAGGAATCAACACCTCTTTAGCTTTGATTGGCACTGGTTTCGAAAACAACATAGCTACAACATGGGTTGGAACCTTTACTGGAGATTGTATTAACTCATGAGGTAAAGGTATAGAAAATCACCGTGCGGCGGAAGCTTGAGGAACCTGCTTGTGCTTATGAGGGTTCCTGTGTTTGGAACTGACATAATAGCCTAGTCCGGTTATTCCAATTTGACTGGACATCTGGATCGGATGCTTAATAACCTGCTGATCCTTACCAAGCCCTTGTCCAGGTTGATGACCTAATAACATCATTTATTGAGTGGCTGACATAACCTCGTCAAAAATCTTGGGTATGGGAAGTGGCGTTCCAATAGAATGGTATTGCGTGTTACTCACTTCTAGAGTACGGAAACTGGCCGGTTCAACTTCTGAATTGAAGGAGATAATTGGTAGAGTTCCATGTCCATGACATTCCGGCTCAGCGTTGACAGTGACTAGACTGTTGTTGTTAATGTATTTGAGTTATTGATGTAAGGTGGAGGGAACAGCTCCAGCCATGTGTATCCATGGTCTCCCCAGTAGCAGGTTGTATCCTGAATCTATCTTGAGGACGTGGAAGGATACATTGAATGTATTTGGACTAATCTCAATTGGCAATTCAATATTTCTGACGGCATTTCATTGGGATCCATCAAAAGCTCGATGACCGTATGGCTGTTTTGGATCCAATTGAGATTGATATTCATCTTAACCAAGGTGGCATAAGGACAGATATTTAGAGATGAGCCTCAATCTATCTAAACTCCTACTAGCATATACCCGGAAGACAACACTGCAATGTGCAATGGCTTGCAATAACCGATCCCTTCGGGCGGTATATCGTCGTCAGTGAAGGATATCACATTATTGTTGAAAATGTGATCAACCAAATGTTAAAATTTTTCCACATCCACTGATTTTGGTAAGTAGGCTTCTTCCAAAACCTTTAGTAAGATTTTCCGATGATCCTCAGAAGAGAAAACTAAGTCCAGTATTGAAATCTGGCGTGGAGCTTCTCGCAAGCATAAAACCACTTTTACTTCATTGTGGCCCATAGTACAGAGGAATTTTTCAATCTTCTCCATGGACAATTTCCCCTTTGCTTCACAAGTAGGCTTGATAACCCGTTGAGGAAGGTACAGTGGATTCTCTTTTGACACTGCAGCAGTAGTATGTGACGTGGATCCTTCAGCTTCTCCATAATTCAATGGAACTTTGTGTAAGCTGACAACAGGATGTTGTGGTCTGTAAGGTAAAGGAATTGGCTCTGGTGCGGCCACTTTCAAAGGATTGTCAACTCCTTTGAGTTGAATTGGTCGTATGGGAAAAACTTTGACAGTTTCATCATCCACTTTGATATAATCACCATCGATCCCTTCCATTGGGTAGGGCATGCATTCCCACCCTTGAGTTGCACAGTGTAATCATCTGCTATTTGCAGGACACCGCTATCAATAAGATTTTGAATGAGATTGCGGAGTGCCCAACATTCTTTTGTGTTGTGATCGCGAGAATGTGAATGATATTGACACATTTCATCAGGATTGAACCGCCTTGAGCGGGGATTGATTGGAGGGAGAAGGAATGTAATTCTTCCTTCGTTGATCAACATTTGAAGTATCTCCTCCATAGATTGGCCTAGATAGGTGAATTCCCTTTGATTGGCAAAATCCCGATGGGTTTTAGCACCTGCTCACTTTGCAACCTTATCCTCTATAGCTTCGCTTTCTAAAGGTGTAGATGGAGCTTTCATAACAAATGGAAGGAGATAGGCATGCTCTTACCTGATTAATTGGTGTGTGACTTGATTATGGTGGATCACCAGTTCTGCCAATTGCTCAATTTGTTTGCAAAGAGCTTTCATTTTTCGTTCCATGGTAAACTGAAACTTTGTATAGTCCCATTTGTCAACACCATCTTTGATGTTTTGGGATGATTCGCCATTGGAACCTTGTATATTGCTCCAACTGATCATGTTGACCTCTTCTTCTTTGTGTTGAGGAAAAGGGTTGTCTTGCACATGAGGTTGATCTGGTTTGGTGACCAGGATCTCACCGTTGTCTATCAGATCCTGGATCTTGTGTTTCAAGTCCCAACAATCTTGAGTATCATGTCCAGGTGCCCCGACATGATAAACACACTTCCGAGTAGCATTAAAACCCCTCCCATTAATTTTGGCTGGTAGAAGAAGATGTGTAATTTTCTTCTGAGCAGTCAGAAGAGCAAGAATATTCTCGAGCGAGTCCCCTAAGGGTGTGAACGTTCGAGGTCGCTTTACTTCTCCACTTTTAGGCAATGGAGGGTTTGAAGATTATGTTGAAAAAGGGGAGTAGTTTCTCCACTGCATAGGCATGCTTGGATTGCCTTTTTATCCTTCCAATATCAAGGAAACATCCTCCTCTTTCTTTTATGGACCCTCTGGGGGTTGTTTCCATAAGATCCAGACTGGATGAGCTCAGCAACAGCTTTAAGAGCGTCTAGGTCTTGAATTTTACCGGACTTCAATCCCATTTCAGCCATCTCGTCGTGTTTAATCATTTCAGAAAATGGTTTTCCAATACCAACTAGAGCTCTTTCATAGAAAGGAGCTTCTTGTACATCTATGAAAGTTATGACCATTTCTGATTCTATCATGGAAGGAATAACTTGAGCAGCAAGGTGCCTCCACCTTTGAGCGTACTCTCTAAATGACTCATTAGATTGTTTCTTGACCTTGGTAATTTGGTAACAGTTAGGAGCCATCTGAGATTGAAAACTGTATTGAGTGAGGAAGGCATGAGCCAGCTCTTCCCAGCTATGAATCTTAGAGTTGTCTAATCTGGTATACCTTGAACGGGCTTCTCCAGTCAGACTTTTCTGAAACAACTGCATTCTGAGTTTTTCATTTTTCACATAAGATCCAAGTTCTCCAATGAACACCTTTAAATGTGTGTAAGGATCCCCTAATCTGTCATACTTTTCAAAATCAGGGGTCTTGAATTTCTCTGGATAATGAACACCAGGAAATATGCAAAGGTCTGCATATGAAACACTGCCATGTGTTCCAATCCCTTTGAGAACACGAATAGTTTCCTCCATTTGAAGGACCTTCTTCCTTATATCACCGGTGTCTAGATCTCCTTTGAGATGGGTGCCTTTAGGGACTTTGTTGGTTGTATCCAACTGATGTTCTGCAATTGTTTTCTCCAAACCTTGAACTCCTCCTTGTTTGGAGGATTCTGTATGTGTAGGTATCTT
Organism: Panax quinquefolius; assembly: GCA_020205615.1. Classification (NCBI taxonomy): domain Eukaryota; kingdom Viridiplantae; phylum Streptophyta; class Magnoliopsida; order Apiales; family Araliaceae; genus Panax; species Panax quinquefolius. Next base: position 138,293 of record JAINUW010000716.1, on the reverse strand, counting down.
CGTACCCTGATTAGACTGGTGTAATTCTTTAAGTAAAACAACCAAGTCTATGATTTGTTTACTCAATCCATCAAATTCTTCTCGGGAAACAGGATTAGACTCTTCGGAAGAAGACATGATTCGTTGTAGGCTTGTAGCCTTTTTGGATTTAGAGCGGGTAACAGGCCCAATTGCTTCCCTACAAAATACTTACATAGTTAGTCTTAGGGTAATGTAAATGTTATTATAACATGTCAATTTTAGGAATTTTTCCTGCAAAATCGGTTTGTTAATTGATAACATGTCATGCATGCACAGATATTCTTCATATTTTCCATTACATATGGATGAACATGTAATAAAATTATAAGTAAATGCTTTTACAAGTAATTGAAAAATGGAAAGCATGAAGAGACTTTCCTCCGCGTTTGGTTTATAAGAGGTTGACCTATCCTAGGGTTTCTCTTGCGGCTTTTTGGCATGAAGGTTCCCAGATCATCGCAATCTACTCGAAGTGAAGTTAATCCGGTCTTTCAACTGGAGCGAATTTGTGTGGTGCCTTTCCTGAGCCCCGGGGAATTATTCTTCCCACGAGTCTAGTAATCAAACACAGACAGGATAGCCTCCTGGTGGAGGGACCACACAACATACATTTACATACAATGTGTCTCACCATTTATGCAAAATGATGACATATGCGAAGCACTAATATCACAGATAGATATTTAGTAGTACAGTTAAGCAATATGCATTCGTACAAATTTATCAAAAATGTAAATGCAACAATCACACACAAGCATATAACAATTTTGAAAAGATTGTAATAGCGGCTTAAGCCCTCTTACTGGAGTCCCCAACAGAGTCGCCACCTATCGACGTCAGGATTTTTGATTGTCCCTTTTCGCTACTTGTTCTTTGGTGTTCTCATGTTAATGTGAGATTTGTTTGAAAAAACAAGTGAAAAAGGTCCGACATGTATAATGTCGACTATTTGACTTTAAGACTCGCCAGTTGGTGTATTTAACTGGTTGAACCAATGCAACCGAAAAAGGTTTGCATATTGACCTAGTGATTTGACACTACTAGACGGGTCTGTGAAACCGAGATTCATTTTGGGCCCGGGGGCTTGATTATGCGGAGGGAAGGTGTTAGGCACCACCCGACATCCGTGTTACCACGGTGACCGCCACTCTTCAAAGAAATTGTTATATGAATGTGTGTGTGTGTGTGTGTGTGTGTGGATCAATGTGCAATTATTTGGAAGTAGTGATATACCTCGTTCGCACCAATATACATAAGGTTTGAATTTATAGACAAATTCAGTTTAAAACAAGATATAACAATGACGTTTTGTAAAAGAGGTTTTTTCAAACCCTGTGCTCAATTGTAATTGAGGCCTTTGATACTTCCATTTTATTACTAAATGTTCGGCTTGTTTGCTTTTATTTTCGAGAGGCGAAGCATTCTCAAGAAAATAATTTACAACAGCGCCGAACTCCTCATGGGCATGACAGCCATCCAAGGAAATTGATACATTGTAAAATAATGTACAGGCGGCTTACAGCTGAAAAATGTCCATCATGGGAACCGAATCTAGATTCAGTAGACTGAACCTGTGTTCACATGATTCCTAGGCTCACATGATACTGCAATTTGTATGGAAAGCAGTAAGCAGTTATATATATATAAGCTGTAAATATATATATATATATATATATATATATATATATAGAGTTAATTAACCACCACTAAGTACCTACTCGGTGCTATGTGTGTTTTTGTGTGGCGTTCGGACGAACGAGGCGGGTTTTGACCTTTTTTTTGGCTTTTTGCCTAAGTGTTGGCGAGTTTTGAAAACTGGGACTTAACTCGGATTCCGTATATCAGAATTGAGTCCCGTAAGTTCTAACGCATGTTTAATACCTACTCGGTTCTACGTGTATGTTTGCGTGGCGTTCAGACGACCGAGGTGGGTTTTAACCTATTTTTTGGCTTTTTGCTTAACTGTTGGCGAGTTTTGCAAATTGGGCGATAACTCAGATTTCGTATGTCGGAATCGAGTCTTGTAAGTTCTAACGCGTGTCTAATACCTACTCGTTGCTAAGTGTGTGTTTGCGTGGTGTTCGGACGACCGAGACAGGTTTTGACCTGTTTTTTGGTTTTTTACCTAAGTGTTGGCGGGTTTCGCAAATTGGGTGATAACTCGGATTCCATACGTAATGCGTGTCTAATACCTACTCGGTGCTATGTGTGTGTTTGCATGGCGTTCGGACGACCGAGGCGGGTTTTGACCTATTTACCGGCTTTTTGCCTAACTGTTGGCGGGTTTTGCAAAAAGGGACTTAACTCGGTCTCCGTATATCAGAATCGAGTCCCGTAAGTTCTAACGCGTGTCTAATACCTACTCGGTGCTACTTGTGAGTTTATGTGACTTTCGGACGACCGAGGCGGGTTTTGACCTATTTTTTGGCTTTTTGCCTAACTGTTAGCGGGTTTTGCAAACTGGGCGATAACTTGGATTTCCTATTTCGGAATCGAGTCTCGTAAGTTCTAATGCGTGTCTAATACCTACTCGGTGCTATGTGTGTGTTTGTGTGGCGTTCAGACGATCGAGGCGGGTTTTGACCTATTTTTTGGCTTTTTGCCTAAGTGTTGGCGAGTTTTGCAAACTAGGTGATAACTCGGATTTCGTATGTCGGAATCGAGTCCCGTAAGTTCTAACGCGTGTCTAATACCTACTCGCTGCTATGTGTGTGTTTGTGTGGCGTTCAGACGAACTAGGCGGGTTTTGACCTATTTTTTGGCTTTTTGCCTAAGTGTTGGCGAGTTTTGAAAACTGGGACTTAACTCGGATTCCGTATATCGGAATTGAGTCCCATAAGTTCTAACGCGTGTTTAATACCTACTCGGTTCTACGTGTGTGTTTGTGTGGCGTTCGGACAACCGAGGTGGGTTTTAACCTATTTTTTGGCTTTTTTCTAACTGTTAGCAAGTTTTGCAAACTGGGCGATAACTCAGATTCCGTATGTTAGAATCGAGTCCTGTAAGTTCTAACGCGTGTCTAATACCTACTTGGTGCTACGTGTGTGTTTGCGTGGTGTTCGGATGACCGAGACAGATTTTGACCTGTTTTTTGGCTTTTTACCTAAGTGTTGGCGGGTTTTGCAAATTGGGTGATAACTCGGATTCCATACGTAATGCGTTTCTAATACCTACTCGGTGCTATGTGTGTGTTTGCATGGCGTTCGGACGACCGAGGCGGGTTTTGACCTGTTTACCGGCTTTTTGCCTAACTGTTGGCGGGTTTTGTAAAAAGGGACTTAACTCGGTCTTCGTATATCAGAATCGAGTCCCGTAAGTTCTAACGTGTGTCTAATACCTACTCGATGCTACTTGTGAGTTTATGTGACGTTCGGACGACCGAGGCGGGTTTTGACCTATTTTTTGGCTTTTTGCCTAACTGTTAGCGGGTTTTGCAAACTGGGCGATAACATGGATTTCCTATTTCGGAATCGAGTCTCATAAGTTCTAATGCGTGTCTAATACCTACTCGATGTTATGTGTGTGTTTGTGTGGCGTTCAGACGATCGAGGCGGGTTTTGACCTATTTTTTGGCTTTTTGCCTAAGTGTTGGCGAGTTTTGCAAACTAAGTGATAACTCGAATTTCGTATGTCGGAATCGAGTCCCGTAAGTTCTAACGCGTGTCTAATACCTACTTGGTGCTATGTGTGTGTTTGTGTGGCGTTCAGACGAACGAGGCGGGTTTTGACCTATTTTTTATCTTTTTGCCTAAGTGTTGGCGAGTTTTGAAAACTAGGACTTAACTCGGATTCCGTATATCAGAATTGAGTCCCGTAAGTTCTAATACGTGTTTAATACCTACTCGGTTCTACGTGTGTGTTTGCGTGGCGTTCGGACGACCGAGGTGGGTTTTAACCAATTTTTTGGCTTTTTGCTTAACTGTTGGCAAGTTTTGCAAACTGGGCGATAACTCAGATTTCGTATGTCGGAATCGAGTCCCATAAGTTCTAATGCGTGTCTAATACCTACTCTACATATGCTATGTGTTTGTTTCATGCGTTCGTATTAATCGAGGCGGGTTTTGACTTATTTTTCAGCTCTTTGCCTAACTGTTGGGCGGGTTTTGCAAATTGGGCGATAATTCGGATTTCATATATTGAAATTGAGTCATGTAAGTTCTAACGCGTGTCTAATACCTATTTGGTGCTATGTGTGTGTTTGCGTGGCGATTGGACGACCGAGGCAGGTTTTGATCTGTTTATCGGCTTTTTGCCAAACTATTGGCGGGTTTAGTAAATAGGGACTTAACTCGGTCTCCGTATATCAGAATCGAGTCCCGTAAGTTCTAATGCGTGTCTAATACCTACTTAGTGCTACGTGTGTGTTTGCGTGGCGTTTGGACGATCGAGGCGGGTTTTGACCTATTTTTTGGCTTTTTGCCTAAGTGTTGGCGAGTTTTGCAAACTAAGTGATAACTCGAATTTCGTATGTCGGAATCGAGTCCCGTAAGTTCTAACGCGTGTCTAATACCTACTTTGTGCTATGTGTGTGTTTTGTGTGGCGCGTTCGATCTAACGAGAGGCGGGTTTTGACCTATTTTTTGTCTTTTGCCTAAGTGTTGGCGAGTTTTGAAAATCGGACTTAACTTTGGATTCTCAGATATCGTAATTGAGTCCCGTAAGTTCTAATGTGTGTTTAATACCTACTCGGTTCTACGTGTGTGTTTGCGTGGCGTTCGGACGATCGAGGTGGGTTTTAACCTATTTTTTGGCTTTTTGCCTAACTGTTGGCAAGTTTTGCAAACTGGGCGATAACTCAGATTTCGTATGTCGGAATCGAGTCCTATAAGTTCTAATACGTGTCTAATACCTACTCAGTGCTATGTGTGTGTTTGCATTGCGTTCAGATGACCGAGGCGGGTTTTGACCTATTTTTCAGCTCTTTGCCTAACTGTTGGGCGGGTTTTGCAAATTGGGCGATAATTCGGATTTCATATATTGAAATCGAGTCCTGTAAGTTCTAACGCGTGTCTAATACCTACTTGGTGCTATGTGTGTGTTTACGTGGCGATCGGACGACCGAGGCAGGTTTTGACCTGTTTATCGGCTTTTTGCCTACCTGTTGGCGGGTTTTGTAAACAGGGGCTTAACTCGGTCTCTGTATATCAGAATCGAGTCCCGTAAGTTCTAATGCGTGTCTAATACCTACTTAGTGCTACGTGTGTGTTTGCGTGACATTTGGACGACCGAGGCGGGTTTTGACCTATTTTTTGGCTTTTTGCCTAACTGTTGGCTGGTTTTGCAAACTGGGCGATAACTCAGATTTCGTATGTCGAAATCGAGTCTCGTAAGTTCTAATGTGTGTCTAATACCTAATCAGTGCTATGTGTGTGTTTGTGTGGCGTTCGGACAATCGAGACGGGTTTTGACCTGTTTTTCAGCTTTTAACCTAAGTGTTGGGGAGTTTTGCAAACTGGGCTATAACTCGGATTTCGTATGTCAGAATCGAGTCTTGTAAGTTCTAACGCGTGTCTAATACCTACTCGGTGCTATGTGTGTGTTTGTGTGGCGTTCGGACGACCAAGGTTGGTTTTGACCTGTTTTTTGGCTTTTTGCCTAAGTATTGGCGAGTTTTACAAACTAGGACTTAACTCGGATTCTGTATATTGGAATCGAGTCCCATAAGTTCTAACAAGTGTTTAATACCTACTCGGTTCTACGAGTGTGTTTGTGTGGCGTTCGGACGACCGAGGCGGGTTTTGACCTGTTTTTCGGCTTTTTGCCTAATTGTTGGCGGGTTTTGTAAACTAGGCGATAACTCGAATTCCGTATGTCGGAATCGAGTCCCGTAAGTTCTAATGCATGTCTAATGCCTACTCGGTGCTACGTGTTTGTTTGCGTGGCGTTCGGTCGACCGAGACGAGTTTTGAAATGTTTTTCGGCTTTTTGCCAAAGTGTTGGCGAGTTTTACATACTGGGCGATAACTTGGATTTCGTATGTCGGAATCAAGTCCCATAAGTTCTAACGCGTGTCTAATACCTACTCGGTTCTACGTGTGTGTTTCCGTGGCGTTCGGACAACCGAGGCGGGTTTTGACCTGTTTTTTGACTTTTTGCCTAAGTGTTAGTGAGTTTTGCAAACTGGGACTTAACTCGAATTTCGTATATCGGAATAAAGTCTTGTAAGTTCTAACGCGTGTCTAATGCCTACTCGGTGCTATGTGTGTGTTTGCGTGGCGTTCAGACGACCAAGGCGGGTTTTGACCTATTTTTCGGCTTTTTGACTAAATGTTGGCGAGTTTTGCAAACTATGACTTAACTCGGATTCCGTATATCAGAATCGAGTCCTGTAAGTTCTAACGCGTGTCTAATTCCTACTCGGTGCTACGTGTGTGTTTGCGTGGTGTTCAGAAAACCGAGGCGGGTTTTGACTTGTTTTTCGGCTTTTTACCTAAGTGTTGGCGAGTTTTGCAAACTGGGACTTAACTCGAATTTCGTATATCAGAATCGAGTCCCGTAAGTTCTAACGCATGTTTAATACCTACTCGGTGCTATGTGTGTGTTTGCGTGGCGTTCTGACGACCGAGGCAGGTTTTGGGCTCTTTTTTGGCTTTTTGTCTAATTGTTGGCGGGTTTTGCAAACAGGGACTTTACTCGGTCTCCGTATATCAGAATCAAGTCCCGTAAGTTGTAACACGTGTCTAATACCTACTCGGTGCTACCTGTGTGTTTGCGTGGCGTTCGGACAACCGAGGCAGGTTTTTACCTATTTTTCAACTTTTTACCTAATTGTTGGCGGGTTTTACAAATTGGGCGATAACTCAAATTCCGTATGTCGGAATCAAGTCTCGTAAATTCTAACGCGTGTCTAATACCTACTCGGTTTTATGTGTATGTTTACGTAGCGTTCGGACGACCGAGGCGGGTTTTGACCTGTTTTTCGGCTTTTTGCCTAACTGTTGGCGAGTTTTGCAAACTAGAACTTAACTCAAATTTCGTATATCGGAATTGAGTCCCGTAAGTTGTAACGCGTGTCTATTGCCTATGCCTAGGCGTGTTAACTAGTTATTTGATTGTTTATATAAGCAATATAATTACAAATAAATAAATACATCAATAATAAGTTTTACCTGTCGAATATGTGGAGGAAAGATGTTGGCCAAGACAACTGCACATACACGGATGGCCTCCTCCCGAACTACACCCATGAGGTCGTCAGCAGCAGCTGCAGGATCTATAGAGCCGTGGACAACCTCCTAAGCAAGCTGGTAGATCCGCTCACGTGATGGTGCGCCTGACTGCACGACACTGCTTGCCATGCACCCCTCTATGATCCGCCTGAAGAAGTCATCCGATAATGAAGGGCCGACGCCAGATCCACTCGTACCACTACCTTCGGTGGGTGGGCGACGTCGAGATCACGCAGCAGGGACTATAGCTTAGGCTGGGACACGGGGGATGCCCACAACTCTACCTTTCTTCGGCCCTACTGTAGCCTCCAGCCAGTCCTCCATCTCCTCATCCTCAAGCTCAGCATCAGCCACTGGAGTGTCACTTCTCTGGGTGCTCCGGACCACAGAAAGGTCCTCGAACCTTGTCTGAAAAAACACAGAAATAGGTGAAAAGAAAGTATTACACAAAAAAAATTTCAAAGTCATCAAATACATACTAAATGAAATAATTAAATTACTTACCGCAATGCGCTCTGCCTCAGGTGAGATATAACCACCGCCACCTTTCTTATGGTGAGCGTGCCACCAAAACTCAAGGCGGGAAGGTCGGTGCTTTAGACTCGCCTCGAGTCTCTCCCTGTAGAGGTCGTACGACTGACTCCTAGTGCAGTGTGGGAGACGACTCTACTGTCGGACAGCTGTACGCTGTGCCGACGTCTTCTTGAACACCTTACCCTCCCAAATATTGCACATCTGTCCCCACACCGCAGCACCAATGAAATCTGGTCGGATATCTCTAAGTGTCTGTCCACCAGCCATCTTGGTCTGGGCCTTCTTCTTCTAGTCGTACACCCACTTATGCCAATTCATCTCGAGATACTTCCCGAGAACAGTCATCCCATGGGCCTCCTGTCCGTCCTCGAAATGATAATATCTCTGTAGTACAACATATGAATATCAACAATTACTGAGTAGACAACATAAAGCAAAGCGGTAAATAAATATTTAAAAGCACAAATTAAAACTAACATATGAATGAATGACTTCTTACCCTAAACTCAGCAATAATAAGCGCACGTGTGCGGTCATCCACATCCGCCCACCTCATCCACAATGTTAAACTGATAAAATACTATAGACATCAAGTTTAACTGTAGCGGAATAAGCAATCCATTAGAAGAGTCAAGTAGAGCATAATATCTACTATCTTCTATGATTTAAAAATGTTTTCATCAATTTTTATCGCTGAGACTCAGCTTAATAAATAAACCACATCATCGAATCATCTCTGCACTACGGGCCAAGGATATTCATTAAATCATCAATAGTCATGACTATACTGAATAATTCATGGTCATAATCATACCACATCCATCTCTGCACGTAAGCCAAAGATATACAACAATAAAACCAATAATCAACAATCCATCTTTGCAGATAAGCCAAAGATATACAACTCAATAATCAACAGTCCATCTTCGCACGTAAGCCAAAGATAACTTTCATCGCCATATAAGCATGAGGATGATGACAATGATATAAGCATTAGTCAAATGAAAACAAGGATAATTAATAATGACTTTAAATTTATCCAAATATTATCAACCACTCATAATATAATATTATTAATATCATAACAATATTTTAATCACTTCTTAAACTTATAAACAATTTATTTCAATTGTTTACACTTTACCAAATAATGCATTTGATAATTCAAAAATGCCATACTCATAAGATTTCATCACCAATGATCAAATCTCTTATAAAAAATTCTGCATATACCTTATATAGGATTTCAAAGCCATAAAATCCTATTTTCCAACTTTGTTACTTCACATAACATATTTAACTCATATGTTCGTAACTAAACCATTTTCATGAAAAATACCAAATCAGTCCAAAAAATATTTCTTTTCTGGGGTTTAGCAGAATATAGTCCCATAATGAACATATATTTTTCTCGAAATTTTTAAAATTCATTTACTATTTTTCAAAAATCAATTTCTAATTAATTCCTTAAGAAATTAGCTACCTCAAGTTTAACTCCAGAAATTCCCAAATCCAGGCAGGATCTTACACATGTTAACATGAGCTCCCAGTTTAAATTTCATGATCATTGGAGTTATAGAACTCCGGTTATAGCGTTTTTCGTCAGAAAAACCTAAATATTGAAATGGTCATAACTTGCTCATTTTAAGTCGGAATGAGCTCATTTTTGGACAGTAGGTACCTCATACCATATATTTTCATGTCCCAAAAGTCTGGAATTTTTCTCATAATTTAAGTGGCCGAAAATGCCCTTTTAAATATATGGACAGTAGCTTTTTACCATTTTTCACTTTTTCGTGCTTTGCTAAAATCAGTCCACACGAAAATCTACAAGACCTTTTCTAGTGATTCCACTTGGATAAGTTAGGAAATTCATAGATCTAACTCTAGGACTTGACCACACTCAAAAATTAGAAATATAATAGGAGATATGGTCAATTGAATTTCATGTTCCATTTTTACCAAAATCTGATTTTTCAACCCTTTGTGATTTCTAAGAAACTTTCTTGTTTTCACATAATAACCAACATAAATTATTATTACACTTACTAATACTACATATACCCATAATTTTCATCAGTCTAATGCTTTTATTATGACTTTCATCATAATCCACGTAAACAGATCATTTCCACAGTTTAATAAGGAATGAATACAACAGATCATTCACCATGCATTTGGTAATCCACATAGACAGGTTATTCCAACAGAATAATAAAGAATGGAATAACAGAAGGATTCACCATGCATGCAATAGAGACCGCATGCATGAAAGTTATTCCAAATGTAATAATAAATAATGGAACCAGTCCCGCGTAACGCATACGCATGTGATATTCTCGACGAATAATAAATACGAATAATAAATAATGGAACCAGTCCTACAGAAATAAGCGTCTGAGACATGGATATTCCAATAGAATAATAAATACAGAATAATAAATAATGGAACCAAGTCCGGCGTAAACGCACAAACAGGATATTCCGACAGAATAATAAAGAATGGAATAACAATAGAATTTCACCATGTATGCGGTACTTCTTATAAACAGGTTATTCCAATAGAATAATAAAGAATAGAATAATAGAAGAATTTCACCATGTATGCAGTACTTCGCATAAACAGGTTATTCCAACATAATAATAAGGAATGGAATAACAGAAGAATTTCACCAAGTATGCGGTACTTCGCATAAACAGGTTATTCCAACATAATAATAAAGAATGGAATAGCGTAAGAAGATCACCATGTATAGGGTAGTCCGGCATGATACAAAGTTATTCTAATGTAATAATAAAGAATGGAATAATGTGTTCTTTTCATGAATAAGAAAGAAATAATACCCTTACGAGTACAACAAATAATATCCCTTACGAATACAACAAATAATATCCCTTACCTTAGAATAAAACTGGATACTGGAATAGTGAGGTAGCAGACTTCTCTTCTTCTTTCTCTCTATAGATTTTCTCTATAATTTCTCTCTCTAGAGTTTCAAAGAATTAAGTAAGAAATAATGAAGGAATGAGCTTCTATTTATAGGAGAATGGACCTAATAGTAACTAATTCATGAACTAGATGTATTGATTTACTTTTAAACGGACGGTCCATATTGATTTACTATTAAAACTTTAAACCAACGGTCCATACTGATTCACTATTAAACTTTAAACTAACGGTCCATACTGATTCACTATTAAACTTTAAACCAACGATCCATATTGATTTACTATTATAATTTCAACCAACGGTCTGAAAAATTAGCACATCTCCTCGTGGAATAATATTGTACCCAAAAATGATTTGGACCGAAAAAAAATATATTTTGTTCATGTGAATAGTATCCCGTAAATAGTAACTCGTGAATAGTAACTCATGAATAGTAACTCATGAATAGTAACTCGTGAATAGTAACTCATGAATAGTAACTCGTGAATAGTATTCCGACACGAAAAGTATCCCAAATACCCGAGTGAACAATATAACCTCCAGACATCAATTATTATCGAAATAAATATCGATTTCTACTAACACTAATAATTCCTACACAATGGAACTATCAATTTCATCTTTAATCAACATGACTTATTCATCATTAATATTACAACTCACAATATTTAACAACCAGGTCGTTCCAAAGAAAGAGGGGGATTTCCAATAAGGATTTCTCCTTATTGGCGTGTAATTAGGTGACCAAACCTCTCCTTGACAGAAAATCTAGACATTATAAATATTGCAATTTAATAATATGAATAACTTTGTCGTCTCAATTATTGATTTAATAATATATCATATTATGCAGATGATACTGTGACAATAATCGAATCAATAATATGAGAGATATGATGCAGTGATTACTGTAGCAATATTTGAGTATAACTGAGTGACTTCTCACGTAAGCATCAATAATCAATACCATGTGCTACTATGCAACCACGCGTATTACTGTACTTTTACTACCGAGTAGTTCAACAGTTTTAACGGTAAAACTTCCGCCATTATTTTCATAAAAATAATTCTGTCGTTTTATTACTACGACAATACTTCCGTTGTGGGTTCACCAATGATTGTGCCGTTGTACGGATATTCCCCGACAAAAAGAATATTCCCCGACCAATCGAATATTATACAACCACTTGCATACTTTGCAAAATTTATAAATATTACCCACAACTATAACATTATATCGAATCCATACCATAATATTAAAAAAATATTTCGAGAAATTTAAATCTTTATTCATAAAATTTGGGGTCTCACAATCTCTCCTCCTTATGAAATTTTGACCTAAAAAAATTACGTACGTACCTGGTATGCCGAAGAGATGAGGATACCTTGACTTCATTTTAGATTTTAACTCTTGAGGTATAACCTTTGAGTGTTGAATACGATCCTTCTTATTCATGATTTTAACACGTATCTCCTCATACGTTAAATCTTCCGCTATCTGTTCGGTTCTAAATCAATAATGTGGTTCGGGTTGTCCACATATTTACATAACATCGATACGTGATAAACGTTATGAACACGCAACATATTTGGCGGTAAAACGAGTCTATAGGCCACAGTTCCTACTCGATCGAGGATTAAAAATGGGCCAATGAATCGAGGATTGAGATAACGCCTTCTTGAACCTTCTTCTTCACATTCATCAGCTCCAGGTGTGTAGTTTGAGCGGCTTTAACTTTATCGACTATAGTCGATTCTACTCTTATATTCATTATCTTCACGTGGGTCCCTACCGTCTTTAACTCTATCTTAATCATTTGTATGTTATACGAAATAGGTTTTTGTGTTTAACAACATCGCACTAGTAAATGCATACGATCTTCTACTCAACGCGTCAGCTACCACGTTCTCTCTTCCACGATGATATTGAATGGTATGATCATAATCTTCAACAGCTCGAGCCAACATCTTTGGCACATTATACGTTCGTTTTGGTTGAAGAAATATCTAAGGGTTGAAGAAATGGGTTTTGTACTGGGGTCAATACAAAATTCGATTTCACGCTACGGGGTAAGATAAGAAGTCTTCAAGAATACGCCAGGAAATTTTTTAACAATAGAAATATCATTCAAAACTGTGACTCTCATCCAAGACTTGGATAACACATGTAATGAAGGTTTCTCCTAACGGAGCTTCAACCGATAAGACAAAGTCTAACTTCTTCAGAGTCAAATTTAAATGTTGAACGCAAGCAAGAGAGATAAAATAATGGGTAGAACCGACATCTAATAAGGTATAGACTTTGCAAGAATTTATAATTAACTAACCCGTGCTAACTTCATTCGGGTTACTCGCTTTTTGAGAAGTCACAAAAAACGCTCTTCCTGAAACCACTGACTTTGTTTTGTCCATATCCACCTTTGGTGCCACCGTCCTAGTTGGACTTGACTTTGGTGCACGACAAAATCGGGCTAGGTGACCTTCTCTTCTTGATATTTCCACTTCTATTATCTTGGCCATGATTACCACCGAAGTGGATACCATTCTTGGCATGATAATTTCCCCCCACGATGGTTATCATTTTTTCGATGGTCGTTTCCACCGGTACGATTATTATCGTGTTGTTGCTCGTTGCCTTTTGGTTGTGCTGAATCATTATTGCGCTCCAATAACTGAGCCCTATTCACAACATCTGAGTACAAACACTATCACAAAAAAAGGGTTAATTGACATATCACATATTATCCCTATACTCTGACCAACCAATTAAATACCAAATAAACTTAGGTAGGTCATACTAGCGATGGAATTCCCCGTCACTCCCCTCCTAGTTCTTGCCTCACATCTCAGCCAGGGATCATATCCCTAAGCTTTGATACCAACTGTGAAGCCCCCATAATAGGTATACATCACCCATCTTGAGTCGTCAAATACATGGTACAAAAATACAAATACAACTTAATAATACAACTGACGTGTAAAATACGATAAAACATAAACTGAGAGTTTTGATAAGCATATTGTCATCTAGACAATATCCACACTCAATGGAGTCCTCATTACATTTATTGTCACACTATTTAACAGAATAGTGAGGACTACTAATGCTATCATTTAGACCATCACTCCGTTCCCCGACTCGTCCCATCTATATTCTCATTTCCTGAAGAGAACAGTGAAAGAAAGGGTGAGCTCAACTAGCCCAGTAAGAAATATTATGACTATGATAATGCAGAATACATTATCATTAGTCTTCAACAATGTTAAACTGATAAAATACAATAGACATCAAGTTTAACTGCAGCGGAATAAGCAATCCATTAGAAGAGTCAAGTAGAGCATAATATCTACTATCTTCTATGATTTAAAAATGTTTTCATTAATTTTTATCGCTGAGACTCAGCTTAATAAATAAACCACATCATCGAATCATCTCTGCACTACTGGCCAAGGATATTCATTAAATCATCAATAGTCATGACTATACCGAATAATCTATGGTCATAATCATACCAAATCCATCTATGCACGTAAACCAAAGATATACAACAATAAAACAAATAATCAACAATCCATCTTTGCACATAAGCCAAAGATATACAACTCAATAATCAACAGTCCATCTTCGCACGTAAGCCAAAGATAACTTTCATCACCATATAAGCATGAGGATGATGAAAATGATATAAGCATTAATCAAACGAAAATAAGGATAATTATTAAAGACTTTAAATTTATCCAAATATTATCAACCACTCATAATCTAATATTATTAATATAATAACAATATTTTAATCACTTCTTAAACTTATAAATAATTTATTTCAATTGTTTACACTTTACCAAATAATGCATTTAATCATTAAAAAATGCCATACTCATAAGATTTCATCACCAATGATCAAATCCTTATAAAAAAATCAAGATATACCTTATATAGGATTTCCAAGCCATAAAATCCTATTTTCCAACTTTGTTACTTCACATAACATATTTAACTCATATGTTCGTAATTAAACCATTTTCATGAAAAATACCAAATCAGTCCCAAAAATATTTCTTTTCTGGGGTTTAGCAGAATATAGTCCCATAATGAACATATATTTTTCTCGGAATTTTTAAAATTCATTTACTATTTTTCAAAAATCAATTTCTAATTAATTCCTTAAGAAATTAGATACCACAAGTTTAATGAATTGCTAATGAATTTATGATGAACTTATCATATGTTGTCATATGAAGTTAGTATGTTGGATATGGTATGAGAACATTGAGTGAAGGACTTAAATCCATAATAAGTCATAAGGAATGGAAATTGTAATTTATAAGTTGTTATACCATGAACTTATGAAGAATAAGTCAAAACTTAGTTTGAAAATGAGTTGGTGTAATAAGTAACTTGAAATGTTCATATGATGGTTAGAATCCATTTAGAACCATGATCATATCATTGGTAATGAGGTTAAGCATCGAATTCGTGAAATTCTCGGAATGGAAGTCGTATTTTGTGTTTGAACTAGGAAACATTTGTTTTCGATGGAGACAAGTCATATTTGGAATTATAGAGTTGTGGACTCAAAAATGACCGAATTCTGGCTTAGAGCGAAGAAACGAGCGTTGAACGTTCACGAACGTTTATCGTTTTCGTTAAAAATAAACTAATAGGTGAAATTTTAGCAAACGATGTCAAATAGATAAAATTCTTGCATACACGCATAGAGTATGGAATTTGTGAACCGTAGGCTTTTAAACGAGCCAATTCGAACTTATAACGAAGAAGTTATGCATCCTGGAGTTTCGCCAAATTTGCAAAAGATGCAAAATTTCTAAGGCACAGAGTTGGCACCATGGCGCCAACCCAAGGCCAAATGAGTGGTGCCGCAGCGCCGGCACAGTGTTTGAGCACACTGCTAACTCACGGCACAGCGCGACCTGAAGAGTAAGGACTCGCATGTGCAGTGGCCGAGTCCCGGCTCAGACTTCTATCATTAACTTCATGTAGTAAGCGCGACTTGAAGAAAATAATGGGTGGCACCGCAAATGAACCCTAGAATGTGGACAGTTAGGAATGTTTACAAGGATAACATGAATAGTAACTTAGTAATAATAAACTGAGGAACTTAGTAAGATATTGTAAGGTACTTTTAAACCTTATGTATGATGATTAAGAGTTAATAACCAATTGAATGTGAACGTAATAAGAATGACGTAATGAAAAGCCGGAACCACCATAATAACATATCTAAGTCAGGATTTAGATTGAGATGAAGGGTAAGATATAATATTATACATACTTGATTATATATAACCTAATGTGGTATGTTATATGATCATGTATTGTAGAAACTTAGAGACCTAAAGTGTACGTATGATAATCAGTAAGCAGACGCTGAAGGCAAGTATTATAACCCTTGTTCCAGTTCAATCTAGACAAGCTTTATAATTCATGTATTCTTTCACATGAATTGATGTATGATGAAGTCAACGCCAATTCTTTCGGCTAGACTTAAATTATGTTTCTATCAAAGCATGTACAATGTTTACGAAGTTATATTGGTGTGGTTTTCAATCGAAGACCGAGTATGCTAAATTTTTTTTTGTCGTTTAACGATAAGCACGTGAGGTTGCCACAACTTAAACGTATACACATTTAATGAATGTGGTGTTGATCAACATAGAGTACTATAGGCTGATCACCTAGACGTGCTCGTAAGAAATATCGGACTTACGGACTTAGTGTCGGGATGTCCTTTTCAAAAGAAATTATGAAATGCTCAAGGTCTTGGACCGGAATTGATGTTTTACTGAATATTGTTGTGGTAAAATGTTTTGAATGAAAAGAAGTACTATTTTAAATTATTGATAGTACATCGTAACTATTGTTCAGTTATTGAAGATACACGAGTTCTATGTTTCAAGCATGTTATTTATTAGAATTGTAGTACTTGCTAAGCTAGTCATGCTCACTCTTGCTTTAACCATATGAACACAACTAAGATCGAACAGACCGAAGGCTTCGGAAAGGATAAGGGCAAGGCGAAAACGAACCCGTAGAATACTTATGTAATAGTATAGGATGAACATTTCTAATATATTTGATATTATGACAAAAACAAGTGAAAGGGTTATCAAGAACCTGGGGAATGTAAATATTATTCTAATATATATAAGACATATTCGTTCTTTTCAGGCATTTCAATTGAATGTATGTATGAATGGTAGTACTGTGTAGCACCATTTGTCGGGTTGGAAGAGACCCAGATTTGGGGACGCCACAGGTTGGTATCAAAGCAATAAGTTATAAAACTTAAGGGGGGAAATAAAAACCTTAAGTTATAACCTTAAGAGAAGTCAAAGAAGTAAAAGAAGAAAATAACCTTATAAAAATGCATTATGATTATGTTATGTGTTTGTATTATTCTACTGAAGTGTACTAATCAACTTAATTGTTTTGTGTAGATGTCAAGAGTAAATGGAATGAAGTTAGTGAAGAATCGGTCAACCAAGTAGAGGTTATACCGAACCCCATAGCGGCAGAACCCGAAGTTGTTGTGATTGAGTCTAGAGACTCAGAGGATCCTGACCTCATGTCAGTATTCGATAGTATGATAGAGGAAGAGGTTGAGGTGGTGTCCTTCAACCCGGTAGCTATAGCATCGGAGATAGCTCTTGGGGGTTGATGATGTCTCTGTTCATGTCAGTATTGGATAGAAATATTCATTACTGTCAAGAGGTCAAGGAGTTGAAGGCAGAGCTCCAAACTGTTATAGATGACAAGACTAATGTCGAGTCCATGTGGGAGCAAGAACATGATGAGAGGATTTTGGCTAAGGAAAAGGTCCACGAGCTGAAACATGAGGTCTTTGAGCTCAAGGAGGAGCTAAAGACCAAACGTCAGAAGATAGGGAGAATGTCCTATATCTATAGGAGTTCTCACACAGATTTCCAGCAGCAGGTAGCTGGTTATCCTGTAGAGGTGGGGTAGACGCGGCATACTATCAGCCGTGATATTATTTCCGGTCTTGCCAAGGCAGATTTCAATAATGCCTTGAGGCAGATATAGAATAGTAGTAACTAGAGTAATTTCAGTATGTAAATATTTTGTAATTAGTAGTGACGTAAAGCCCTCTTTTGTATAGCGAAGGGTAGTCTTTTGTAAATCCCAATTTTTAGAAAGTGTAATGTAACCAATGTAGTATTATACTACAAAGAATTAATATAAGTCTTTTTATGGAAATCAATGAGTAATGGATGTTGAAGTTATTATTTATTAGTAAATAATAACTAATAAAGAAAGGAATAATAACGAAATGTGTTTATTGTATCAGCAAAATGCCACTGAGAAGAGTGCAACGTAACCAAGGAGCGAATGTGAATTAGTGTAACACCCCAAAATCTGGTCTATTTTCACATCCGGATTCCGCACATCACGATCCCATCTTCTTCCAAACATACATCGTTATATAGCTAAATATAACAACATACATCCTCAAATCCCAGGTTCTAAAACCTTAAAACCTCTTTCATTACAAATAATGTTAATTACATTATTCTTTACATCTTGTACAAGTGACTTTTATCCGCCACCAAGGATACATAAACGTTCATTAAACTATTCTATAGTTTAATTCTATCATTCTATATTACAAGCCTTCGCTTGATCTTCACGCACATTCATATAATGAATGGCATTCCTTCTAGATACCGATCAACTTGATCTTTATGGGATATTTAAGTCCTTTTTAACATCGTTCGCTGAAAATGTTTTTATTTAAAGCAAGTGTGAGCATTCAATTGCTCAGCAAGTTAAAGCAGTTGAAGAAACAACTTCAAGAATTCAAAAATTCCTTTAAGACTTCAATAACCGAACAAAGGTTATGAAGCAGCTTGAATAATAGGAATAATATCGATTCCTATCATTTTAAAACATTAGTTACATTCCCTTTGAAATATTTTCATTATCTACTCTCTTTCATACACATTCTGTCTGGCTAGAATCAATAGCACAAACTTAACAATAACAGTTCATGTATAAACATAACATGCTCATATTGAACAGTTTAATCACAAAACAGTTCATATCATAGAAACACCGAAGTGTTCACATTGTGGCACAAGGCCTCATACGTTCTGCCACCTTGTACAAATATCACACATTCACACATAGACAAAACTTCTTAAGTTCAACATCTGAGAAGTTATAGAAACTAACATTCATTTAAAATATGAATGAAGTTAGGAAATTTGCCTTACGCACAGCTACAGCTTATAGTTTACGCTGAACTGCTCATTCCAATTCTTATGCAGCACATAAGGAAATAGCATGTACACCAATTAGTCATATACTTGACTTACGCATTGGTTTACTTTTTATTTTACTTCATAGGGTTCACGTTCTTACAATCCAAGTTTACGCGACCAACTTCCTTTATCGGTTAACGGCTTCATGACATACGGAGATGTCTTACTCAAAACGTTCATCATCCTTGATGATTTATATTCTTATCTTCTTCTTATATCTTCCTAGGACTCAGTACACATCGTGTCTTTGCTAGTAGTTCGTATGGTACTCTGAGTGGTTTCCCACAAACAACCAACAAATAAGTTCTCGTCTCATCTATACTACCCATAACAGTGAGTTAGATCGGTTGCCAATTTTGTATATACCTTCGCTCTCTGAAGGAATTGTTTAGCCCAGCTCCCATATGTCAACCATCAAAGGTTACGATTGTACTACAACCTAACTTATCTTAACTTTTCCGAACTATTAAACTATAATGTTTGTTAAGTCAAAGTCTTATTCTTTATGGCTTTCTGGCAAATAAATGCCATACCTCAGGATTATTCATCATCGTCTAAGTCATACAATCTTTTGTATACTCAGAATGATCATTCCGCATTCATTATATGCGTTAATAGTGCCAACTATTTTACATTACCTTATTCCTATCTTACAACGTCCAATTAATTCGACTCGAAACGTCATCCAAGTTATAAACATTAACTCGGCTTCTTTACGTTATACGTACTTGTCTTTAAATAAGCTTCTTCATCGTTCACAGTTTTAATCATTGGTTTTCGTTATCCCACGGTCAAACCATACACGGAGTGTAGGTTCTACCCGTTTAATACTCGCGTACACTCAACCTTCACGCTGGTTAAAGTGTTCAACCCTTACATATCATTCTAGCATTCTCATCTGACTCACAATCGGCTTTCACTAATCTTCTTACCGTTCGTTATGGCTTTCTTGATAATTCATATCTTACTCACTACTTTTGTCAACGTCTAAGTCATACAACCATGGTATACTTAGAATGTTCGTCTAACGTGAATACGATTCACGAGAATCGTTTACGTATTCAACGTTTACATTGCTCATCTCTTAATCTCTCGTATTCAACCTTTAACTAAGGTTTTAATCGCTCTCAATCGTTATCCATCCCATGAACCCCATGTCCATTATTCTTTCTTAATGTCGAAGCCATACTGATCGCTGTATGCTAAGACCGATCGTTCATCGCAACAACGTTGCGTTCAAAGCGTCTAAACGCTTTGCATTCATCTCTCAATGCCATGTCATAACATCAAAATGTTATACATTACCATCGTCAACCAACGTCTAAGGAATCACCATTATGAAAATCCTCACGTTCGTTTGTCGCGACTACGATCCCCGGACATCAGTTATGTAACCTGCGTTCACATTCTTTATCTTTTAATCTCATTTAATCTTTTCGTTCCACCTTCATTAAAGGTTTAATACACTTAATTAAATGTTAAATTAGTTGAATTATATATTCATATTTTTTTCTTGCACATCCCCCGAGAAATTGAGCAGTTAAAATCTCATTTCTGGGTATTGCCTTGCACTGGCGCCGCGGCGCCGTGCCCTTCATAAATCTCATGCCGTGGCGCCAATTAGCAGTAGCTAATGGCCCGGCTTCTTAGCTTGGCGCCACGCCTCCGAGGAACAACTTTCATGACTGTGGCTACCGAGCATAAAACCTAGAAAATTGTTCTAAGTCTTTTAAAAGCTTGAGATGCTAACTTTGAAATCTCATAACTTCTACGTTATAACTCGGAACGAGGTCGTTCCAAAGCCATTTTCCTCCTTATGTTACTTACTTCAATTAACCTCAGACAGAACTTCATTCTGAATTAGTTAACATGCCATTCAATTGGCTTAATCTTCACTCTTCGTTCGTGTTTACATTTTTAACGTTCTTCGTTCATTCGTCCGTAATTTAGTCATCCGAACTCGGAACTCGTTCGTTCTTGAGTCTACGACTCTTGTTTTATACGTTCTCTTACATTCTTATGAAACCCTATACGTTCGGGTTCATTTACAAACTTTCTAATTCTCGCTCGTCTTTTACGAAAATTTTGCCATAACTTCGTTATAGCTCAATTTTAATCCATTCTTCAAGAACGTTTCTAATGTTCCTAACCAAGCAATAAGAAACTAACTTATACGCGATGGTTTTAAACTTGTCCATCAACAACAATTATCCTACGATGGTTTTAAATTTGTCCATCAACAAATTTCTTCGTGTTCTTCGCGTGTTCTTCATTTTTAATCGATATTTTGGATTACGATTTTACTTTTCTTGAAATTTAATGTTATAGAACATCATTCCTTACTTATTTGACCTACTCATTCATAAGATTCATTCGGATCGCTCAAAATCCTTACGAATCTTATACTTCCTTAAGAAATTTATAAATTAAATTTCTAATTCTTATTTCTTCGTTTTCTCATGAATTCAACCATATAAATTCATTCTTAACATTATCTACTTCTTATCTTCATTAAGCTATGTATTTGAACATAATAAACTTAAAGAAAAATTAGAAGAACTAGGGTTCGGATTACCGTTCATTCTTAATCTCCTTACGTCGGACAAAGCGTGCACTCGGGCTAGCTTTTCCTCTTCCTTTTCCTCTCTTCTCCCATCCGAAGTCTCTCTCTCTCTCTTAAAGTTGTTGGATTTTTCAAAATCCCAAAACAATGAAATGAGCTCTCTATTTAAAGAAAACCAAGGCTAGGGTCATTTTGGTCTTTTCACACCCTAACCTCCTTACTATTCATTACTTAGCCACCAAGTTTACTTGGTGGCCAAGTGGCCGCCCCACCTCCTTAGGTAGCTTCCCTTGGAAGCTTCGTGCTTCCGTCTTTCGGTTTTCGTCCGACAGTTTTAAAAACTACGATTCTCGGAATCCAAATATTTTTGGATATTTCGCCTTTCCTTTACCGATTGAATATTACGTATTCTTCGAATTTCCAAAAAACTGAAAAACTCTTTTCGACATTAAGAGTTTTCCTTCACATTTTACCCTAACGTAGCTAAACGAGTGAAAAGTACATAACCTTACTTTTCGTCATTTTTATTTTACCCGATTTCTACACGTTTTTCGAGAAAAACTTTTATCGGCTTACTTAACATTTCACGATATATTATCGTCAAATCTTTCGACGGAATATCATTTCGGCATACCGAACTCTCGGAAAGGCTTAGGTTATTCAAACCCTATCCCTTAGGGCTTCGTCGGGTGAATAATGCCTATTTCGTCTTTTTCCCCGGAAATATCTTGTTCCCAGAAAAATTTTATTTTCGTCTTGAAAATTCTTACTTGTTCAGTCTAGCTCGTAGCCAGAATCCTCCCGATTAATAATCATTCTAGGTTATAGAACGATTAATAAACACATAAGACAAAATATTATTAATAAAAATTCCTTTTATTAATAATAAATTCTTTAAACCTAAATTCGGAAAATCCAAAATTCAGGTTGTTATAATCAAATAGGAGGGAGGTCCTAAGTTAACTCGATCTGAGAGTTTGTTAGCACATTAACAACGCCTTTAATAGAATAGGGGCTAATATCCCCGTAAATCAAGAAGTAACACGAGCTACGACCTTTAAGGATTTCAAGAGTGTAGGTCCGTCGGAGTTCAAAGGAACTACAGACTCTATTGAGGCCCAAACGTGGGTAAAGGAAATCGAGAAGGCATTTGTGATAGCAAATGTCAACGAGGCCCAGAAGGTTTCCTTTGCAACCTATATGATGAAGGGAGAGGCCAACTTTTGGTGGGAAGCCAATCAGGCTAGGGCCGTGATAGCGAATCTGATGTGGGAGAGGTTCAAGAAGATATTCTTCGAGAACTACTTTTTCACGAGTATGCAAGGGAGGATGGAGATGCGGTTTCTGGAGTTAAAACAAGGGGACATGTCGGTTCCCCAATACGCCGCTAAGTTTAATGAACTGGCAAGGTTCGCTCCACACCAAGTGGATACCGAGGTTAGGAAGGCGAGACGGTTCGAGCAGGGCTTGAAACCTTGGCTCTATAACTGTATTTTGGTCTTCCAAAGTACTTCTTTTGTAACCATTTTAGAGAAGGCAATAATTACCGAGGGTGGTAGTGAGGCTCTGAGTCAATACCACAAGGACAAGAAGAGTAAGGGGAAAGTAGATGGGGGAGTAAAGATTGAGGGATCCAGTGGTAGTGACGAGGGTCAGAAGAGGAAGGTGTTTAGCTCTGGGAATACTGGAGTGAAGCAAGGAGACCCAAAGAGAAGGATGGAGGCCTGCAAGACCTGTGGGAAGACTCATTTAGGAGTCTATCTCAAGGGGAATGCCGTGAGCTATAATTGCGGACAGGAGGGGCATATTGCGCCTAGCTGTCCGAGTCTGAAGAAGAATCACAAATACTTTGTGTGTGGGTCAATCGACCACATGGCAAAGAACTGCCCGAAGAAGGGGACAGATGGGAATCGGGGAACTAATAGCGGTAAGTTAGCTAGTAGTGGACCAGCGCAGCCGGGTAGGCCAATGAGCCGTACCTTTTATATGACAGGCCAAGATGCAGTTGCATCAGGGGACGTCATTGCAGGTATTATTCCGATCAATGACATAAATGCTTACATGCTGTTTAATTCGGGTGCTACTTGTTCGTTTATAGATTGTGATTTTCCTAAACGATTAGAATTACTTCCCGAAAAGTTGCCTATACCTTTAAATATTAAGGTAGCGAACGAAGAAATAATTCCTGTTGAAGATGTTCATAGGAGTTGTTGCGTAGATATATGGGGTTATAAATTATCGGTAGATTTGATACCGATAAATTTAGGAGAGTTCGACGTAATTCTCGGAATGGATTGGCTAGTGAACAATGGGGCAATTATAGATTGTCAAAAGAAATGTGTGAACATTAAAACGTTAAAACAACCTCAGGTAGTATTTTATTGGAATAGATCGCCAGGGACGTTTTTGTTGTCTAACCATGACACAAACTAGGAAATTACTGAAGAAGGGATGCGTAGGTTATCTGTGTCATGTTGTTGATACCCAGAGAGTGGTAGCAACTATGGAACAAATACATGCAGTGAGAGAATTTGCCAATGTATTTTTGAGAGAATTATCGGGTCTTCCGCCGGATAAGGAGACTGAGTTTGTAATAGACATCGTGCCAGGAGCGGCACCAGTTTCCAGGGCACCGTATCGTATGGCGCTGGTAGAGATGAAGGAGTTGATGGTGCAGTTACAAGAAATGTTGGACAGGAAGTACATTACACCGAGTGTTTCGTCATGGGGAGCACCGGTACTGTTTGTCAAGAAGAAGGACAGATCGTTAAGACTGTGTAACGACTACCGAGAGTTAAACAAGTTAACGATAAAGAATAAATACCCATTGGCCAGGATCGATGATCTCTTTGATTAGTTGAAAGGGGCTAAGTATTTTTCAAAAATAGATTTAAGGACGGGATATCACCAGTTGAAGGTTAGGAAGGAGGATGTACCAAAGACAGAATTCAGGACTCGTTATGGTTATTACGAGTTTTTGGTGATGTCATTTAGGTTGACTAATGCACCAGCTGCATTTATGGATATGATGAACAAAGTGTTCAAACAATATGTGGACAAGTTTGTCACGGTGTTTATCGATGATATTCTAGTCTACTCTAAGACGCCATAAGATCATGCTGAACACCTAAGATTAGTGTTTGAGACACTAAGGAAGGAGAAGTTGTATGCGAAATTCACGAAGTGTGAATTTTGGCTAGAAAAGGTACAATTTTTAGGTTATGTCATTGATCAAGAAGGGATTTCAGTAGATCCAGCAAAGGTAGAAGCTGTGATGAATTGGGAACAACCGAAATCGCCGACTAAGGTGCAAAGTTTCCTAGGGTTAGCGGGTTACTATCGGAGATTCATCTAGGATTTTTCGAAGAAAGCTACTCTGTTGACTAACTTGACAAGAAAGACGGTGAAATATGCATGGAGTGATAAATGCGAAGACATCTTTCAGGAATTGAAGAGGAGGTTGAATGAAGCGCCTATTTTGTCATTACCCGATGACATAGGAAATTTCGTAGTTTATAGTGATGCTTCGCATAAAGGACTTGGATGCGTACTCATGCAACATGGCAAGGTCATTGCGTATGTATCAAGGCAATTGAAGGATTATGAGAAAGTTTACCCTACTCATGATCTAGAACTAGCCGCAGTTGTTTTTGCTCTAAAGATATGGGGACATTATCTTTATGGAGAAAAATGTGAGATATACATGGACCATAAGAGTCTAAAATATATCTTCACACAGAAGGAGTTGAATATGAGGCGAGAGAGATGGTCAGAATAGTTGATAAAGGATTACTACTTGAAATCTCAGATCACCCCGAAAAAGCTAATGTAGTTCTTGATTCCCTTAAGTAAAAAGGGTCGGGAAAAGTTGTCTATGTTAACGGCTCAAACTGAGTTAATAACAGAGATGGTTATGACGGAGATAGAAGTGAAGTTGCCAAGTGAAGCGGGGTAGATACTTTTTACGACAGGGATGTAATCTACCATCGTAGAGAGAGTGGAGGAGGTGCAGCTCAGAACTGATGAGTGTGACCAGATGAAGGAGCAATTAACCAATGAAAAATTGACTAAGTACAGTCTTGATAATGAGGTATTATTAAGATTTAAAGGAAGAATTTGGGTTCCGAATGAAACGGAATTAAAGGAGCAGGTTCTACAAGAGGCTCATAGTTCAATGTTTTCGATTCATCCTGGTAGCACTAAGATGTATCAAGATCTTCGACAGAGTTTTTGGTGGCCGAACATAAAGAGAGAGATTGTCGAGTATGTAAGTAGGTGCTTGACTTGTCAAATAGTTAAGGCCGAACATCAACGACCAAGTGGCTTGTTACAGTCATTGGAAATTCTAAAGTGGAAGTGGGAGAATATCACGATGGATTTTTTGGTGGGACTTCCGACTACAACGAAAGGGTATGATGTGATTTGGGTAATAGTGGATCAATTGATGAAGTAGGCTCACTTTTTGCCAATTAGGGTCAAGTATAACTTAGACCAGTTAGATAGACTCTATATTAAGGAAATAATTTCCAGACATGGAGTACCAATATCGATTGTGTCAGATCGTGATCCACGATTCACATCGAATTTTTGGAGGAGTCTACAAGAGTAGTTAGGAATACAGTTGAAGCTGAGTATGGTATATCATCGACAGACCGATTGACAGAGAGAGAGAATAATTCAGACATTAGAAGGTATGCTAAGATCTTGCGTCATGGATTTCAAGGGTAGTTGGGATGATCATCTACCATTAGTGGAGTTTGCGTATAACAATAGCTATCATGCAAGCATAGGTATTCCGCCTTTACGAAGCTTTGTATGGGAGGAAATGCGAACGCCACCGTATTGGAATGAGAATACGAGAACGTTGAATCTTTGGGACCGAAATTGGTGCAAATAAAATGTAACATTGTTAAACTGATACAGATGTGTTTGGTAGCAGCTCAAGATAGACAGAAGAAGTTTACTGATTCGCATCGAGAAAATAGAGAATTTGAAGTAGGCTCTTACGTCTTTCTGAAGGTATCTCCCTCGAAAGGAAAGATACGCTTTGGAAAGAAGGGGAAGTTAAGTCCAAGGTTTATAGGACCTTTCGAAGTGTTAAAACAGGTAGGTGAGGTAGCTTATATGGTAGCATTACCTCCAGATCTAGAACGAATACATAATGTATTTCACGTATCGGTATTGCGTCCTTATAAGCCAGATTATAAGCACGTGATAGAATATGAACCTATTCATATCGAGAAGGACTTAACGTACGAGGAAACACCGATTCAAATTGTCGATAGAAAAGAACAAGTTCTACGGAATAAAGTCATACCTTCCGTGAAGGTGATATGGAAGAACCACGATACAGAAGAAGCAACATAGGAGTTAGAAGAAATGATGAAAAAGAATTACCCTCAATTATTTGTGTAATTTTTTTTAGCGAGATTCTGGGGACAAAATCCTTATAAGGGGGAGAGAGTGTAACGCCCCAGAAAATCAGACATTTTGTAATTAATTTTAATAATGAATAAAATAATATTATTTATTATTATTATGTGTTAGTAAGATGAATGTCGTTCTATAACCTAGAAACGTCAAAACGTCGTAGTATATTAACTATGTGGGAGAATTAAAGTGTTTGAATTTCTAAAATGAAAATAAAAGTTTTCTGAGAAATTTTCTGAAAAACACTATTCATCAATTTATGCTCGGGAATTATTTTTGAACTTCCAAGAAATACCTAACGTTATAATATCAATGTGAGATGGATTATGTAATAATAATCTAAGTATAGAAAACGTAATATTTTGCATGCGGGCTTAATTTGAGAATGTTAGAAATATTAAAAGTTAAGAAGAAAGTGTAATGATTGTATGATACGAGGTATTATACTAGTATGTATAAAGAATGAGATAACGTATATAATGAATTAGTATATGAGTTAGAATATAAGAATTATACATATAGTATATATGTCACGGTTTTTAATTAAATGGAATGGACTTGTAGGATTTTGTAGCAATTGAATAATCCAACAAGAACTAAAGTGCAAGCCCAAGTAATTAGTAAGCAAAAGCCCAATAAGAATTAGCTAGATTAATTAAGCAAGCCCAATGGGTTAGCCATGATCCACGGGGCAAACAAAAGTTAATATGGGTGAGACTTGATGGGCAAGAACTTTATGTGATGATCAAGTGTTGTGGTGAGCAAGAAAAAGGAGTGGCTAGCAAGTTTACTTAGTTGTAAAGTAAGGAATAGTAAGGAGGTTAGTAAGGAGGTTAGTTGAGGAGGTGGAGTGATTAATGACTAGTATGCCCTCACCTTGGCTCTCCTATAAATAGGAGAGGTTTTTAGTCATTTTTCATTGTTCAACTTTCATCCAATATAAATCAACTTAAGTGTTAAAGAGAATAAGCACTTTATAAGCCAAAACATCCTTTGTTAGATTTTTAAAGAAGAGAAGTACAAGTTCTTCAAGGGTAAGACTCTTGTCCAATATTCTTCCATCTTTATCATTGTAGGATGATAAGAGAAGTGTAACGAAATAAGCATGTATGCTAAGAACTTGTAAGAATTGATTAAGTAATAGAATTAAGCCGAATAAGTCATGAATAAGTAACTTGAACCTAAATAAGTTATGAATTTATGATGAATTTATCATATGTTGTCATATGAAGTTAGTATGTTGGATATGGTATGAGAACATTGAGTGAAGGACTTAAATCCATAATAAGTCATAAGGAATGGAAATTGTAGTTTATAAGTTGTTATGCCATGAACTTATGAAGAATAAGTCAAAACTTAGTTTGAAAATGAGTTGGTGTAATAAGTAACTTGAAATGTTCATATGATGGTTAGAATCCATTTAGAACTATGATCATATCATTGGTAATGAGGTTTCTCCGAAATTCACACTATTGGACGTTAAGCGACAAATTCGCGAAATTCTCGGAATAGAAGTCGTATTTTGTGTTTGAACTCGGAAACGTTGGTTTTCGATGGAGATAAGTCATATTTGGCATTATAGAGTTGCAAACTCAAAAATTATCGGATTCTGACTTAGAGAGAAGAAACGAGCGTTGAACGTTCACGAACGTTTATCATTTTCACTAAACAAGAACTAATAGGTGAAATTTTAGAAAACGAAGTCAAATAGATAAAAATCTTGTATAAACGCATAGAGTATGGAATTTGTGAACCATAGGCTTTTGAATGAGCCAATTCGGACTTATAACGAAGAAGTTATGCGTCCGAGAGTTTCGCCAAATTTGCAAAAGCTGCAAATTTTCTAAGGCACAGAGTTGGCGCCGCGGCACCTACCCAAGGCCAAATGAGTGGCGCTGTAACACCGACACAGTGAGCACACTGCCAACTCGCGCCGCAGCGTGAACTGAAGTGTAAGGACTCGCGCCGTAGCGCCGAGTCCGGTCTATTCCTACTATTAACTCGTGCCGCAGCGCAGCTTGAAGAGCAATGGCTGGCGTCGCAGCGCCAACCCTAGGATGTAGATAGTAAGGAATGTTTGCAAGGATAACATGAACAGTAACTTAGTAATAATAAACTGAGGAACTTAGTAAGATATTGTAAGGTACTTTTAAACCTTATGTATGATGATTAAGAGTTAATAACCAATTGAATGTGAACGTAATAAGAATGACGTAATGAAAAGCCAGAACCATAATAATAGATCTATGTCAGGATTTAGATTGAGATGAAGGGTAAGATATAATAGTATTCATACTTGATTATATATGACCTAATGTGGTATGTTATATGATCATGTATTGTAGAAACTTAGAGACCTAAAGTGTACGTGTGATAATTAGTAAGCAGACGCTAAAGGAGACTATTCTAACCCTTGTTCCAGTTCAGTCTGGATAAGCTTTGTAATTCATGTATTTTTTCGCATGAATTGATGTATGATGAAATCAACGCCAATTCTTTCGGCTAGACTTAAATTATGTTTCTATCAAAGCATGTACAATGTTTACCAAGTTATATTGGTGTGGTTTTCAATCGAAGACCGAGTATGCTAAATATGTTTTTGTCGTTTAACGACATACACGTGAGGTTGCCCCAACTTAAACGTATACACGTTTAATGAATGTAGTGTTGATCAACATAGAGTACTATAGGCTGATCACCTAGACGTGCTCGTAAGAAATGTCGAACTTACGGACTTAGTGCCAGGATGTCCTTTTCAAAAGAAGTTATGAAATGCTCAAGGTCTTGGACCGGAATTGATGTTTTACTGAATATTGTTGTGGTAAAATGTTTTGAATGAAAAGAAGTAATATTTTGAATTATCGATAGTACTTCATAACTATTGTTCAGTTATTGAAGATATACGAGTTCTATGTTTCAAGCATGTTGTTTATTTGAATTGTAGTACTTATTGAGCTAGACATGCTCACTCTTGCTTGAACCATATGAACACAGCTAAGATCGAACGAACCGAAGGCTCTGACAAGGCTAAGGGCAAGGCGAAGATGAACCCGTAGAATACTTATGTAATAGTATAAGAAGAACATTTGTAATATATTTGTTATTATGATAAAAACAAGTGAAAGGGTTATCAAGAACCTGGGGAATGTAAATATTACTCTAATATATATAAGACATATTCATTCTTTTGTGGCATTTCAATTGAATATATGTATGAATGGTAGTACCGTGTAGCACCATTTGTCGGGTTGGAAGAGTCCCGGATATTGGGGTGCCACAATAAACACTGATGTGACTATGTGGTAATGTGTCTTGGAGAAGATTGACTGTGAATTACAGTGTTGGGTGTTATAAAATATTGTGCTAATTGTGAGACCGATATTATTGGTTATAGGTCTTTCAAAAGCAGATAAGTTTATTGTGTAGCTGTAATCAGCGGAAGAGGCAAGTTTCTTAACTAAACCTTGAGTTAATATTGTTTAATTATTATAGTGGTTAATTATTGTTAATTATACCACGTCCAAGAATTTATTGTTGATTATTCGCAGTCAGTGCATGTTTAATAATTTAAATTGAATTACTGATTCAGAAAATATATATTCGTAGAATTACTATTGTTGGATATTCATATCTCAGAAGCTAATATTATTGATCTGAGATAATTCCACATTTATTGTCGAATTATGTTGAGAAATGTCTTAGCTAATTATTCTGGCTAGACGAACATTTGTTAGAACTTAATAGGTTCGAGAAGAGAAGAGAAGAGAATTTTATTATTATTGATAGATCAATGACAGTTGTATCGACTAGATCAAAAAAGAAAACTTGATAAGTTTGAGAAGAGAAGAGAAGAGAAGTGATTAGATATTGAAATCATTGAATTTCGTTGTTAAATCAAATCTTGATTCTGAGACTGAGAAGAACAACCTTTTATACAAAGGGAATATTTTTGATCGTATATTCGATCATTGCGCGCAACTTAAGTATTATGCATAATATAGGGTACAAGGAGTTTGTCGGCTCTAAGTACTTGCAGAGGGGTATGATTTAATCTTTATGGTTATCTGATACACCTGAGTATAGGTAAAAGTAAATCTTTAATAGATACCCAAGAAGAAAAGTTTAAGATCCAATGGATCTCTCAGCATAATTCTGGAAAACATTCCACTTTGCTATTTTGTAGAATTAATTCTTGATTATTCATTTGACTATCGTAGAAAACCTTGAAAACGTTGTACTCTTTCATTATCAGATTATTGTTGCGTAGAATGCGAGAAGACTTGTTATTTATTCCTATACCTTTATCATATGTCTTAATTTGTTGGGCAAACTTGTTGCTCACCCTTTCTAAATAAAACATTTCATCTAGGGACGAAGTTGAAGAAGGTGCCATGAAAAAGAATAAAGGCAAAGGCATCGCGATAAATTAGTTATGTTGAACATTATTATTATTATGTTGTATTGTAAACCCTTTTTGTTTATCTAAAGGGTAATGTTGTAATGTTAAGGTTAGAGAACTGGGACTTATGTATTAACAACATATGTTAATGAGTTATGTATTCCTATTTATACTTGAATGGGTAGATAGATGTTAATATATTGTGGATCGTGAGCACCAAACTCGGGGGGTCAGGTAACCCGGATTTGAGGGTGTCACAGGTTTGTATCAAAGCTGTAAGTTATAAACCTTAAGTGGGGTGCGGAAAAACCCTAGGATTATAACCATAAGCGAGATAGAGAATACTCATTTAGACTACTAAGTGAGTGATTGCCGAAGTGTATCGATAGTGAGATATGTGGACACATAGTGTGAGAATTTCGTACTAGAGAAGTACTAATCAAGTTGTTTAAACTGATTGTAGGATGTCAGGAGAAGATAAGATGAGTACGGAGATGCCAGTGGCTGTTGCACCAGTGCCAGTAGCTGAGGTGTCAACACAGAGCGAGTCAGTGGAAGAAGCAGGAAAAGATGAACCCGTGGTTAATCTCGGGAGTGATCATGATGAGTATCTCGAGATGTATCTGAGTAGTGATGAGGAGGCGGAGTCTAAAGAAGCTAAGGTGGAGTTAAAGAATAAGATCAAAGTTGGAGAACAAGATCAGTTATTTGCAAAAGTCCAGGAACTACGTAGTAAAGTATTTCTCTTGGAGGAGTTGTGGAAGACGGAGCGAGCGTTATGCGAAATGACTAAAGAATGGAATGAGTTGAAGGCACAAGTGGAAAGACTAAAGACTGAAGGTAGTGGATCGTATGAAGGAACCAGTAAGAAGGGTAAGAATAAGAGAAAGAGGGACAAAGACAGTAATAATTCTAAAAATTCAAACCCGAAGAAGAGGCAAGCCTGTAGCAAGTGTGGCAAGACTCACATGGGATAATGCATGATTTGGAAGAACGTTTGTTTCAATTGTAAGCAGGAAGGACATATTTATCTACATTTTCCTAAGCTGAATATTAGAAAGTGTTTTTCATGTGGTAGAATGGGTCACGGATTCAACAAGTGTCCTAACAAGAAGAAGACTGGTGAAGGGAGTGGTCGGTAGACAACTTAGATATATGTGGCAGTATCTTTTGGTAGAAGTTTATGATATTAAGTGTTGTAATATCGAGAATGATGTGTAAGAATATGTAAATATATATGTTTATATGAATAAAATCTTTATTTTCTATATGAATATAAGATTAAAATAAATTGGCGTGTTCTTAAAACTCATACTTATGGTAATTTTATGACTCATAATTATATGAAATGTTTTGAACCCCTCAGCGAATGGACGCCAAAAGTCTGAGTAGGATAAGTTCATACACTCATATAATTGTGGCAAGTTACTGAACACATAAGTGTGGTAAGTTTGATGAATTTGAAATAGTAATGTGAAAATGGAAAATGATAACTTTTTGTGTACAGTTGGAGAATTGTAACTTTTTGTAAAGTTGAGTATGTTAATCCTAAATTTATTTTAAAGGGATAGTAATATATGTTCAGTACTATATGTACTATATGCTATTTGAATAAATATGCGATTATATGAGAACTATGTGTTGAATTCATATTGTGTTAAGAATCTGTGTAGAGAAATAGAATTAATATCATATTTTTTTTATTTAAATCAGATCATGCTGCCTAGACGACAGAATCGAAATCAAAG
Source organism: Panax quinquefolius (assembly GCA_020205615.1). NCBI lineage: Eukaryota > Viridiplantae > Streptophyta > Magnoliopsida > Apiales > Araliaceae > Panax > Panax quinquefolius. The sequence goes on along the minus strand of JAINUW010000716.1, from coordinate 105,178 downwards.
AAAAGAGCAGTCGGTAAATAATGAAGGAGGTCAAGTTGACCCGATGCAAAACTTTACAAATATGATAGCCAAAGCTATGGGGAATAGAGCTCCCGCAGGAATAGGAAGAGTGAGGGATCAGCCAGCTGATAGATTGGCAAACTTCAAAGAATTTAAAATGGTAGGACCACCTGAATTCAAAAGGAACCACGGATCCGATTGAAGCCCAAACTTGGGTGAAGGAGATGGAGAAAGCATTCGTTATCACCAGAGTAGCGGAGGAGCAAAAGACGGCTTTTGCAACATACTTGATGAAGGGAGAAGCTAATTACTGGTGGGAAACTAATCAGGTGAGAGCTGAAACAACTATAGTAAGTTGGACCAGATTCAAGGAACTGTTCTTTGAGAACTACTTCTCACCGAGTATGCAAGCTCAGATGGAAGTTAAGTTCCTGAAACTGAAGTAGGAGAATATGTTTGTTTCTGAATATGCTACTAAATTCAACGAATTAGCGAGATTTGCACCTCATCAGGTAGACACAGAAGCAAGAAAAGTGAGAAGATTTGAGAACGGACTTAAACAAGGGATATTCAACAAGGTAGCAGTGTTGCTGATCAATATGTTCGCGGCTTTGTTGGAGAAAGCATTAATTACTGAAAGAGGGAGCGAAGCTGCATCTCGATTTCATTAGGAGAAGAAGAAGAAGAAGAAGAAGATAAGTGATGGAGGAAGCAGTGGTGGTAGTAATCCAAATAAGAGAAAATGGAGTGAGAATACCCAATCAGGTAGTAGGATAGAAGGGAATAAGAAAGGAGGAGAGCCTTATGCGAACTGTTGAAAGAATCATCCAGGACTTTGTCTGAAAAAAAGGGAGTTTGCTATAACTGTGGTCAAGAGGGACACATGTCGCCCAATTGTCCCAGTCCAAAAAAGATACAAGGTTGTTATGCGTGTGGATCGACGAATCATCTGGTTCGGAACTGTCCTAAGAAGAATACGGAGAAGGAAAGTGTCAACAAAGGACCCGGTGGTGGAACCTTAGCAATTTGAGGACCAGCACAGCCAGGAAGATCAACCACCCGTACATTCAACATGACGGCGCAGGAGGCAGTGGCTACTCAGGAGGTGGCAACATGTAACGATTTTGCTTAACACTTAAATTAAGCAAATAAGATGAGTCAAATATTTTTGTGAGCTATTTTTATTTAAACATTCAAGTCATATGTTAGAATTTGAAACACAAATTAATATTGTGTTGATAAAAAAATGAATTAATGATACAACTTTAAAAGATTATAGAGAATAAGAGAGCGGTGATTCCGAGGACAGAATCCTTTTTAAGGAGGGGTGAATGTGATAACCCGGGATTTTGAATAGTCCTAATTTTTACGAATACTTTTTTTTATCTAATACTGACATTGACTGTTAATATTGTACTGTGTATCTGTGATACAAGTCTCTAGAATTGGTTAATTGGTGTATTGACTAAGAAATTAGAGTAGAGTTGTGCTTAACGGTTTTAGAAACCCTAACCCTAATTTCTAGATAGGGATTTGATAAAAAATATAATTAAAACAATTATTTTGATAAGTACGTGTTTGTATTGTATAGAGATTTTGATCAAATGATTGATCGGATAAGATTTAAAATTTATAAACCCTAATACGAGATTAGAAACCATAATCTCAAGCTTAAAAACCCTAACGCGCAGTTGGAAACCCTAATTGTATGTCAGGAAACCCTAATTTTATATCCAAGATTCCTAAACCTTAAATTAGGAAACCCTAATCCTAATTGGCGAGCATAATGTGTTTATTAAACACTAATATGATTAGGAAAACCTAATTTAATTAAGAAACCCTAATTTTAGTTTTAAACTTTTAATTTTCTAATTAAGACCCTAATTTAGAAAATCCTTAAAAGTTAGTGTTGTAAAACCCAAGGGTTAGAACCTTAGGGTTAAACCTTAAGGGTTTGGATAATGTCAAGTAAGCCGTTAAAAATTTAATGCTAAAGACCAAAATGCCGTTAAAAATTTAATGCTAGCAACTTTAGTTGGTAACCTACTATGTTGACTTAGTAGCTCAAAATCTCAGTAAATCAGTCATTGATGGCCAGCAATCTCAGCAACTTACACTAAATCATAATATATATAAGTTATGAGAGAGAAAAAGTCACAAAAGTTTGTCATTTTTCACATAAGCTCTCAACAACTCATTCTCTCTCAAACCCTCCAAATTTGCTAAGTATCTCAGTCCTAAAAATAGCCCTTTTATCAATCAAGATCAGTTAGGAAGATCAAGAATTTAAAACTAGAAGGTATAAACCTATTTTGATTTTTAATCCTCAATGACAAGAAAAATTTTGTGTTTATGTGTTTCGAATCTTGCTAAGGGATGTTTTATGAAGATCTATGATGATCTATCATTAATCCATAGCGTCAAAGTGCCTTAAAATAAAGTTTTTCAAAAACTGTTATTGAGTCTAAAAATGCTCTGAAAAGCAATTATCAGTTGCCTTAGATCTTCATGTGTTTATGTTTGTAGCCTGACATGTTGTCTTTGATCTGGAAGTGGATTTACAACCATCAAATGGCTAGATTTGTAGTTATTAACGGTCAAAACCCATTGACCGGGCATGACCGAGTGAAATTCTGGGTAACCCAGAAATAGATTTCAATGTCTGGCAAGCTTTTGAAAGGCTTAGATCTGACAGATTTGATGTCGGTTGATGATATTTTGGTAATCAACTTGTAGCTTGTTATGTGTTCTTTAAATATATGGCTTTAGAACATGTAAACAATCAACAAATCGAATGTAGCAAGTGGTCAAAGTAGCCTACTTGACCATGATAGCCGTTTTCTTGAATTTCCAAAAAACTGGATGAACAACCCTTTGACAGGGTTTGACCGAGTCATATCTTGTGTGTGAGACCCCAAATTTTATGAATAAAGATTTAAATTTCTCGAAATATTTTTTTTTGAATATTATGGTATCGATTTGATATAATGTTATAGTTGTGGGTAGTATTTATAAATTTTGCAAAGTATGTAAGTTGTTATAAAATATTCATTTGGTCGGGGAATATTCTTTTTGTCAGGAATATCCGTACGACGGCACAATCATTGGTGAACCCACAATGGAAGTATTGTCGTAGTAATAAAACGACAGAATTATTTTTATGAAAATAACGGCGGAAGTTTAGGTTAAAACTGTTGAACTATTCGGTAGTAAAAGTACAGTAATACGCGTGGTTGCATAGTAGCATACGGTATTGGTTATTGATGCTTACGTGATAAGTCATTCAGTTATACTCAATTATTTATATAGTAATTGTTGCATCATATCTCTCATATTATTGATTCGATTATTGTTAAAGTATCATCTACATTATATGATATATTAGTAAATCAATAATTGAGACGACAAAGTTATTTTTATTATTAAATTGCAATATGTATAATGTCTAGAAGTTCTGCCAAGGAGAGGTTTGGTCACCTAATTGCGCGCCAATAGGGAGAAATCCTTATTGGAAAGCCCCCTCTTTCCTGGGAATGACTTGGTTGTTAAATATTGTGAGTTATAATATTAATGATGAATAAGTTCGTGTTGATTAAAGATGAATTTGATTGTTCCATTGTGTTGGGATTATTTGTGTTAGTAGAAATCGACATTTATTTCGATAATAATTGATGTCTGGAGATTATATTGTTTAATCGGGTATTAAGGGTACTTTTCGTGTTAGAGTACTATTCACGAGTTACTATTGAGTCAAATTCACTTACTATTAGGGGAGTTGGTGCAAGATTTGTGATACTTGCATGACTAAGTTAAAAATGGAAGGTATAGATGGAGGTACTATACTGTAATTAATTTTTTCACATGTTTAGAACTATTGATTCACATGATTTACTATTAGGGGAGGTGGTGCAAGTTTTATAATACTTGGATGATTGAATTAAAAATGAAAGAAAAGTTGGAGGTATTGTACTGTAATATTTCGAGCCCCAAAACATGCAATTATCGAAACTATATTTTCGTATAAAAAGAAGCTCATTCTTCCTTCATTTCTCACCAATTCACTAAAGCTATAGAGCATTTATTATAGAGAGAAATTATAGAGAGAAAGAAGAAGAGAAGTCTGCTACCTCTCTACTCCAGTATCCAGCTTTATTCTAAGGTAAGGGATATTATTTCTTTTGTATTCATGAAGAGAACTTCTGTTATTCCATTCTTTATTATTCTGTTGGAATAACCTATATACGCGGGCTACCCTATACTTGGTGAAATTCTTCTATTATTCCATTCTTTATTATTCTATTGGAATAACTTTGTATATCTGCAATCTGCATACATAGTGATATTATTCTCATTATTCCATTCCTTATTATTATGTTGAATAACCAAAGATATATATAAGCAATACCGCATACATGGTGAAATTCTTCTATTATTCCATTCTTTATTATTCTCGCTCGAATTTTTTACGTTTGTCGTTCTGCCTGGGACTTGGTTCCATTATTTATTATTCAGTTTAATATCATGTATGTATGCGTTTACGTAACTCGGTTCCATTATCTATTATTCGTTTTAATATCACGTGCGTGCGTTCTGTGGGACCGATTCCATTATTTATTATTCTTTTTTGGGAATAACTTTTATGCATGCGATCTATCGCATGCGCATGGTGAATCCTTCATTATTCCATTCTTTATTATTCTGTTAGAATAACCTGTCTATGTGGATTACCACATGCATGGTGAATGATCCTTTATATTCATTCCTTATTAAATTATAGAAATGATATGTTTATGTTGATTAAGATGAGAGTCATAATAAAAGCATTAGACTGATGAAAATCATGGGTATATGTAGTATTAGTAAGTGTTATGATAAGTTATATTGGTTATTATGTGAAAACATGAAAGTTTCTTAGAAATCAAAAAAGGGTTGAAAATCATATTTTGGTGAAAATGGAACATGAAATTCAATTGACCATATCTCCTTTTATATGTCAAATTTTTGGGTGTGGTCAAGTTCTAGAGTTAGATATATGAGTTTCCTACTTATCCAAGTGGAATCACTGGAAAAGGTGTTGTAAATTTTTGTGTGGACTGTTTTTACCAAATGAATCAAAAGCTGCAAAAGAGAAAAATGCTACTGCCCATAAATTTAAAAGGGCTGTTTCGGCCACTTAATTTGTGAGAAAAATTCTGGCCTTTTGGGACATGAAATTATACGGTATAAGGTACCTCCTGTCCAAAAATGAGCTCATTCCGACTTAAAATGAGCAAGTTATGACCATTTCAATATTTAGGTTTTTCTAATGAAAAATGCCATAACCGGAGTTCTATAACTTCGATGACCATGAAATTTAAATTGGAAGCTCACATTGTGTAAGATCCTGCCAAGATTTGGAAATTTCTAGAGTTAAACATGAGGTAGCTAATATTTAAGGAATAAATTAGAAATTGATTTTTGAAAAATAGTAAATAAATTTTAAAAATTCTGAGAAAAATATATGTTCAATATAGGACTATATTCTGCTAAATCCCAGAAAAGAAATATTTTTGGGACTGATTTGGTATTTTTCATGAAAATGGTTTAGTTACGAACATATGAGTTAAATATGTTATGTGAAGTAACAAAGTTAGAAAATAGGATTTTATGGCTTGGGAATCCTATATAGGGTATATGCATTTTTTTGATAAGGGATTTGATCATTGGTGATGAAATCTTATTAGTATGGCATTTTTGAATTATTAAATGCATTATCGGTAAAGTGTAAACACTTGAAATAAATTGTTTATAAGTTTAAAAAGTGATTTAAATATTGTTATAATATTAAGAATATTAGATTATGAGTTTATTAAGTGATTGATAATATTTGGATAAATTTAAAGTTTAATATTTATCCTTGTTTTAGTTTGATTAATGCTTATATCATTGTCATCATCCTTATGCTTATATGGTGATGAAAGATATCTTTGGCTTACGTGCGAAGATGTACTGTTGTTTATTGAATTATATATCTTTGGCTTACGTGTAAAGATGGATTGTTGATTATTGGTTTTATGGTTGTATATCTTTGGCTTACGTGAAGAGATGGACTTGGTATGATTATGACCAGATTATTCGGTATAGTCATGACCATTGACGATTTAAAGAATATCCTTGGCCCGTAGTGCATGGATGATTCAATGATGTGGTTTATTTATTAAGATGAGTCTCAGCGATAAAAGTTGATGAAAAACATTTTAAACCATAGAAGATAGTAGATATAATGCTCTAATTAACTCTTCTAATGGATTGCTTATTCCGCTGTAGTTAAACTTGATGTCTATTGTATTTTATCAGTTTAACATTGTTAAAGACTAATGATAATTTATTCTGCATTATCTTAGTCATAATATTTCTTACTGGGCAAGTTGAGCTCACCATTTCTTTCACTGTTCTCTTCAGGAAATGAGAATATAGGCGGGACGAGTCGGGAACGGTGTGTCCGGTCCGATGATAGCATTAGTAGTCCTCACTATTCTGTTAAATAGTGTGACAATAAATGTAATGAGGACTCCATTGAGAGTGGATATTGTCTAGAAGGTAATATTCTTGTTTAAACTCTCAGTTTATATTATGTCGTATTTTACACGACAGTTGTATTATTTAGTTATATTTGTATTTTTGTACCATGTATTTGGTGACTCAAGATGGGTGATGTATACCTGTTTTGGGGGCATCATAGTTGGTCTCAAAGCTTAGGGATATGATCCCTGGCCGAAATGTGAGACAAGAACTAGGAGGGGAAAGACGGGGAATTCCTTCGCTAGTATGACCTACCTAAGTTTATTTGGTATTTAATTGGTCGGTCAGAGTATAGGGATAATATGTGATATATCAATTAACCCTTGTTTTGTGACAGGGTTTGAAAATGGCATCTGAAAATGTTGAGATAAGTAATGGAACAAAATAATATAAATGTATCGTAGTACGAGGCTAAGTTTGCGGAGTTATCCCGGTTTGCATCCCATTTGGTCGATAATGAGGAGCGAATGACGCGAATGTTTCTAAGTGGTTTGAAACCCGATATACGTCAATACATCATTTCTCATAAACTTTATTTATATTAAGATGTTGTGAATAGGGCCCAGTTATTGGTGCGCGATAATGAGTTAGCGCAACCAAAAGGGAACGACCAACAACACGATAATAATCGTACCGGTGGCAACGACCATCGGAACAATGATAACCATCGTGGGGGAAATTATCATGCCAAGAATGATAACCACTTCCGTAGTAATCATGGCCAAAATAATAGAAGTGGAAATTTCAAGAAGAGAAGGTCACCTAGCCCGATTTTATCGTGCACCAAAGTCAAGTCCAGCTGGGAAGGTGGCACCAAAGGCGGATACAGACAAAACAAAGTCGGTGGTTCCAGGAAGAGCATTTTTCATGACTTCTCAAAAAGCGAGAAAACAAAACGAAGTTACAACCAGGTTAGTTAATTATAAATTCTTGCGAAGTTTATGCCTTATTAGATACCGGTTTTACCCATTATTTTATCTCTCTTTCTTTCGTTTAACGTTTAAATTTGACCCCAGAGAAGTTAGACTTTGACTTATCGGTTGAAACTCCGTTAGGAGAAACCTTCATTACATGTGATATCCAAGTCTTAGATGAGAGTCACAATTTTGAATGATATTTCTATCGTTAATAAATTTCCTGACGTATTCTTGAAGACTTCTTAGCCTACTTAGAGCGTGAAATCGAATTTTGTATTGATCCCACTACAAAACCCATTTCTAAAATCCTCAAATATTTTTCTTCACCCAAAACGAACGTAACGTGTGCCAAAGACGTTGGCTCGAGCTGTTGAAGATTACGATCGTACCATTCAATACCATCGTGGAAAAGAGAACGTGGTAGCTGATGCATTGAGTATAAGATCGTATGTGAATATACGAACCCACGTGAAGATAACGAATATACGAATAGAATCGACTTTAATCGATAAAGTTAAAGCTGCTCAAGCTAAATACTCAGAGCTGATGAATGTGAAGAAGAAGGTTCAAGAGGGCGTTATTCTAGAAGCAAAACTCGACGATGAGAGGAAATCTCAACCCTCGATTTAATTGGCCCATTTGAAATCCTCGATCGAGTAGGAACTGTGGCTTATAGACTCGTTTTACCGTCAAGTATGTCGCGTGTTTATAACGTTTATCACGTACCGATGTTACGTAAAGATGTGGACGACCCGAACCACATTATTGATTAAGAACCGGACGAGATAGCGGAAAATTTAACGTATGAGGAGATACATGTTAAAATCTTAGATAAGAAGGATCGTATTTAACACTCAAAGGTTATACCTCAAGAGTTAGAATCTGAAATGAAGTCAAGGTATCCTCATTTCTTCGGCATACCAAGTACGTACGTAAATTTCGAGGGCAAAATTTCATAAGGAGGGGAGATTGTGAGACCCCAATTTTTATGAATAAAGATTTAAATTTCTCGAAATATTTTTTTTGAATATTATGGTATAGATTTGATATAATGTTATAGTTGTGGGTAGTATTTATTAATTTTGCAAAGTATGTAAGTTGTTATAAAGTATTCATTTGGTCGGGGAATATTCTTTTTGTCGGGAATATCCATACGACAGCACAATCATTAGTGAATCCACAACGGAAGTATTGTCATAGTAATAAAATGACATAATTAATTTTATGAAAATAATGGTGGAAGTTTACCGTTAAAACTGTTGAACTACTCGGTAGTAAAAGTATAGTAATATGCGTGGTTGCATAGTAGCACACGGTATTGGTTATTGATGCTTACGTGATAAGTCATTCAGTTATACTCAATTATTTCTATAGTAATTGCTGCATCATATCTCTCATATTATTGATTCGATTATTGTTACAGTATCATCTGCATTATATGATATATTATTAAATCAATAATTAGGATGACAAAGTTATTTATATTATTAAATTTGAATATTTACAATGTCTAGAAGTTCTGCCAAGGAGAGGTTTGGTCACCTAATTGCGTGCCAATAGGGAGAAATCCTTATTGGAAAGCCCCCTCTTTCCTGGGAACGACCTGGTTGTTAAATATTGTGAGTTATAATATTAATGATGAATAACTTCGTGTTGATTAAAGATGAATTTGATAGTTCCATTGTGTCGGGATTATTTATGTTAGTAGAAATCGACATTTATTTCGATAATAATTGATGTCTGGAGATTAATTGGGATATTAATTGAATATTAATGGTATTTAATTTATTTAATTAGTTTATTAAATAAATTAGAGAAAAATTATTTAATATTATGAAAAATCATTTTAAATAAGAATAATGTATTTAAAAATATTTTGCGTTATAAAATATAACTTTAATATTTTTAGAGAATTTTCATTAATAATTTAATATTAATGATATTAGATTTATTTAATTATTATATTAAATAAATGAATTAAAAATTATTTTATTGATTTAAAAAATCATTTAAAAATTAGAAAAATGATTTAAAAATATTTTAAGTTATAATTAATGACTTTTAATATTTGGTTGATAATTTCATTAATATTTAAATATTAATGGTGATGATTTAAAATAATTTTTAATTATTTTAAAAATTATGTAAGTAGAATAATGATGATTTAAAAATATTTTAAGTTATTAATAATAACTTTAATATTTTGACAAGTATGTCATTAATATTTTATATTATTAAATATTAATGATGATAGGGTTATTCGATATTTAAATCATTTAAATATGATTCCAGTGTTTGAAAAATTATTATAAATTATAATAATTGTTTGATAATTATTAAATGCTTCCGAAGAATATTATAAATGATATTTGACTTATCTAATATAATATTGAAGCTTTGAAACAGAATTTAATTGACAATAACTGTGTTAATTGTTTGGATAGGTGACGAACATTAATCGAGAATGGACCAAGTCCAACCGAATCAAATAATAATTAGACTTGATAAGTGTTTATATAGGTTAGAAACACTGATGTGACTATGTGATAATGTGTCTTGGAGAAGATTGATTTTGAATTATAGTGTTGCGTGTTATGAAATATTGTGCTAATTGTGAGATCGATATTATTGGTTATAGGTCTTTCGAAAGCAGATAAGTTTATTCTGTAACTGTAATCAGCGGAAGAGGCAAGTTTCCTAACTCAACCTTGAGTTAAAATTGTTTAATTATTATAGTGGTTAATTATTGTTAATTATACCACGTCCAAGAATTTATTGTTAATTATTCGCAGTCAGTGCATGTTTAATAATTCAAATTGAATTACTGATTCAGAAAATATATATTCGTAGAATTACTGTTGTTTGATATTCATATCTGTAGAACCTAATATTGACAGGATAGATAATTTATGTTTATTGTCGAATTATATTGAGAAATATCTTAGCTAATTATTCTGGCTAGACAAAAATTTGTTAGAACTTGATAGGTTCGAGAAGAGAAGAGAAGAGAATTTAATTATTATTGATAGATCAAAGCCAGTTGTATCGGCTAGATCGAAAAAGAAAACTTGATAGGTTTGAGAAGAGAAGTGATTAGATATTGAAATCAATGAATTTCGTTGTTAAATCAAATCTTGATTCTAAGACTGAGAAGAACAACCTTTTATACAAAGGGAATTTTTTGATCGTATATTTGATCATTGCGCGCGACTTAAGTATTATGCATAATATAGGGTACAAGGAGTTGGTTGACTCTATGTACTTACAGAGGGGTATGATTTAATCTTTATGGTTATCTGATACACATGAGTATATGTCAAAGTAAATCTTTGATAGATACTCGAGAATAGAAGTTCAAGAACCAATGGATCGCTCATCATAAATCTGGAAAACATTCCACTTTGCTATTTCGTAGGATTAATTCTTGATTATTCATTTAAATATTGTGAGACCTCAAATTTTATGAAATGAAAGTATTCAATTTTCTTATAATTATTCTATTTAGTAAATGATTAAATTGATAAAAGGTTAAAGTTAAGGGTGATATGTGAAAAATTTTCAAAGTAAACAAGTTGTCATAAAATAATCGGTGATAAAAGTATAGTAATACGCGTGGTTGCATAGTAGCACACGGTATTGTACAATATCTTTGATTATTGATGCTTACGTGAGAAGTCACTCAGTTTTATTCAATTATTGTCACAGTATCATCTGCATAATATGATATATTATGAAATCAATAATTGAGACGACAAAGTTATTCATATTATTATTTGTAATATTGAAAATGTCTAGAAGTTTTATCAAAGAGAGGTTAGATAATCTAATTGTGCGCCAATAGGGAGAAATCCTTATCGAAAAGTCCCCTCTTTCCTGGGAACGACCTGGTTGTTAAATATTGTGAGTTATAATATTAATGATGAATAAGTTCGTGTTGATTAAAGATGAAATTGATAGTTTCATTGTGTTGGGGTTATTAGTGTTAGTGGAAATTGACATTTATTTCGATAATAATTCATGTCTGGAGGTTATATTGACCAATTGGGTAATTAACCGAATAAATGAGCAATTAAATGCTATTAATTCACATGCTTATAACTATGTGTTCACATGTGTGTATTATTGATTCACATGATTTACTATTAGGGGAATTAGTGCAAGATTGATAATACTTGCATGACTAAATTAAAAATGGAGGTATAGATGAAGGTAATATACTATAATTAGTTTTTTTTTCACATGATTATACTATTGAGTCACATGAATGAACTATTAATTCACATGATTTACTATTAGGGGAGGTGGTGCAAGTTTGATAATACTTGCAGGACTAAATTAAAAATGAAGAAAAAGAGGAAGGTATTATACTGTAATATTTTGAGCCCCAAAACGTGCAATTATCGAAACTATATTTTCCTATAAATATAAGCTCATTCTTCTTTCATTCTCACCAATTCACTAAGTCTCACAAGAGCAATTATTATAGAGATATTATAGAGAGAAAGAAGAAGAGAAGTCCGCTACCTCACTATTCCAGTATCCATTTTTCTTCTAAGGTAAGGGGTGTTATTTCCTTCGTATTCATGAAGAGAGTTATTTTCATTCAATACTCGTAAGGGTTGTTATTCCATTCTTTATTATTTTGTTGGAATAACCTGTCTATGCGGACTACCGTATGCATGGTGAATGACCCTTCGTATTCATTCTTTATTAAATTGTGAAAATGATCTGTCTACGTGGATTACCACATGGCGGGTGAAAATCCATTTGTAGTTACATATATTCTATTATACTCATTTGGTTAAAGTCTTGGCTTTTATACTCCATGAAATTAGTAGAATATCCTTGATATTTGCGCTTCATCCAGTATCTTTTCATGGAAATATTCTTCTGAACATTATTGAATTTTACTCCACAAGGCAGTATCATGTTGACAATTTGAACGTTATTGAATTCTGGATAAATTAAATTATAAATCTTTAAAATTTATCCTTGAACTTGTTTTATTGAATTATTATGTCATAGTCATCATCCTCATGCTTATATTGTGATGAAAGTCAACTTTGGCTTACGTGCATATATGGACTTGGTATGATTATGACCAGGGATTATTATGTATAATCATGACCGTAATGTAACAAATGATGTGGTAAAAGTCTTCATTGGCTTGTAGTTCATTGATGGAGAATTGTTGGTATGATTATGACCAGGGATTATTCGATATAATCATGACCATTGATGATTACATGAATATCCTTAGCCGTGGTGCAGGGATGATTCAATTTTATTTATTAAGCTGAGTCTCAGCGATAAAGTTGATGAAAAACTTTTAAATCATAGAAGATAGTAGATATCATGCTCTACTTGACTCTTCTAATGGATTGTTTATTCCGCTGCAGTTGTTGATCTAAAACTTGTTGTCTATTGTATTGTGACGCCCCCAAAATAGGTATACACAACACCCATTCTGAGTCGCCAAATACATGGTACAAGAAGCAAACTACAACTTCAATAATACAAATGTCGTGTGAAATACGACAATATATACTGTGAGTTTAAATATAATATTGTCTTCTAGACAATATCCACACGCAAATAAATTCCCATCATAATTATTGATACATTATTTTACAAAACTGGTGAGGACTACTAAACAACTCTCTCTAGAACCTTCATTCCATACCCCGACTAGTACTCGCTACATTCTCGCCTCCTGAGAAGAAAAATGGAACAACAAGGAAAAGGGTGAGCTCAACTATCCCAGTAAAGAATACTATGACTAAGATAATATACAACAAATTATCGTTAGTCTCCAACAGGGAAAAATCTGATAGAATACAATAGACAACAAGTTTCGGATCAATATCATGCAGTGAAATAATAATTCATAGAAGAGTTACGTAGAGAATGAAATCTACTATAATCTATGAATTCAACGATCCATCATCAATATTTTATCCTGTAACATCAATCAATATTCATCTCAAATCAAATATTCATCTTTGCACTACTGAGCCAAAGATATTCATCAATCGGTCATGTTCATCTCAACACTGTTCATCTTTGCACTAAAGGCCAAAATATTCATCGATCAATCATGTTCATTTAAACACTGCTCATCTTTTTGCACTACAAAGCCAAAGATATTCATCAATCGATCATGTTCATCTCAACACTGCTCATCTTTGCACTACTGAGCCAAAGATATTCAATAATATCATCATTTAAGGCCGAGGATGATGAAAAATATTTTTAAAGAAACGAATCCAGTGAAACAAAATGACAAGGATTAAGGATTAAGGATTCGTACTTTGTTTTATCCATGTCCAACAATACCTCAAAAATAATCATAGTGGTGTAAAATTCAAGAATAATCAAAACATGGATACAATCAAAGCTAGTATCCGAATAGATATTTTGAATGAAAAGAAGAAATTTTATATTTAGATTGAATAGTGTCAGATATCGTGAATAGTCTCAGTATCACGTGAATAGTAACTCAACACCAAAAGATAGAAATTCCACAAAAACATCTTTACGCTTCATGAATAGTACTCGTGAATAGTAACTCATGAATAGTAACTCATGAATAGTAACTTCGTGAATAGTAACTCATGAATAGTAACCCCAGACATGAAAAAGTTCCAAATTTGATAAAACTTCAGATCAACATTTCAAAGATAATGATATTGAAGAAATAATATCATTACTGAAAAAATAATATCCCTTACCTCAAAGAATCGAGATTTCGGAAGGAAAGGTCTCAAGTGATCTTTGAATGAAACTTATCTTGAAACAAAGAACTCTCAAAGTATCTAAATACTCACAAAATACGCGCTCAATAATATAGAGAGAAAGAGAAAACTTTGTTTCTGGTGTGATTTTCAATTCTAACTTAGCCCTCTATTTATAGGAAAATGTTAGCACGCCGAAGCAGACTTAACCTGCAACCTGATGGCTTTACCTGCTACTATTCCCACCCACCACATTTAAAAATTCAATTGAGCACATTTCTCACCAACCAAAAGTGGGGCCCACTCAATTCTAGAATTTTCCACCAAAATCAATTATAACCCTACTTTCCGAATCAAACACCTCTTAAAATTCATAACAAATCATTCGTTCATTTTTAATGGTTCAAAATTTGTGGACATATACTCAACTTATATATGTATAACATATCCAAAAATTACAACGATCCAACGGTCGGATTAAATATTATAACTCACACAATAAAGCTGTAATAACACCGATTTGATCTTTTAATACCTCCAATCCGACAAAATACAAATAAAACATCTCAAAGATTAATTCCTTCATTAATAACCACATAAATAAATCCATCATTTATATTCATATAAAATAAATATTTCCTTATCATATGAATCAATAATTAATTATTCACAAATAATATTACGAGAATCACATTTATAATGACCAGTACATTCCCGAGGAAAGAGGGGCTTTCCAATAAGGATCTCTCCTTCTTGGCGCGCAATTAGGTGACCAAACCTCTCCTTAGATGTAACTTTCTAGACATTGCCAATAATGTTATCTAATAATATTATTCAAATAATATGAATTATTGATCCGATAATGGGAAATCTTGTGTAGTGACAATTATTGAAACAAAGAATAATATAAAATACCAACGCAAAGAATTATTGAATCAATAAAATAAAATCTTGAGCAATAATTCACCGTAACAATTATTGAGTAGTGCCTTCTTACGTAAGGATCAATAATTCAATAATCATGCAATACTGGTGTTACTCTTGTGCGACCACGCGTATTAATGTATTTTAACCAATTATTCCAACAGTCTTAACTTAAATAACTACGCCAGTTATTTATAACCACCCAAACTTTGTCGTTTTCCTCATCCAATCGCTTTCAGTTATATGGGCCCACACATGGTCTGCAGGTCGTCATGAATATTCCCAAACGATCATTTAATATTCCACGACCAAACGAATATTCCCCGACAACAATGAATATTTTATAACCACTTGCTTATTTTGAAATATTTGCGTGCTTAACCCTTAACTATCCACATTAATCAAATCAACCCTTACTATTTCAAAATAATAAATAAAGGAAATTCCTTTTATTTAAAAAATTTGAGGTCTTACAACCTCCCTCCTTATGAAATTTCGTCCTCAAAATTGGCCTTGCGTACACAGTGTTTGAAAAGGTGAGGATACCTCACTTTCATTTCCGTTTCCAATTCCCGTGTCATTTCCTCTATAGCATGATTCCTCCACAAAACTTTAACTTGTGGTATGACCTTTCTTGGCGTAGGACATGCTCCTTCCTATCCAAAATCTTGACAGTACCTCCTCATACGTTAAGTCTTGACTATCTCGTCCTGTTCTAACTCTATAACGTTGTTCGGGTCTTTCACATATTTACGAAATACGAGATATGTGAAACACATTATGAACACGAGACATACTTAGAGGTAACGCAAGTCTATAGGCTACATTTCCTACTCGGTCAAGAATTTGAAATGGACCAATAAATCGTGGATTGAGCTTTCCTCTTTCCCAAATCTTGTAACTCCCTTCCATGGAGCAACTCGCAATAATACATGATCCCTACATTAAATTCCACGTCCTTTCGATGAAGATCCGCATAACTCTTTTGTCGATCTTGTGCCGCTCAGTATCGTTGTCGAATCATTTGGATCTTTTCGGTGAGTCATACGTACTAACTCGGGTCCCAACAATGTTGCTTCACCCACCTCATCCCAACATATTGGAGAACGACATTTTCGTCCATATAATGCTTGAATGGAGCCACACCTATACTTGCCCGATAAACTGTTGTTGTAGGAGAATTCCACCAATGGTAAATACTTATCCCAACTGCCCTTGAAGTCTAGGACACAGAGTCTTAATATATCTTCAAGAGTTTGAATAGTCCTCTCTGATTGTCCGTCCGTTTGGGGATGGTATGCCGAACTAAATCGCAAATCCGTGCCCATAGCTTTTTGCAAGCTAACCCAAAATCTTGAAGTGAATCTTGGGTCACGATCCAAAACTATGGATACAGGCATGCCATGCAACCTCACAGTCTCATTTACGTACATACTAGCAAGACGTTCAAGTGAATAAGTCTCCCGTATCGGCAAGAAATGAGCAGACTTGGCTAATCTATCAACAATAACCCAAATAGCATTAATGCCTTGAGAAACCGTAGGAAGACCCGTAACGAAATCCATGGTAATGTGTTCCCACTGCCATTTCGGAATCTCAAGTGGTTGCAACGGACCCTTAGGTACTAGATGCTCCGCCTTTACACGTTGGCAAGTTAAACACATCGAGATAAACTTTGCAATCTCTCTCTTCATATTGTTCCACCAAAATGTATGTCGAAGATCACGATACATTTTAGTACTTCCAAGATGGATTGCAAATGGTGTATTGTGTGCCTCCATCATAATCTTGTACTTCAAATCGTGAGTCGTTAGGAACACAAAGTCTAGAGTGGACTCAAGTATTCCTTCTTCATCAATTCTCGCTTACGGAATAGCTCCTTCTTGTACTTTCTTCTTCATACGCATCATTGGCCTCACGGGTTCGGTGGCTTGGCAGCTTTAACTAAAGTCGATTATACTCGTATATCATCACGTGGGTACCTAGAGTTTTCATCTCCATATCTATTATTTGTAAATTATACGAAATTAGTCTTTGACAATATCGTACTCGTACTTGTATACGATCTTCTACTCAACACGCCGCCTACCACGTTAAACTTTTCCGAGGATGGCATGGTACGAACATGTCTTTGAAATGAGTCTCCTCTTGAGTTCTTCGAAGCTCTTCCCACATTCATTGCTCCATTCGAATTTTGTATCTCTACGAGTTAGCTACGTTAATGGAATAGCGATTCGAGAATATCCATCAACGAATCTCCGATAATAACCAACTAAGCCTAGAAAGCTACGTATTTTGATTACTGACTTAGGTTGCTCTCAACTGTGACTCATATCCCAATCTTGGATAACACGTCACAATGACACCTATCAGTTTACTATCGCACGAATATGACGTCCCTTACAGAGAGTCTGGCTTCGGTGCATTCCACAAAGGAAGTCACAAGATAAAGGCTCAGATACCAAATTCTATAGTTGAATTTTTAACTCCTGAAGTTCAATAGGAGCCATTCGATATGAGATTTTAGAAATGAGTTTTGTACCGGGTTCAAATTCGATACAAAATTTAATATCAGGCTTCAAGAAATTCTTCAGGAAATACGTCAGGAAAAATCAATAACAACAAGAATATTATTCAAATCTGACGTGTCTTTATTCAAATCCATAACATGGACTAAGAAAACTTGACATCCGTAATAAACGAATGACTTCATGGCTTGATATGAAAATGTTTGACTACAATGGTTTGACTGCTTGAGTTCGAATAACAGGTTGGTTAGGAATATAAAAACTAACAACCTTACGAAAGTAATCAATTTCGGCATGATGAGTAGTTAACCTTAAAATCACATCAAAAGCAAATATCTCTATAGAAATAAGGTTAACAGGTAATGTGATAGTGCCAACCTGAGTCAAGCAAGATTTTTAAACAACGGATGTAATGAAAGTTTCTCTAGCAATCTGAGTCTCCATAAATAGGTCAAAGTCTAATTTCTCCGTAGTCAAGTTCAAACGTTGAGCGCAGCAAAGAGAGATAAAAGAATGGGTAGAACCAGGTATCTAGTAAGGTATAAACTTCGCAAGAACTTATAATTAACTAACTTTTGTGCTAACCGTTCGGGTTCCTCGCATTTTTGACCGGGCCATGAAAAAGCGCTCTTCCGATGTCGTTGACTTTGACTTTTCATGTCCGCCTCTGGTGCCAACGTCCCAACCGGACTTGATTTAGCTATAGGACAAAATCGAGCTATGTGACCATCTTTTCCACAACTAAAACATACCTTGGAAGGCTTTGAAACAGTTTGACCTTATATGTCCCTCCTCTCGCATCTCGTAGCATCTAACCGGCGATCGTTCTCTTCCCTAGAATTTGTTGGTGGTCTTTGATCTTTCACGCCGCCGACGCCTTCCGTCATCGTTAAATCTTCTCTTTTTAGATTGGACATCTCTTTCCATAATATCAACGCGTCGTGCGGCTTTTTACCCATGCATCACTCATTCTCACTCGTTCGATTATTTCTTCTTTCACTTCGATTCGGCTTTATCATCTTATACTCGCCAAAGAGTGCTTCATTCAAGCATCACGTGTCGGGTAACCTGAAGCTTGAATCGTTGCATCCTTTTGCTCCACGACGCCTGCAATTCTTGACTGCTCTTCTAACTCATGAATACGATTTTGCAATTCTATATTTTGATCATAAAATACCTCTAATAAACTCTCTTGGTACCTCTTCTTCCTCTTCTTCCTCACTCTCACCGTTACATCCGGGATTATCTCGGGTGCAACTATCAATTCTTCACTCATCACATTATCCTGGTTGGCGATTAGAGGTGTCTCCACGATCTCATTCACTCCATTGTTAACGTTCTCGTGACCATTCTTAAAAACTATCATAAAACAAGGGTTAATTAAATAAATTAACAAATCACATAATACCCTATATTATGACCAACCAACAAATAAGCTTAGGTAGGACACACTAGCGAAGGATTTACTCGTCTCTCCCTCTAGTTCTATTCCCCGATCTCCGCCAGAGATCATATCCCTAAGCTCGATACCAAACTGGCGCCCCAAATATAGGTATACACAACACCCATTCTCGAGTCGCCAAATACATGGTACAAGAAGCAAACTACAACTTCAATAATACAAATGTCGTGTGAAATACGACAATATATATTAATGAGTTTAAATATAATATTGTCTTCTAGACAATATCCACACATAAAATAAATTCCCATCATAATTATTGATACATTATTTTACAAAAGCCGGTGAGGACTACTAAACAACTCTCTCTAGAACCTTCATTCCATACCCCGACTAGTACTCGCTACATTCTCGCCTCCTGAGAAGAAAAATGGAACAACAAGGAAAAGGGTGAGCTCAACTAGCCCAGTAAAGAATACTATGACTAAGATAATATACAACAAATTATCGTTAGTCTCCAACAGGAAAAAATCGATAGAATACAATAGACAACAAGTTTCGGATCAATATACGCAATGAAATAATAATTCATAGAAGAGTTACGTAGAGAATGAAATCTACTATAATCTATGAATTCAACAGTCCATCATCAATATTTTATCCTGTAACATCAATCAATATTCATCTCAAATCAAATATTCATCTTTTTTGCACTACTACAGCCAAAGATATTCATCAATCGGTCATGTTCATCTCAACACTGTTCATCTTTGCACTAAAGGCCAAAGATATTCATCGATCGGTCATGTTCATTTAAACACTGTTCATCTTTGCACTACTGAGGCAAAGATATTCATCAATCGGTCATGTTCATCTCAACACTGCTTCATCTTTGCACTCTGGGCCAAAGATATTCAATAATATCATCATTTAAGACCGAGGATGATGAAAAATATTTTAAAAAACGAATCCAAAGAAACAAAATGACAAGGATTAAGGATTAAGGATTAGTACTTTGTTTTATCCATGTCCAACAATACCTCAAAAATAATCATAGTGGTGTAAAATTCAAGAATAATCAAAACATGGATACAATCAAAGCTAGTATCCGAATAGATATTTTGGACGAAAAGAAGAAATTTTATATTTCTAAATTGAATAGTCTTAGATATCGTGAATAGTCTTGAGTATACGTGAATAGTCTTGAAGATCGTGAATAGTAACTCAGACACCAAAAGATAGAAATTCCACAAAAAACATCTTCACGCTTCATGAATAGTACTCGTGAATAGTAACTCATGAATAGTAACTCATGAATAGTAACTCGTGAATAGTAACTCATGAATAGTAACCCCAGAGCATGAAAAAGTTCCAAATTTGATAAAACTTCAGATCAACATTTCAAAGATAATGATATTGAAGAAATAATATCATTACTGAAAAAAATAATATCCCTTACCTCAAAGAATCGAGATTTTGAAGGAAAGGTCAAGTGATCTTTGAATGAAACTTGTCTTGAGCAACAAAGAACTCTCAAAGTATCTAAATACTCACAAAATACGCTCAATAATATAGAGAGAAAGAGAGAAAACTTTGTTTCTGGTGTGATTTTCAATTCTAACTTAGCCCTCTATTTATAGGAAAATGTTAGCACGCCGAAGCAGACTTAACCTGCAACCTGATGGCTTTACCTGCTACTATTCCCACCCACCACATTTGAAAATTCAATTGAGCACATTTCTCACCAACCAAAAGTGGGGCCCACTCAATTCTAGAATTTTCCACCAAAATCAATTATAACCCTACTTTCCGAATCAAACACCTCTTAAAATTCATAACAAATCATTCGTTCATTTTTAACGGTTCAAAATTTGTGGACATATACTCAACTTATATATGTATAACATATCCAAAAATTACAACGATCCAACGGTAGGATTAAATATTATAACTCACACAATAAAGCTGTAATAACACCGATTTGATCTTTTAATACCTCCAATCCGACAAAATACAAATAAAACATCTCAAAGATTAATTCCTTCATTAATAACCACATAAATAAATCCATCATTTATATTCATATAAAATAAATATTTTCTTATCATATGAATCAATAATTAATTATTCACAAAGAATATTACGAATCACATTTATGATGAACCAGTTGCTCCCGGGAAAGAGGGGCTTTCCAATAAGGATCTCTCCTTCTTGGCGCATGATTAGGTGACCAAACCTCTCCTTAGAGCGTAACTTTCTAGACATTGCCAATAATGTTATCTAATAATATTATTCAAATAATATGAATTATTGATCCGATAATGGGAAATCTTTGTGCGGTGACAATTATTGAAACAAAGAATAATATAAAATACCAATAGCGAAATTATTGAATCAATAAAATAAAATCTTTGAATAATAATTCTTCGTAACAATTATTGAGTAGTGCCTTCTTACGTAAGGATCAATAATTCAACAATCTTTGCAACCACGCCAGACATTCTGTATTTTAACCACCGGGTATTCCAATGATCTTAACTTGAAACAACTACGCTTGATTATTTATAACCACCCAAACTTTGTCATTTTCCTCATCCAATCGCTTTTCCGTTATGGGGCCCACACATGGCTTTTGCTAGCAAATCGTGCGAATATTCCCAAGCAATCATGAAATATTCCACGACCAAACGAATATTCCCCGACAACAATGAATATTTTATAACCACTTGCTTATTTTGAAATATTTGCGTACTTAACCCTTAACTATCCACATTAATCAAATCAACCCTTACTATTTCAAAATAATAAATAAAGGAAATTCCTTTTTATTTAAAAAAATTTCGGGGTCTTACATTCTATCAGTTGTTATACTGTTGAAGGCTAAGGATAATTTATTTTGCATTATCTTAGTAATAATATTTCTTACTGGGATAGTTGAGCTCACCGTTTTCTTTCATTGTTTTCTTCAGGAAATGAGAATATAGCTGGGACGAATCGGGAAATGAAGTGATGGTCCAGTATAAGTGGCTTTAGTAGTCCTTACTATTCTGTGAAATAGTATGATAATAATTGTAACGAGGACTCCATTGAGAGTGGATATTGTCTAGAAGGCAATATTCTTGTTTAAACTCTCAGCTATGTTTTGTTGTATATTACCCGATAATTGTATAATTAAGTTGTATTTGAATTTTGTACCATGTATTTGGCGACTCAAGATGGGTGATGTATACCTGTTTTGGGGGCGTCATAGTTGGTATCAAAGCTTAGGGATATGATCCCTGGCTGAGATGTGAGACAATAACTAGGAGGGGAGAGACGGGGAATTCCTTCGCTAGTATGACCTATCTAAGTTTATTTGGTATTTAATTGGTCGGTCAGAGTATAGGGATAATATGTGGCATGTCAATTAACCTTTATTTTAAAGATGTATTCTAGAATGATATCTGAAATACAAGAGATGAGGAATGGGAAAATCATGATACAGAGGGAATAACCAGGAAAGGTATAATCCGAATAGAAAGCAAGTTATTCTCATCTCTTTGAACTACCAGGTACGTAAATTTCGAGGGCAAAATTTTATAAGGATGGGAGATTGTGACACCCCCAATTTTATGAAATGAAAGTATTTAATTTTCTTATAATTATTCTATTTAGTAAATGGTTAAATTGATAAAAGGTTAAAGTTAAGGGTGAAAAGTGAAAATTTTTCAAAGTAAACAACTTGTCATAAAATAATCGATGGTAAAAGTATAGTAGTACGCGTGGTTGCATAGTAGCACACGGCATTGTACAATATCTTTGATTATTGATGCTTACGTGAGAAGTCACTCAGTTTTATTTAATTATTGTCACAGTATCATCTGCATAATATGATATATTATTAAATCAATAATTGAGACGACAAAGTTATTAATATTATTATTTGCAATATTGACAATGTTTAGAAGTTCTATCAAGGAGAGGTAAGATAATCTAATTGCACGCCAATAGGGAGAATTTCTTATCGGAAAGCCCCCTCTTTCCTGGGAACGACCTGGTTGTTAAATATTGTGAGTTATAATATTAATGATGAATAAGTTCGGATTGATTAATGATGAAATTGATAGTTTCATTGTGTTGGGATTATTAGTGTTAGTGGAAATCGATATTTATTTCTATAATAATTGATGTCTGGAGGTTATATTGACCAATCGGGGAATTAATCAGATAAAGGAGCAATTAATTGCTATTAATTCACATGCTTATAACTATGTGTTCACATGTGTGTACTATTGATTCACATGATTTACTATTAGGGGAATTGATGCAAGATTGATAATACTTGCATGACTAAATTAAAAATAGAGGTATAGATGAAGGTATTATACTATAATTTGTATTTTTTCACATGATTATACTATTGAGTCATATGAATGAACTATTAATTCACGTGATTTACTATTAGGGGAGGTGGTGTAGGATTGATAATACTTGCATGACTAAATGAAGAAAACGAGGAAGGTATTATACTATAATATTTTGAGCCCCAAAACGTACAATTATCAAAACTATATTTTCCTATAAATAGAAGCTCATTCTTCTTTCATTCTCACCAATTCACTAAGTCTCACAAGAGCAATTATTATAGAAAAATTATAGAGAGAAAGAAGAAGAGAAGTCTGCTACCTCACTATTCTAGTATCTAGTTTTCTTCTAAGGTAAGGGGCGTTATTTCCTTCGTATTCATAAAGAGAGTTATTTTCTTTCAATACTCGTAGGGGTTGTTATTCAATTCTTTATTATTCTATTGGAATAACCTGTCTACGCGGACTACCGCATGCATGGTGAATTCTTCTGTTTTTCCATTCTTTATTATTCTGTTAGAATAACCTGTCTACGCGGACTACTGTATGCATGGTGAATGACTCATCGTATTCATTCCTTATTAAATTGTGGAAATGATCTGTATATGTGGATTACCGCATGGCGGGTGAAAATCCATTTGTAGTTTCATATATTCTATTATACTCATTTGGTTAAAGTTTTGGCTTCTATACTCCATGAAATTAGTAGAATATCCTTGATATTTGTGCTTCATCTAGTATCTTGTCATGGAAATATTCTTCTGGGCATTCTTGAATTTTACTCCACAAAGCAGTATCATGTTGACAATTTGAACGTTATTGAATTCTGGATAAATTAAATTATATATCTTTAAAATTTATCCTTGAACTTGTTTTTTTTGAATTATTATGTCATGGTCATCATCCTCATGCTTATATTGTGATGAAAGTCATCTTTGGCTTACATGTATAAATGGACTTGGTATGATTATGAATAGGGATTATTCGGTATAATCATGACCGTAATGTAATGAATGATGTGGTAAAAGTCCTCGTTGGCCTGTAGTTCATTGATGGACAGTTGTTGGTATGATTATGACCAGGGATTATTCGGTATAATCATGACCATTGATGATTACATGAATATCATTGGTCGTGGTGTAGGGATGATTCAATTTTATTTATTAAGCTGAGTCTCAGCGATAAAGTTGATGAAAAACTTTTAAATCATAGAAGATAGTAGATATCATGCTCTACTTGACTCTTCTAATGGATTGTTTATTCCGCTGCAGTTGTTGATCTAAAACTTGTTGTCTATTGTATTCTATCAGTTGTTATACTGTTGAAGGCTAAGGATAATTTATTCTGCATTAACTTAGTCATAATATTTCTTGTTGGGCTAGTTGAGCTCACCCTTTTCTTTCATTGTTCTCTTCAGGAAATGAGAATATAGCTAGGACGAGTTGGGAAATGGAGTGATGGTCCAGTATAATTGACTTTAGTAGTCCTCACTATTCTGTGAAATAGTGTGATAATAATTTTAATGAGGACTCCATTGAGAGTGGATATTGTCTAGAAGGCAATATTCTTGTTTAAACTCTCAGCTATGTTTTTTGTATATTACCCGACAGTTGTATAATTAAGTTGTATTTGAATTTTGTACCATGTATTTGGCGACTCAAGATGGGTGATGTATACCTGTTTTGGGGGCGTCACAAATATCGTAGAAAACCTTGAAAGCGTTGTACTCTTTCATTATAAGATGATTGTTGCGTAGAATGCGAGAAAACTTGTTATTTATTCCTATACCTTTATCGTATGTCTTAACTTGCGTGGCAAACTTGTTGCTCACCCTTGTAAAATAAAACTTTTCAGTTAGGGATGAAGTTGCAGAAGGTGTTGTGAAGAAGAATAAAGGCAAAGGCATCGCGATAAATTAGTTATGTTGAACATTATTATTATTATTTTGTATTGTAAACCCTTTTTATTTATCTGAAGGGTAATGTTGTAATGTTAAGGTTAGAGAACCTGGGACTTATGTATTAACAACATATGTTAATGAGTTATGTATTCCTATTTATACTTGAATTGGTAGTTAGATGTTAATATATTATGGATCGTGAGCACCAAACTCGGGGGGTCAGGTAACCCGGATTTGAGGGTTTCACAGCTGGGAGGGTGGTACCAAAGGCGGATACGGACAAAACAAAGTTGGTGGTTTTAGGAAGAGCGTTTTTCGTGACTTCTAAAAAAGTGAGTAACCCAAACGAAGTTAGCACGGGTTAGTTAATTATAAATTCTTGTGAAGTCTATACCTTATTAGATACCAGTTCTACCCACTCTTTTATTTCTCCTACTTGTGTTAAACGTTTAAATTTGACTCTGGAGAAATTAGACTTTGACTTATCGTTTGAAACTCCGTTAAGAGAAACCTTCATTACACCCACTATTTATAAATCTTATTTTATTCAAATTGACACTTTCATGTTACCTGTCGATCTTATCTCTTTGAAAATACTTGCCTTTGATGTGATTTCAGGAATCGACTGGTTAACTACTCATTATTCAAACATTGATTATTTTCGTAAGGTTGTTAGCTTTCATATTCCAAACCAACCTATTATGCGAATCCAAGCAACCAAACAACTAAAGTTAATCACTATCATATCAAGCCATAAGTAAAGAGCCCCGAGCCTTTCGCTGGTGACTTCCTTGTGTGGAATGCACTGAAGCCAGAGTTTCCATAGGCGACGTCGTGAATGACGATAACAAGTTGATAGGTATCAATGTGACGTGCTATCCAAGTCTTGGATGAGAGTCACAGTTTTGAATAATATTTCTATTGTTAATAAATTTCTGGACATATTCCTGAAGACTTCCTAGCCTACCCTTAGAGCGTGAAATCAAATTTTGTATTGACCACAGTACAAAACCTATTTCTAAAACCCTTAAATATTTATTCGCCTAAAACGACGTAACATGCGCCAAAGACATTGGCTTGAGCTGTTGAAGGTTACGACTATACCATTCAATATCATCGTGGAAGAGCGAACATTTTACCTGACGCGTTGAGTAAAAGATCATATACGTTTACGAGTGCGATGTTGTTAACACAAAAACCCATTTCGTATAACTTACAAATGATGAAGATAGAGTTAAAGACTCTAGTGACCCACATGATGATATCAAATATACGAGTAGAATCGACTTTAATCGATAAAGTTAAAGGCCACCCAAGCTACAGATCCGGAGTTGATAAATACGAAGTAGAAGGTTCAAGAGGGTGTTATTCTAGAAGAAAAAGTCGATGAAGGGAGAAAATCTCAACCCTCGATTTAATTGGCCCTTTTGAAATCCTCGATCGAGTAGGAACTGTGGCCTATAAACTCACTTTACCGCCAAGTATGTCACGTGTTCATAACGTTTTTCATGTATCGATGTTACGTAAATATGTGGACGACCCGAACCACATTATTGAATTATAACTAGACGAGATAGCGGAAGATTTAACATATGAGGAGATACCTGTTAAAATATTGGATAAGAATGAATATATTCTACGCTCAAAGACTGTACCTCAAGAGTTATAATCTGACGAGGTATCATTATCTCTTCGACGTACCAAGTACGTACATAAATTTCGAGGGCAAAATTTCATAAGGAGGGGAGATTGTGAGATCCCGAATTTTATGAAATGAAAATATTCAATTTTCTTATAATTATTATGTTATTTAGTAAATGGTTAAATTGATAAAGGTTAAAGTTAAGGGTGATATTTGAAAATTTTACAAAGTAAGGAAGTTGTTATAAAATATTCGTTGTGTCGGGGAATATTCAATTGGTCGGGGAATATTTGTTTTAACAGGGATTATTCGTACCACAATAGAATCATTGGTGGACCCCACAACGGAGGTATTATCGTAGTTAGAAAAAGACTGAAATATTTTTAAAAATAACAGCGAAAGTTTTACCGTTAAACTGTTGAACTACCCGGTAGTAAAAAGAGTATGATATGTATGGTTGGTTGCATAGTAGCACTGCAGTCTTGATTATTGATTCTTACGTGAAAAGTCACTCAGTTATACTCAATTATTTCTACAGTAATTGCTTCATAATATCTCTCATATTGTTGATTCAATTATTATTATTGTATCATCTGCATAATATTTATCATTATTAAATTAATAATTGAGACGATAAAGTTATTCATATTATTATTTGCAATATTGATGATGTCTAGAAGTTCTGTCAAGGAGAGGTTTGGTCACCTAATTGCGCGCCAATAAGGAGAAATCCTTATCGGAAAGCCCCCTCTTTCTTGGGAACGGCCTAGTTGTTAAATATTATGAGTTATAATATTAATGTTGAATAAGTTTATTTTGATTAAAGATGAAATTGATAGTTCCACTGTGTTGGGATTATTAGTGTTAGTGGAAATCGACATTTATTTCGATAATAATTGATGGATGGAAGTTATATTGACCAAATTGGTAATTAATCAGATACATGAGCAATTAATTGCTATTAATTCACATGCTTATAACTATGTGTTCACATGTGTGTACTATTGATTCACGTGTATGTACTATTAGTGGAGGTGGTGCAAGATTCATAATACTTCCATGACTAAATTAAAAATGGAGGTATAGATGAAGGTACTATACTGTAATTATTTTTTCCACATGTGTAGAACTATTGATTCACATGAATTTACTATTAATTCACATGATATACTATTAGGGGAGGTGGTGCAAGTTTGATAATACTCGCAGGACTAAATTAAAAATGAAGGAAAAGATGAAGGTATTATAGTGTAATATTTCAAGGCCCAAAATGTCCAATTATTAAAACTATATTTTTCTATAAGTAAAAGCTCATTTTTTCTTCATTCTCACCAATTCACTAAGACTCTTAAGAGAAATTATAGAGAGAGAAGTTATAGAGAGAGAAACTATAGAGAGAAAGAAGAAGAGAAGTCTGCTACTTCACTATTCTAGTATCGAGTTTTCTTCTGAGGTAAGGGGTATTATTTATTTCATATTCTGAAGAGAGAATATTTTTCGTATTCGTATGAATATTATTTTCGTTCAATATTCATAAAGAATATTATATTAGTTCAATATTCGTAGGAATATTATCTTCGTTAAATATTCGTTGGAATATTATTTTCGTTTAACAGTTGTAAAGGATAATATTTATGTTCAGTATTTATAAGGAATAATATTTTCTTCCATACTCTGTAGTATGTGAGTAATATTATTTCATCTCGTATTCCTGATTATACCCTCATTCTATTAAAGTATTGCTTCTATACTCCGTGAAATTAGTAGAATATCCTTGAAATTTGCGCTTCATTTAGTATCATTTCACAAGGATATTTTTTGAACATTCTTGTTAAATTTTAAGTTTTACATGCCAGAGTATTGTCCATGAGTACTATTCATTTATACGGTATTATTCACACAAGTACTATTCACGGGTACTATTCATAAAGTACTATTCATAAAGTACTATTCATGAGTACTATTCACGGGATACTATTCTCGAAGTACTATTCGTGGGGTACTATTCACCCGGGTAGTATTCACCCATAGTACTATTCATGACAAAAATTGATTTCTTTTCGGTCCAAATCATTTTTGAATTTAACTCCACAAAGCAGTATCATGTTGGCAATTTGAACATTTTTGAATTCTGGACAAATTAAATTATAAATCTTTAAAAATTTATCCTTTGTTTCTATTAATTGAATTCTTATACCATTGTCATCATCCTAATGCTTATATTGTGATGAAAGTCATCTTTGGCTTACGTGCATAGATGGACTGTTGATTAATATGATTATGACGAAGGATCATTCGATATAATCATGACCCGTAATGCTACAAATGATGTGGTAAAAGTCCTCACTGGCCTATAGTTCATTGATGGACAGTTGTTGGTATGATTATGACCAGAGATTATTCGGTATAATCATGACCATTGATGATTACATTAATATTCTTAGCCCGTAATGCAGGGATTATTCGATGATGTGGTTTATTTATTAAGCTGAGTCTCAGCGATAAAGTTGATGAAAAACTTTTTAAATCATAGAAGATAGTAGGTATCATGCTCTACTTGACTCTTCTAATAGATTCCTTGTTCCGATGCAGTTGTTGATCTAAAACTTGTTGTCTATTATATTCTATAAGTTGTTATACTGTTGAAGGCTAAGGATAATTTATTCTGCATTATCTTAGTCATAATATTTCTTACTGGGCTAGTTGAGCTTACCCTTTTCTTTCATTGTTCTCTTTAGGAAATTAGAATATAGCTGGGACGAGTCGGGGAATGGAGTGATGGTCCAGGATAAGTGGCTTTAGTAGTCCTCACTATTATATGAAATAGTGTGATAATAATTGTAATGAGGACTCCATTGAGTGTGGATATTGTACAAAAGACAATATTCGTGTAAAAACTCTCAGCTTATGTTTTGTCGTATTTTACATGACAGTTGTATAATTAAGTTTTTATTTGTATTATCTACCATGTAATTGGCGACTCAAGATGGGTGATGTATACCTATTTTGGGGGCATCACAACATGGCAAAGAACTGCCCGAAGAAAAGGATGGAAGGGAATAAGGGTGCCATTAGAGGTAAGTTAAATATTGGGGGTCCAACGCAGCCGGGTAGGCCGATGGCCCGTACCTGTAACATGACAGTCCAAGATGCGATGACATTAGGGGACATAGTCGCATGTATTATTCCAATCAACGACCTAAATTCTTACGTGCTGTTTGACTCGGGTGCTACTTGTTCGTTTATAGCATGTGATTTTGCTAGACGATTAGGATTACTTCTTGAAAAGTTGCCTATACCTTTAAATATTAAGGTAGCAAACGAAGAGATAATTCCTGGTGAAGATATTCATAGGAGTTGTTGCGTAGATATACGGGGTGTAAATTATCGGTAGATTTGATACCGATAAAGTTAGGAGAATTCGATGTAATTCTCGGAATGGATTGGTTAGTTAACCATGGGGAAATTATAGATTGTTAGAAGAAATGTATGAATATTAGAACGTTAAGACAACCTCATATAGTATTTTACGGGAATAGTTCGCCGGGACGTTCATGTTGTCTAAACATGACACAAACTAGGAAATTATTGAGGAAGGGATTTTTAGGTTATCTTTGTCATGTTGTTGATACCCAGAGAGTGGTAGAAACCATGAAACAAATACCTATAGTGTGACGCCACCAAAATAGGTATACATCACCTATTCTGAGTTGCCAAATACATGGTACAGAATACAAATACAATCTTAAATATACAACATGAGCTGTGAGTTTTAATACAAACATTGTCTTCTAGACAGTATTCAAACTCAAAATAAGTCCTCAATACATTTATTAACACACTATTTTATAGAATAGTGAGGACTACTAATGTTATCCTCTGGACCGTCACTCCGTTCCCCGACTAGTCCCTGCTACGTTCTCATTTCCTGAAGAGAACAATGAAAGCAAAAGGGTGAGCTCAACTAGCCCAGTAAGAAATATTATGACTAAGCTAATGTAGAATAAATTATCCTTAGCCTTCAACAGTGTTAATCTGATACAATATAACAAACATCAAGTTTAACTGCAGCGGAACAAGTAATCCATTAAAAGAGTCAAGTAGAAAATAAAATCTACTATCTTTTATGATTTAAAAAGTTTTTCATCATTTTTATCGCTGAGACTCGGCTCAATAAATAATCCATATCATCAAATCATCCCTGCACTACAGGCCAAGGATATTCATTAGTATCACGACCACGAATTATTCATGCACTACGGGCCAAAGATAATCGTGTTTTCATCAACGGTCCTGATCATGCCATAAAATAATTCATCTTTGCATCCTTGGCTGAAGAGAATCCATAGCCATAATCATAACAAAAACTGTCCATCAATGCACTACGGGCCAATGAGGACTTTTTCCACATCATTTGTAATATTACGGTCATGATTATACCGAATAATCCCTGGTCATAATCATACCAAGTCCATCTATGCACTACAAGCCACAGATGAATTTCAACATAATATAAACATGAGGATGATGACAATGACATAATAATTCAATAAAACAAGTTCAAGAATTAATTTATCCAGGAACTCATAACGTCCAAATTGTCAACAGGATACTTCTTTGTAGAGTAAAATTCAAGAATGCTCAGAAGAATATTTCCATGAAAAGATACTGGATGAAGCGCAAATATCAAGGATATTCCACTAATTTCATGTCGTATAGAAGCCAAAATTTTAACCAAATGAGTATCATAGAATATATGAAACTGCAATTGATTTTCACCCGCCATGCAGTAATCCACGTAGACAAATCATTTCCATGATTTAATAATAAATGAATATGAAGGGTCATTCACCATGCATGTGGTAATCCACATAGACATGTTATTCCAACAGAATAATAAAGAATAGAATAACAGAAGAATTCACCATGCATGCGATAGAACGCACAGACAGGTTATTCCAATAGAATAATAAAGAATGGAACCAGGTCATGCGTAAACGCACAAACTAGATATTCCAATAGAATAATAAATAACGGAACCAGGTCATACGTAAATGCACCGACAGGTTGTTCCAACAGAATAATAAAGAATGGAATAACAAAAGACTTCACCAGGCATGTGATAGACCGTACAGACAAGTTATTCCAACAGAATAATAAATAATGGAACCAGGTCAGGCGTAATACGCACCGACAGGATATTCCAACAGAATAATAAAGAATGGAATAACAAAAAAAAATTACCATGTATGCGGTACTTCACATAGACATGTTATTCCAACATAATAATGAAGAATGGAATAACAGCTCTTACGAGTATTGAAAGAAAACAATTATCTTCATGAATACGAAAGAATAATACCCCTTACGGGTACAACAAATAATATCCCTTACCTTAAAAAGAAGAGTATTCCGATGGGTAGGGCGGGAATATACTTGAAGAAAACTTGCACTATCTTCTACGCTCAAAGCTTTCTTTAACTATAAAGAAATACGCTCGAGATTACAGAAGAAGAACTCTCTCTATAGTTTCTCTCTCTAGAGTTTCAGTGAATTCGTAAGAAATAATGAAGGAATGAGCTTCTATTTATATGAGAATGGACTGAATAGTAACTAATTCATGAACGGTCCATATTGATTTACTTTTAATCGGACGGTCCATATTGATTTAATAAAATATTTAAATAAAACAAAATTTTTTAAATAAAATATAATATATTCTATTTATAATCTAATAAAACGAATAATTTTATAAAAGTATTATGTTTTATATATAAAAGATTTTACTATGCAAAACACTATGCAGTAACTATGTAACACTACTACGCATAATAAAATATAATATATTCTATTTATAATCTAATAAAATAAATAACTTTATAAAGTATTACATTTTTATATAAAAGATTTTACTATGCAAAATACTACGCGTAATAGAATATAATATATTCTATTTATAGTCTAATAAAACAAATAACTTTATAAAAGTATTATGTTTTATATAAAAAGCTTTTACATTTTATTACATTCATAATACTAATAAAACAAAACTCATCATTATTATTATAATTCACAATATTAATTGACGAGTTGTTCCCGTGAAAGAGGGGGCTTTTCTAATAAGGATTTCTCCTATTAAGCGCAATTAGGTGACCAAACCTCTCCTTGGCAGAACTTCTAGACATCGTTAATATTGCAAATAATAATATTAATAACTTTTTTATCTCAATTATTGATTTAATAATATATAAAATATTGACAATAATCAAATCAAATAACGCGAGATACTATGCGAGAATTATTGTAGCAATAATTGAACAAAAGCGAGAGTGACTTCTCACGTAAACATCAATAATCAATATCGTATTATACTATGCAATCACGCCGTACATCGCATTTTTTTACTACCGAGTAGTTCAATAGTTTTAACGGTAAAACTTCCGCCGTTATTTTCATAAAATAATTTTGTCGTTTTCTCGATCCGAATGATAATTCTATTCATGGGTCCACCAATTGATTGTCTTGGTTGTATGAATATTCCCAAACAAAAAAGAATATTCCCGACCAATCGAATATTATACAACAACTTGCATACTTTTCAAACTTTATAAATATTACCCACAACTATAACATTATCTCAAATCCACACCATAATTTTGAAAAAAATATTTCGAGAAAATTAAATCTTTATTCATAAAATTTGGGATTTTACAATCTCCCCTCCTTATGAAATTTTGTCCTCAAAATTTATGTACGTACCTAGTATGCCGAACAAATTAGGACACTTCATCAGATTCTAACTTTTAAGATATAACCTTTGAGTGTTGAATACGATCCTTCTTATCCAAGATTTTAACACGTATCTGCTCATACGTTAAATTATCTGCTATCTCGACCGGTTCTAAATTAATAATGTGGTTTGGGTCGTCCACATATTTACGTAACATCGATACGTTAAAAATGTTATGAACACACGACATACTTGGCGGTAAAACGAGTCTACAAGCCACAGTTCCTACTCGATCGAGGTTCAAATTGGCCAATTAAATCGAGGGTTGAGATTTCCTCTCTTCGTTAATTCTTGATTCTAGAATAACGCCCTCTTGAACCTTCTTCTTCACATTCATCAGCTCTGAGTATATAGCTTGAGTGGCTCTAACTTTATCTATTAGAGTTGATTCTACTCGTATATTCATTATCTTCACGTGGGTTCGTATATTCGCACTTGTAAACACATACAATCTTCTACTCAACACGTTAACTATCACGTTCGCCTTCCCACAATGGTATTGAATGGTACAATCGTAATTTTCAACAGCTCGAGCCAACGTCTTTGGCACGTTATACATTCATTTTGGGTGAAGAAAATATTTAAGGGTTTAAGAAATGGGTTTTGTACTAAGGTCAATATAAAATTCAATTTCACGCTCTAGGGGTAGGCTAAGAAGTCTTCAAGGATACGTCAGGAAATTTATTAACAATAGAAATATCATTCAAAACAGTGACTCTCATCCAAGACTTGGATAACACGTCACATTGACACCAATCAACTTACCATCGTCATTCACGATGTCACCTATAGAAAGTCTGGCTTCGGTGCATTCCACACAAGGAGTTCAACAACGAAAGGATTGGGGCGCTTTACTTATGGCTTTATATGATAATGATTGACTTTAGTGGTTTGGTTACTTTGAATTCGCATAACAGGTTGGTTAGGAGTATGAAAGCTAACAACCTAGCTTACAAAAAGAATGACGAGTAGCTAACCAATCAATTTCTAAAATGACATTAAATGCAAGTATTTTCAAAGAGATAAGATCGACAAGTAACATGAAAGTGTCGATTTGAATCCAACAAGATTTATAAATAGTGGAGGTAATAAAGGTTTCTCCCAACGGAGTTTCAACAGATAAATCAAAGTCTAACTTCTCCGGAGTTCAGTTAAAACATTGAACACAACTAGGTGTAATAAAAGAGTGAGTAGAACCGGTATCTAACACGGTATAGACTTCGCAAAAATTTATAATTAACTTACCCATGATAATTTTATTCAGGTTCCTCGTCACGAAAAAAAATGCTCTCTCTTAAACTAGCGGTTTTTGCTTGTCTAGGACATCCTTTGGCATCACTATCCTAGCTGGACTTGACTTAACTATACGACAAATTAACCTAGATGACCTTCTCTTCCGCAATTAAAGCACGCTTTGGGTTGCTGCGTACAATTTGGACGGATGTGTCCCTCATGTCTGCATTTGAAACATACGACCGGTGGTCGTTCTTCTTCCTTTAAAATGGGTGCTGGTGCTACTATGTTTCCATCATTATTGAACCTTCACTTCTTGAAATTTCCACTTCTATTATCTTGGCCATGATTACCACCGAAGTGGTTACCATTCTTGGCATAAAAATTTCCCCACCATGGTTATCATTGTTCCAATGACCGTTGCCACCGGTACGATTATTATCTTGTTGTTGGTCATTACCTTTTGGTTGAGCTGACTCATTATCGCGCTCCAATAACTGAGCCCTATTCATAACATCTTAATATAAAAAAAGATTATGAGAAATGAGGTATTGACATATATCGGGTTTTAAACCTCGCAGAAACATTCGCATAATTCTCACCTCATTATCGACCAAATGGGATGCAAACCGGGATAACTCCGCAAATTTAGCCTCGTACTGCGACACGATCATATTATTTTGCTCCAACTTGATGAATTTTACCTCCTTCATGTGACGAATACTTTCAGGAAAGTACTTGTCCTTGAACAATTCTTGGAACTTCTCCCAAGACATCTTGAGTGCCTCAGGCTAGGTACATTTTACGGATTCCCACCAATGATAAGCTTCTTCACGCAACATAAAGGTGGCGAATGAAACCTTTTGCTCCTCTGAGCATTCCAAGACATCAAATATCTTGGTGATCTGGTTTATCCACGTCTCTGCCTTAAGTGGATCTGGCTTTCCCAAAAACTTTGGTGGTCCCAGCTCCTTGAACTGCTTTGCGGTGACCAACCGTGGGTTGCCATTGTTTCCTCCTGCATTATGAACATGAGTCTCTCTCATCTAGTGTTGTATGAATTCTAAAAAGCTCCTAAATGTATCGTCGTTCGTCATTTGATCAGTGTTGTTGTTTACACGAGGATTATCGCCTTCCTGATGCACATTATCCTGATTATTGATCTGTGGATACTCAACGGTCTCTTGTGCTCCATTGCTATTCTCAATATTTTTAGATGTCATTTTCAAATACTGCCAAAAAACAAGGGTTAATTAACATATCACATATTATCCTTATACTCTGATCGACCAATTAAATACCAAATAAACGTAGGTATGTCATACTAGCGAAAGAATTCCCCGTCTCTCCCCTCCTAGATCTTATCTCACATCTCAGCCAGGGATTATATCCCTAAGCTTTGATACCAACTGTGACGCCCCCAAAATAGGTATACATCACCCATCTTGGGTCGCCAGATACATGGTACTGAATACAAATGCAAACTAATTATACAACAGTCGTGTAAAATATGACAAAACATATGCTGTGAGTTTTAATACAAATATTTTCATATAGACAATATCCACACTCAATGGAGTCCTCATTACATTTATTATTACACTATTTCACAGAATAGTGAGGACTACTAATGCACCATCTAGGACCATCACTCTGTTCCCCAACTAGTCCTAGCTACGTTCTCATTTCCTGAAGAGAACAATGAAAGAAAGGGTGAGCTCAACTAGCCTAGTAAGAAATATTTTGACTAAGATAATGCAGAATAAATTATCGTTAGCCTTCAACAGTGTTAAACTGATGCAATATAACAAACATCAAGTTTAACTGCAGCGGAACAAGTAATCCATTAGAAGAGTCAAGTAGAGAATAAAATCTACTATATTCTATGATTTTAAAGGTTTTTCATCACTTTTATCGCTGAGACTCAGCTCAATAAAAAATCCACATCATCAAATCATCTCTGCACTACAGGCCAACGATATTCTTTAGTATCACGACCACGAATTATCCATGCTCTACGGGCCAAAGATAATCGTGTTTTCATCCACGATCCTGATCATGCCATAAAAAAATTCATCTTTGCATCCTTGGCCGAAGATAATCTATAGCCATAATCATACCAAAAACTGTCCACCAATGCATTACGGGCCAATGAGGACTTTCTCCACATCATTTGTAACATTACGGTCATGATTATACCGAATAAATCCTAGTCATAATCATACCAAGTCCATTTATGCACTACAGGACACAGATGACTTTCAACATAATATAAACATGAGGATGATGACAATGACATAATAATTCAATAAAACAAGTTCAAGAATTAATTTATCCAGGAACCAATAACGTCCAAATTGTCAACATGATACTTCTTTGTAGAGTAAAATTCAAGAATGCTCAGAAGAATATTTCCATGAAAAGATACTGGATGAAGCGCAAATATCAAGGATATTCCACTAATTTCATGGAGTATAGAAGCTAAAACTTTAACCAACTGAGTATAGTAGAATATATGAAACTGCAAATGGATTTTCGCCACCATGCGGTAATCCACTTAGACATATCATTTCCATAATTTAATAAGGAATTAATACAAAGGATCATTAACCATGCATGTGATAATCCACATGTACAGAGTTTATTCCAATGAGAATAATAAAGAATGGAATAACGAAGAAATCACCATGCATGCGATAGAAATCACTTGACGAGTTATTCCAACAGAATAATAAAGAATGGAACTAGGTCATGCGTAAATGCACCGACAGGATTTTCCAACAGAATAATAAAGAATGGAATAATAAAAGAATTTTACCAATTATAGGGTAGTCCGCATATACAGGTTATTCCAATAGAATAATAAAGAATGGAATAACAGAAGTTCTCTTCATGAATATAAAATAAATAATACCCCTTACGAGTAAAATAAATAATATCTCTTACCTTAAAAAGAAGAGTATTCCGACGAGTAGGTCAGGAATATACTTGAAGAAAACTTGCACGATCTTCTACGCTCAAAGTTTTCTTAAAATCTAAAGAAATACGCTCGAGATTACAGAAGAAGAACTCTCTCTATAGTTTCTCTCTCTAGAGTTTCAGTGAATTCGTAAGAAATAATGAATGAATGAATGAGCTTCTATTTATAGGAGAATGGACTGAATAGTAATTAATTCATGAACAGTCCAGATTGATTTACTTTTAATCGGATGGTCCATATTGATTTAATAAAATAATCTAATAAAATAAAATCTTTTAAATAAAATTTAATATATTCTGTTTATAATCTAATAAAACGAATAACTTTATAAAAGTATTCTGTTTTATATAAAAAGATTTTACTATGCAAAACATTATGCAGGCACTATGCAATACTATGCATAATAAAATATAATATATTCTATTTATAATCTAATAAAACAAATAACTTTATAAAAGTTTTTTGTTTTATATAAAAAGATTTTACTATATGCAAACACTATGCATAATAGAATATAATATATTCTATTTATAGTCTAATAAAATAAATAACTTTATAAAAGTATTATGTTTTATATAAAAACTTATCATTATTATTATTATTATAATTCACAATATTAATTGACCAGGTTGTTCCTAGGAAAGAGGGGGCTTTCCAATAATGATTTCTCCCTATTGCTGGGCAATTAGGTGACCAAACCTCTCCTTGGCAGAACTTCTAGACATCGTTAATATTGCAAATAATAATATTAATAACTTTGTTATCTCAATTATTAATTTAATAATATATAAAATATTGACAATAATTGAATCAAATAACGTGAGATACTATGCAGCAATTACTGTAGTAATAATTGAACAAAACTGAGTGACTTGTCACATAAGCATCAATAATCAATCCCGTGTGCTACTATGTAACCACGCATACTACTGTACTTTTACTACCGAGTAGTTCATAAAATATTTTTGTCGTTTTCTCAATCAAACAATAATTCTGTTGTGGGGTCCACCAATGATTGTGCCGTTGTACGAATATTCCCCGACAAAAAGAATATTCCCTGAACAATCGAATATTATACAACAACTTGCATACTTTTCAAACTTTATAAATATTACCCACAACTATAACATTATCTCTAATCCACACCATAATTTTGAAAAAAATATTTTGAGAAAATTAAATCTTTATTCATAAAATTTGGGATTTTACATTAAGTACAGTCTTGATAACGAGGGGTTATTATGATTTGAAGGAAGAATTTGGGTTCCGAATGAGACGAAATTAAAGGAGCAAGTATTACAAGAGGCCCATAGTTCGAGGTTCTCGATTCATCCTGGGAGTACTAAGATGTATCAAGACCTTCGACAAAGATTTTGTTAGCCGGACATGAAGAGAGAGATAGTCGAGTATGTGAGTAGGTGCTTGACTTGTCAGAAAGTTAAGGCCAAACATCAATGACCAAGTGGCTTGTTACAGTCATTAGAAATTCGAGAGTGGAAGTGGGAAAATATCACGATGGATTTTATGGTGGGACTTTCAACTACAACGAAATGGTACGACGCGAATTGGGTAATAGTGGACCGGTTGACGAAGTCGGCTCACATTTTGCCAATTAGGGTCAAGTATAACTTGGACCAGTTAGCTAAACTTTATGTTAAAGAAATAATTTTTAGACATGGAGTACCAGTATTGATTGTGTCAGATCGTGATCCACGATTCACATCGAACTAATGGAGAAGTTTACAGGAGCAGTTGGGAACACAATTGAAGTTGAGTACGGTGTATCATCCAAAAACTGATGGATAGAGCGAGAGAACAATTCAGAAGTTAGAAGATATATTAAGATCTTGTGTCATGGATTTCAAGGGTAGTTGGGATGATCATCTACCATTAGTAGAGTTTGCATATAACAATAGTTACCATGCAAGCATAGGTATGTCGCCTTACGAAGCTTTGTGCGGAAGGAAATGCAGAACACCGTTGTGTTGGGACGAAGTGGGAGAACGACAAATGCTAGGGCCAGAATTGGTGCAGCAAACAACGGATATGGTGAAGTTGATACAAATGCGTCTAATAGCAGCTCAAGATAGACAGAAGAAATTTACAGACTCGCATCGAGAAAATAGGGAGTTTGAAGTAGGCTCTTACGTATTTATAAAGGTATATCTCTGGAAAGGAAAGATACGCTTTGGGAAGAAGGGAAAGTTAAGTCCAAGGTTTATAGGACCTTTTGAAGTGTTAAAACAGGTAGGTGAGGTAGCTTATATGGTAGCGTTACCTCCAGACCTAAAATGAATTTATAACGTGTTTCACGTATTGGTATTGCGTCCTTATAAGCCGAATTATAAGCACGTAATAAAATATGAGCCTATTCATATTGAGAAGGACTTAACGTACGAAGAGATGCAAATTCAAATCATCGATAGAAAAGAACAAGCTCTACGGAACAAAGTCATACCTTCCGTGAAGGTGTTATGGAAGAACCACGATGCCGAAGATGCAACGTGGGAACTTGAAGAAAAGATGAAGAAGAATTACCCTCACTTGTTTGTGTAATTTTTTTTTACGAGATTCTGGGGACAGAATCCTTATAAGGGGGCGAGAGTGTAACGCCCCAGAAAATCGAACCTTTTGTAAATACTTTTATAATGAATAAAATAATATTATTTTTTATTATTATGTGTGAGTAAGATGAATGTCGTTCTATAACCTAGAAACGTCAGAAAGTCGCAGTATTTTAACTACCTGATGGAATTAAAGTGTTTGAATTTCCAAGACAAAAATAAAAGTTTTCTTAGAAATTTTCCTAAAAACACTATTCATCGATTTCCGCTCGAGAATTATTTTTGAACTTCCGAGAAATAAGTAACGTTAAAAT
The DNA here is from genome assembly GCA_020205615.1 of Panax quinquefolius. NCBI lineage: Eukaryota > Viridiplantae > Streptophyta > Magnoliopsida > Apiales > Araliaceae > Panax > Panax quinquefolius. Next base: position 64,346 of record JAINUW010000716.1, on the reverse strand, counting down.
AACAAAGTGAGATGGATTATGTAATAATAATTCAATTATGGAAAATGTAATATTTAGCATGTGGACTTAGTTCGAGAACGTTGGGAAAATCAAGTATTAAGAATCTAATGTATGGATCGTATGATACGTATGTATTGTGTGAGGTAGTGTATACGAGTATGATACAAAATATTATACGAGTATATGGAATGATGGTATTTCGTATATTATAAATTAGTATACGAGTTAGAATACGAGAATTATACGTATAGTATATGTGATAAGGTTTTTAATTAAATGACATGGACTAGTACGATTGTGTAAACAATTGAATAGTCCAATAAACATTAAGGTGTAAGCCCAAGTGGTGGTTAATGTGAAGCCCAAAACAAATTAATGCAAGCCCACAAGAATAAGCTATGTAATTAAACTAGGCCCAAAGCTATGATTCAATGGGTAAAGCTAGATCCATGGGGCAACCCATGGGTGATCTTGGTTCCCAAGTGTTGTGATGACCAAGAACTTTATGTGGTGGCCAAGCATCTTGTGTAGGGAGTAAGTTTACTTAGGGATTAAGTATGAAATAGTAAGGAGGTTATTAAGGAGGTGGGAGGGCTTAAATGACCCTTTTACCCTAACTTTAAAAAATCCTATAGATAGAGGAGGAGATGGCTCATTACTTCTTTGTTAGTTTTCATCCAAGTTAAACAACTTAATTTGTATAGTGAATAAGAACTTTTAAAAGTCAAACTTCCATTGTTAGATTTCCAAGAAGAAGAAAGCTAGTCATCAAAGGTAAATGATCCTATGCCATTAGTCTTCTATCTCTACCATAATAGCTTGATAGAGAAGTGATGGTCATGTATGCTAAGCAATCATAAGAAGTGAATAAGCAATGGACTTAAGCTGAATAAGTCATGAATAAGTAAGATAAACCAAAATAAGTTATGAACTTATGATGATCAATGATGAACTTGTCATATGAAGTTATTATGATTGATAAGATGTAAGAATGTTGATTAAAGGACTTAAACCAATAATAAGTCACAAGGAATAAAATCTTGTAAATTATAATTTGTTAAGTTATGAACTTCTAAGGAATAAGACATAACCTAATTTTGAAGATAAGTTGTTGTAATATGTAGGTTTAGATGTCTAGTTAATGAATTAAATCCATTTCGATTGATGAACAAATCGTTAGTAACGAAGTTTTTCCAGAATTCACACGATTAGACGATAAACGTCAAATTCGTGAAATTCTCGGAATGAATGTTGAATTTTGTGTTTGAACTCAGAAACGTTAGTTTTCGATGGAGACAAGTCTTATTTGGCATTATAGAGTTGCGGACTCAAAAATGACCGGGTTCCGACTTAGAACGAAGAAATGAGCGTTGAACGTTCACGAACGTTTATCATTTTCGTTAAAAATGGACTAATAGGTGAATTTTTCGTTAATGAAGTCAAATAGATAAAATTCTTACATGAACATGTAGAGTATGTGATTTGTATACTATAGGCTCTTGAACGAGCCAATTCGGACTTATAACGAAGAAGTTACGAGCCCGGGAGTTTCACAAAAATAAAAATATGTAAAAAAAAATTGGTGGACAAAGTTGGCATCACGGCGCTAGCCCAAGGCCAAATAGATGGCGCCGTAGTGCTGAGCATGGCCGGGAAGATCTTTGTGACCTCTCTCGATGTTTAGCCGCAAGTGGCACCCCATCATTATCTTGAAGTTGGCGCCAGTGGCGCTTGAAATCGAGAAAGCCTACTAACGAGTAGCGCCGCGGCATGGATCAGAGTAGTAAAGTTGGCGCCGCAACGCCAGCCTTACGGTTTAGACAATGAAGAAAGTTTATAAGTATAGCATGAATGGTAATTGATTTACAATGAACTAAGGAACTTAATGAAACATTGTTAAGACATGTTTAAACCTTAAGTATGATCATTTAGGGTTGAAGTAAGTCAATTGTATGTGAACGTAAGAACGACATAACAGAAAGCCAGAACCAATAATAACAAATCTAATACGAAATTAGATTGAGAATAATGGTAAGGTTCTTTAGGAACTATGTATGTTATTCATGACCTAATGTCTTATGTGATGTTATCATCTACTGTAGAGACTTAAAGACTTAAAGTGCACGTGTTATAACTATAGCAGACACTAAAGGCAAGTATTCTAACCCTTGTTTCAGTTCAATCTGGACAAGCTTTTTAGTTCATGTATTCTTACGCATGAATTATTTTATGATAAAGTCAAAGCCAAGTCTTTCGGCTAGACTTACCATATGTTGGATTTCTTACAATCTATCAAATTATGGTCAATGTTTTACCAAGTTATATTGGTGTGGTTTTCAAATGAAGACTGAATATGCTAAAAATTTTTGTCTTCAAACGACAGGCACATGAGGTTGCCACAACTTAAACGTACAAACGTTTAATGAATGTAGTGTTGATCAATATTGAGTACTATAGGCTGATCACCTAGACGTGCTTGTAAGAAATGTCGGACTTATGGACTTTGTGCCGGAATGTCCTTTTCAAATAAAGTATGAAATGCTCAAGGTCTTGGACCAGAATTGATGTTTTACTGAATATTGTTATTATAAAACGTTTTAAAGAAAAGAGAAGTGCTATTTTGAATTATCAATAGTACTTCATAATTATTGTTCAGTTATTGAAGATATATGTTTTATGTGATTCAAGCATATTGTTAAATAGAATTGTTGTACTTGCTGAGCTAGTTATGTTCACTCTTGCTTGAACCATATGAACGCAGCTAAGATCGAACGAACCGAAGGCTCCGATAAGGATAAGGGCAAGGCGAAGACGAACCCATAGAATACTTATGTAATAGTATAGGTTTAATGTTGTATTATATTTGATAATATGACAAGAACAAATGTAATGGTTATAAAGAACATGGGGAATGCTAATATTATTTTGAATATATAGAAGACATATTCGTTCTTTTGAGGGTTTTCAATTGAATGTATGTGTGAATGGTAGTACCGTGTAGCACCATCTGTTGGGTTGGAAGATACCCGGATTTGGGGGTGTCACATGTTTGTTAACTGTGAAGCCCAATTAATTTATTAATGCAAGCCCAAAGCTCAAGTTAAACAAATTAAACCTAAGCCCAAGCTATGATCCATTGGATTAGGGTGATCCATGGTTTAACCCATGATCATGCGGTTATTCTTGGTGACCAAGATAATTGTGTAATGACCAAAACAATTATGTGATGACCAAGATATTAGTGTGATGACCAAGATATTAGTGTGATGGACAAGTATTTAATTTTGTGGGCAAGTTAACTTAGTACATAAGTAATGAATAGTAAGGAGGCGGGATTGGAGTATTGTCTAAAATATCCTAACTTAGCAAATCCTATAAATACTAAGCTTTGGATTTCATTTGTTGCTTGTTCTTTTTCATCCAACACTTTTCTACTTATTGGTTAGAGAGATTAAGCAAGAATAAGTTAAACCTCCATTGTTAGAAAAGAAAAAAAAAAGCTAGTTCAACAAAGGTAATAATCTTATGTCATTAGTCTTCCATCCCTAAAACTATAGGTTGATAAGAGAAGTGTGGATTAATGATCATATATGCTAAGAATGATAGGAATGAATAAAATAAGGACTTAAGTCCTAATAAGCCAAGAATAAGCACTTTATCCATAAATAAGCCAAGAATTAAGTAAGAACTTGTAAGACTTGTATCATGTTTACATGAATGAATTTGGTATGTTAAAAGTATGTAAGAATGATGGATAGAAGACTTATCATAAGTCATGAGAATTGAATTATATGTAGTTTATACTATGATAAGTTATAAACTCATGAAGAATAAGCCATAACTTATCATGAAATAAGTTGATGTAATATGTAGATTGAAATGTCAATATGATGGATAGAGATCATTTGAAATGATAATCAAATCATAAGTAATGAAGCTATTCCGGAATTTTCATGATTGGACGATAATCGTCGAATTCACGAAATTCTTGGATTAGAGGTCAAATTTTGATATTGAGTTCGGAAACGTTGGTTTTCTATGGGAACAAGTCTTATTTGGCATTAAAGATTTACGGACTCAAAAATGGCCGAATTCTGACTTAGAACGAAGAAACGAGCATTGAACGTTCACGGACGTTTATCGTTTTCATTAAAAAAAGAACTAATAGTTGAATTTTGAGTTAACGAATTTGAAAATATAAAATTTTTGCATGATCACGTAGAGTATGTGATTTATGAGCTAATTTATTTTGAACGAGCCAATTCAGACTTAAAATTAATAAGTTATGGCCCTAGAAAATTCATAGAATAAGTTAACTGAAGTAATAGTGTGAGGCTCAGGGTCCGCGCCACGGCATGACCAATGGAGCTGTTATCGGCGCTGCAGCGCGAGGTATGTATATGGCATACTAGGAAGTGGCATCATATACACGTCTCGATCTTTGAGAGTGGCCCCATGACCATGAGTTGAGCAGTAATGACTGGCGTCATAGCGCGCCATCATAGGGTTTGGTCAGGGAAGAAGGTTTGAATGTATAGAATGAATGGTAATTGTTTAAAAAATGAAGTAAAGCTTATTTATAGCATTGTGAAACCTTAATAATGATACATAAAGGTTGAAGATAAGTAATCAAATATGAACGTAAGAACAACGTGAACTATATTGGAAAGTCGGAACCTATAAGTAATAAATCTAATGCATGATTAGATTGAGAAGAAGGGTAAGATTCATTAGGAACTGTGACAACCCGAATTTTCATAAGTTATTAAAATAAGAATTTAATAATTGAAATTCTTATTACGATATGATTAATGTAACAATCTAGAATTATAATTATAATTATAAATATTTATTGAATTATATAAATATTTAATGGTTGTGTTTATTGTTGAATAAATATTTGTTTAATTTGACTGATTTGATTTGGCTAATTATTTGTTTAATAAATAATTAATGGGTTAAGGAAATTAATTGTTATGAGATAATATTCTAATTTAATTAATAAATTAAGTTGGAAAGTTTCTAATGATTAAATGGATTATTATAATGTTGTAATTTAATTTAGTAAATTAAGTGTGACCATAAACTATATTATAAATGGTTTATTAAAATAAATTAAAAGAGTTTAATTTAGTTTTGTCAAACAAGACTTATATATATTAAGTCTTTAAATTTTAAAAGGTTTTTGCCAAACAAAGCCTTATGGCTTTTGGATTTCTTTTGAATTTTGAATTTTATAATATTAATTAAATAAATAAAATATAAATAATATATATATATATATATATATATATATATATATATATATATTTGGGTAACTAATAACTTATTAGTGTAATAAGTGGAGCGTCAGTTTATATACGTTTTAAAATTGTACGCTGGTTTTATTTTATTATACATATACTGTTAATCGGCTTGGTTATTAGTTTTACGCTTTGAGTTATCTGCTAAATTGAGAAAAGAAAGAAAAGCTAGAGAGAGTTTTGAGAAAAATAAAGGTTCAGAGATTTTGAGAGAGTCTGAGAGATAGAAGCAACAAGAGCTGAATTCTTCAAACTATTTCTAGTGATTAACAAGAATTTCTTAACAACAAAAAGGTATGTCTATGACCTTAATATTAGATACTAATATATGTTTTAAGTTATAATATGTCTCTGTGTTCTTCTTTTTCACTATATATAAAGTTTTTACAAAATTCTTGTAAACAATGTTTTTGTAATTATTATACTAGCATATATGAATATATGATTGTATGTTTAACATGTATATAAGATTTTATGCTAATTACGTGTTAAAGAAAAAGGAATTGGATTTATAGTAAATATTCATGTATGAACGTGGTTGGTAGAAATATCAAAATTGTATATGTTAATTGTGAAATTATGAAATTGAACCTTGTAGATGATAATTGGGTAAGAAATTTAGAGAAACATAGTTTAAAGTAATCAGATTGGTTTGTCAGTAGGATTTACAGTGTTCATTGTGCTTATCAACTGTCAGTAATGGAGTTTTGTTTTAAAACATGTTTCAAAGAATTAAGTTTTCTAAAAACATTGTTTAATTGTTGGTAATTGATATATGGATGATTGTTAACGTTTATGTGTAATTTACGTGAAGTTATACACGTTAATTGGTGTTAGAAATTAAGATATAGCTTTGTTCTGTGTTTTGTTTTGGGGTGTTCTGTAATTCGAAGCCTCAGCACCAAGTTTCGCGCCCTAGCTCTGAATTTCGCGCCCCACCGCCAATTTTTACTCCTCAGCGCCAAAAATGGCCCAAAAGTTCTCACCCCAACACTGGAATTCGCATTCCGGTGCCACTGTCTCGCGCCACAGCGCTGGAAAAGTGGTCTGGGTCGGATAGTTTTGACCTCCTATAGTAAAATGGCCATAACGTTTTCATACGAATTCCGATCGAGGTGATTCAAGATGATTCAGAACAAGGACGAATAGACCTACAACTTTTGTTCTTTAAGGTTTTCAATTTGAGGTCGGTAATAGGGGTCAAAATGGTCATTTGTGGGACTGATATGTATTAGGAGGCAATCGGAGGGCGTCGGGAATGCACATATACAAATGTAGTGCTCCCGACGATAAAAGATGTTGTCCTAAGTTATAAAACATGAGTATTATTAAATATAATGATGCTTAACATGAATAAATGATGCATTAGATAAGTTGTATAACCATACTAAGTACACACAAGAGAGACGAATAAGGCGTGTGACGAATGAACGTCGAAACGCCGTGCCAAGTGTTAATGAACTTAAAAAGTGTTTCAATTCAATTGAAATGAAGATTATAAGATATGAAATGGATTTAATATAAAACCAATAAGTAGTCCTAGCAAGACTTAAGCACTTGAATGAACTTCGAGTTTGACTAAGAAGAAATATAGTGAGTTATAAGTCTAAAGTTAACACAATTAAATTGAATATTGTGTATTGATTAATAGGAAGGGTTATAGGATGTAGATTAAAGTTTACATTACAACTACTATGCGTTGCTATGTGACTAATAGTTGATGTGAATGATTATATAATTGTGTAGGGCACTTGCAGTATAGATAACCGTAAGTTGTTAAACTGTTATTGGTAAACAATGATCAAGGCAAGTCTTTCAGTTCCTATTTGCTATGTGAATTGTATTATTTTAAATCTTTATTGCAAAGAGCATGATGTGTTATATATATGTTGAATGTATGAAATGTTAAAGTCAATTTATGACTACGTTGTTTTACTAAAGCATGCTGATTGAGTAAGGAACTCAATCTTTATAATTGTTATATGAATTGTAGCATGTATATTATGTTAGTCTGATATTTATGAGATATATGTTGAGCACGTTATTATGAGCTACGTGATGCATGAAAACTTTTAGATTTTGCTGGGCTGTCGAGCTCAACCTTGCAAATAACCACTTTTGCAGGTTAAAGATTTAAGGTAAGGATATGTGCTACGTGAATTATAGAGATCCATATTCATGAAGATTGCTTATGTTTATGGGAAATGTATTTAATATTTTAAATGTAACATGTTGTTGAATTGTAAGTTGAGTTATCCGGTGTATATGGATACCTATTTATGATGTAAGACATAGTATAGTCATTTTGTTGTAATGATTCACGATATAAATTTGAATCGAAGAGATGTAATGTAAAGGTTGCGATTTAGGGCAATAAAGAAGGAAATGTATAAAAATTTTAATTATTTCACAAATTTCAATGGTTGTATTATCGTTTAATGATGTAAAATTAGAGGTTGAATGTATTATTAATGACCGAAGTCGAGAATTAAATTGTATGAATTTTGGGGTCGTTACAGTTGGTATCAAAGCTGATAGGTTAGAAACCCTAGGTAAGAGTACCTTAGGCTATAACCTCAGAAAAGAGAGGTGAAGATAAAGAAAGAATAAGCTCAAGTAGAGTTTGAATAATAAGAAGTTATTTAAGAAATTTTTAGAAAAGAGATTAAAGCATGCGTGAGAGGATTCAAAGAAGAATCCCGTAGAGTTATAAGGAATATGAATGTGGGGTTACAGAACTCCAATAATAAGGATATAAGGTGATAATAAATAGGCAATGTCTATAAGAAGAGAATGATAAAGAAGTTAAGAATAAAAATTATATTTAAGTATGGTACAATTGTACTCTTTAGTAGTTGTTGTATGGTAACTGATAACTTGAGAAAAGAAAGAAAAGCTAGAGAGAGTTTTGAGAAAAAGAAAGGTTCAGAGATTTTGAGAGAGTCTGAGAGAGAGAAGCAACAAGAGCTGAATTCTTCAAACTATTTCTAGTAATTAACAAGAATTTCTTAACAACAAAAACGTATGTCTATGACCTTAATATTAGATACTAATATATGTTTTACGTTATAATATGTCTTTGTGTTCTTCTTTTTCACTATGTATAAAGTTTTTACAAAATTCTTGTAAACCATGTTTTTGTAATTATTATACTAGCATATATGAATATATGATTGTATGTTTAACATGTATATAAGATTTTATGCTAATTACGTGTTAAAGAAAAGGAATTGGATTCTGATGAAATATTCATGTATATGAGCGTGGTTGGTAGAAATATCAAAATTGTATATGTTAATTGTGAAATTGTGAAATTGAACCTTGTAGATGATAATTGGGTAAGAAATTTAGAGAAACATAGTTTAAAGTAATCAGATTGGTTTGTCAGTAGGATTTACAGTGTTCACTGTGTTTATCAACTGTCAGTAATGGAGTTTTGTTTTAAAACATGTTTCAAAGAATTAAGTTTTCTAAAATCGTTGTTCAATTGTTGGTAATTGATATATGGATGATTGTTAACATTTATGTGTAATTTACGTGAAGTTATACATGTTATTTGGTGTTAGAAATTAAGACATAGCTTTGTTCTGTGTTTTGTTTTGCGGTGTTTTGTAATTCAGAGCCTCAGCGCCAAGTTTCACGCCTCACGAATTTCGCGTGCAACATAAATTCGCACCAACCTTCGAAATTCATGCCCAGCCCAATTTTAACCTCGATTGCCAAATATGGCCTTTAAAAGTTCGCTACCAACATTGGAATTTGCACCATAATGGCTGGAATTTGCGCCCATTACTGGAAAAGTTGTATGGGTCGGACAGTTTTGACCTCCTGTAGTAAAATGGTCATAACGTTTTCATACGAACTCTGATTGAGGTGATTCAAGATGATCCGAAATGAGGACGAATAGACCTATAACTTTTGTTCTTTATTTTTTTCAATTTGAGGTTGGTAACAGGGGTCAAAATGGTTATTTGTGGGACTAATATGTATTAGGAGGCAATCGGGTGGCGTCGGGAATGCACATATGCAAATGTAGTGCTCCTGACGATAAAAGATGTTGTCCTAAATTATAAAACATGATTATTAGTAAATATAATGATGCTTAACATTAATAAATGATGTATTAGATAAGTTGTATAAGCATACTAAGCACACACAAGAGAGAGACGAATCGAGGCGTGTGATTTAATGAGCGTCGAAGCAGCGTGCAAGTGTTAGTGAACTTAAAAAGTGTTTTAATTCAATTGAAATGAATATTATATGATATGGAACGGATTTAATATAAAACCAATAAGTAGTCCAAGCAAGACTTAAGCACTTGAATGAACTTTGAGTTTGACTAAGAAGAAATATAGTGAGTTATAAGTCTAAAGTTAACATAATCAAATTGAACATTGTGTATTGATTAATAGGAAGGGTTATAGGATGTAGATTAAATTTTACATTACAACTACTATGCGTTGCTATGTGACTAATAGTTGATGTGAATGATTATATAATTGTGTAGGGCACGTCTTGTACGACGAGAACCGTAAGTTGTTAAACTTGTTATTGTAAACAACGATCAAGGCAAGTCATTCAGGTTCTATTTGCTATGTGAATTTGATTGTTTTAAATCTTTATTGCAAAAGAGCATGATGTGTTATATATATGTTGAATGTATGAAATGTTAAAGTCAATTTATGACTCGTTGTTTGACTAAAGCATGTTGATTGAGTAAGGAACTCAATCTTTATAATCTATATATATGAATTGTAGCATGTATGTTATGTTAGTCTGATGTTTATGAGATATATGTTGAGCATGTTATTATGTGCTACGTGATGCATGGAAACTGTTAGATTTTGTTAGGCTGTCGAGCTCAACCTCACAAATAACCACTTTTGCAGGTTAAAGATTTAAGGTAAGGATATGTGCTACGTGAATTATAGTGATCCATATTCACAAAGATTGCTTATGTTTATGGGAAATGTATTTAATATTTTAAATGTAACATGTTGTTGAATTATAAGTTGAGTTATCCGGTGTATATGGATACCTATTTATGATGTAAGACTTTGTATAGTCATTTTGTTGTAACAATTCACGATATAAATTTGAATCGAAGAGATGTAATGTAAAGGTAGCGATTTAGGGCAATAAAGAAGGAAATGTATAAAAATTTTAATTATTCCGCAAATTTTAATGGTTGTATTATCGTTTAATGACGTAAAATTAGAGGTTGAATGTATTATTAACGACCGAAGTCAAGAATTAAATTATATGAATTTTGGGGTCGTTACAGGAACCATGTATATTTAATATTCATGACCTAATGTGTTATGTGATGTGATCATCTACTTTAGAGACCTTAAAGACTTAAAGTGAACAAACAATAACAGTAGCAGACGCTGAGGGCAAGTATTCTAACCCTTGTCTATGTTCAATCTAGACAAGCTTTGTAGTTAATGTATTCTTATTCATGAATTGAAATATGATGAAGTCAAAGCCAATTCTTTTGGCTAAACTTATGATATGTTGGATTTCTTACAATCTATCAAAGTATGGTCAATGTATTACCAAGTTATATTTGTGTGGATTTCAAATAAAGACTGACTATGCTAAAATTGTTTTGTCGTTAAAACAACAGGCACGTGAGGTTGCCACAACTTCAATGTACATACGTTTAATGAATGTAGTGTTGATCAACATAGAGTACTATAGGCTGATCACCTAGACGTGCTCATAAGAAATGTCGAACTTACGGACTTTGTGTCGGGATGTCCTTTTCAAAGAAAGTATGAAATGTTCAAGGTCTTGGACCGAAATTAATGTTTTACTGCATATTGTCATTGTAAAATGTTTTAAAGAAAAGAGAAGTGCTATTTTGAATTATCGATAGTACTTCATAACTATTGTTCAGTTATTGAAGATATATGATTTGTATGATTCAAGCATATTGTTAAATAGAATTGTTGAACTTGCTGAGCTAGTCATGCCCACTCTTGCTTGAACCATATGAATGCAGCTAAGACCGAACGGACCGAAGGATCCGACAAGGTTAAAAGAAAGGCGAAGACGAACCTATAGATTTACCTATGTAATAGTATTTGTAATGATAATATTTGATATTATGACAAGAAAAATTGTAATGGTTATAAAAAACTTGGGGAATGGTAATATTGATTTGTAATATATATAAGACATATTCATTCTTTTGAGGCTTTTCGATTGAATGTTTGTGTGAACTGTAATATCGTGTAGCACCATCTGTCGGGTTGAAAGATACCCGAATTTGGGGGCGTCACAGAATCTCGTCTAACATTATGTAAAAAATTGAGGGTAATCCTTCCTTATCTTTTCTTCCAATTCTCACGTTGCTTCTTCTGCATCGTGGTTTTTCCATAACACCTTCACGGAAGGTATAACTTTTTTCCGCAGAACCTGCTCTTTTCTATCGATAATTTGAATAAGCATCTATTCGTACGTTAAGTCCTTCTCAATATGAATAGGCTCGTACTCTATTACGTGCTTATAATCTGGCTTATAAGGACGTAATACAGATACGTGAAACATATTATGTATTCGCTCTAGGTCTAGAGGTAATGCTATCATATAAGCTACCTCACCTACCCGTTTTAACACTTCAAAAGGTCCTATAAACCTTGGACTTAACTTTCCCTTCTTTCCAAAACATATCTTTTCTTTCCAGGGAGATACCTTTAGAAACATATATGAGCCTACTTTAAACTCTCTATTTTCTCGATGCGAGTCCGCATACTTCTTTTGTCTGTCTTGAGATGCTACGAGACGCATTCGTATCAACTTCACTACATCCGTTGTCTTTTGTACCAATTCTAGCCCTAACATTCGGCGTTCTCCCACTTCGTCCCAACACAGTGGTTTTCTACACTTTCTTCCGTATAAAGCTTCGTAAGGCGGCATACCTATGCTTGCATGATAACTGTTATTATACGCAAACTCTACCAATTGTAGATAATTATCCCAACTACCCTTGAAATCCATGATGCAAGATCTTAACATATCTTCTAATGTCTGAATTATCCTCTCGCTCTGTCCATCAGTTTGTGGATGATACACCGTACTCAGCTTCAACTGTGTTCCCAACTGCTCCTGCAGACTCCTCCAAAAGTTTGATGTGAATCGTGGATCACGATCTGACACAATTGAAACTGGTACTCCATGTCTGGAAATTATTTCCTTATCATAAAGTTTAGCTAACTGGTCCAAGTTATATTTGACCCTAATTGCCAAAAAGTTAGTCGACTTCATCAACCGGTCCACTATTACCCAAACCGCATCATACCCTTTCGATGTAGTTGAAAGTCCCACCACAAAGTCCATCGTGATATGCTCCCACTTCCACTTCGAAATCTCCAATGACTTTACCAATCCACTTGGTCTTTGATGTTCGACCTTAACTTTCTGACAAATCAAGCACCTACTTACATACCCACCGACCTCTCTCTCTTCATGTTTGGCCACCAAAATCTCTATCGAAGGTCTTGATACATCTTAGTACTACCAGGATGAATCGAGAACCTCGAACTATGAGCCTCTTGTAATACTTGCTCCTTTAATTCCGTCTCATTCGGAACCCAAATTCTTCCTTTAAATCTCAATAACCCCTCGTTATCGAGACTGTACTTAATATCTTTTTCATTGGCTAACCGCTTCTTCATCTAGTCACACTCATCAGTTTTGAGTTGCACCTCCCTGACTCTCTCTACGATGGTAGATTAAATCTCTGTCGCAAATAGTCTCTGCCCCAATTTACTAGGTAACTTCACTTCTATTTCCATCCTAGCCATCTCTGTTATTAACTCATTTTGAGTCGTTAACATAGATAACTTCTGGAAACCCTTCCTACTTAAGGCATCGACAACTACATTGGCTTTTCCAGGGTGATAAAGGATTTCACAGTCATAATCCTTTATCAACTCTAGCCATCTCCTCTGTCTCATATTCAACTCCTTCTGTGTGAAGATATATTTTAGACTTTTATGGTCTGTGTATATCTCATATTTTTCTCCGTAAAGATAATGTCTCCATATCTTTAAGGCAAAAACTACTGCGGCTAGTTCCAGATCATGAGTAGGGTAAACTTTCTCATAATCCTTCAACTGCATTGATGCATACGCAATGACCTTGCCATGCTGCATGAGCACGCAACCAGGTCCTTTATGCGAAGCATCGCTGTAAACTAAAAAATTTCATGTATCATCGGGTAATGACAAAACAGGCACTTCACTTAACCTCTTCTTAAGTTCTTGAAAATTGTCCTCGCATTTATCAGTCCACACGTATTTCACCGTCTTCCTTGTCAAGTTAGTCAATGGAGTAGCTATCTTCAAAAAATCCTGGATGAATATCCGATAGTTTCGCACTAACCCTAAGAAACTCCGCATCTCAGTCGGCAATTTCGGTTGTTCCCAATTCATCACGGCTTTCACCTTCGCTAGATCTACTAAAATCCCCTCATGGTCAATGACATGACCTAAAAATTGTACCTTTTCCAACCAAAATTCACACTTTATGAACTTTGCATACAACTTTTCCTTCCTTAGTGTCTCCAACACTATTCTTAGGTGTTCAGCATGATCTTCCTGTTAGGTTTGTAATATTTAAGAACACAATCAAATTGCATAAATAAGCGGAAATGTGTAAAATCAGAGTTTAAAAAATGTACAAACCATATACCCGGATCACCCTTTATGCACAATTATTAATTAAACGAAAAGATAAAGAATATAATCATACCCTTGAAGATCGAGCTTCCTCAGGTACAAGTTCACCTCCAAATCCTTTCGCGTTCAACTTGAATTCACCGGGTTTGGTTCCTTCCTTTGATCAACGTTAGCCACCCAAGTGTTTGGCCTCTAGAGGTGATCCACCAAGGAATAATAAAGATTCAAGAAAATGGGTGGTTGGCTAAACCCTAGTTTTTCTATCTCTATAGAAAAAGAGCGTACTCTCCAACTCTTGGAATAATGTAAATCTTGATATCTGATATAAGACTCCTCTTATAAAGATATCAAGTAACCCTATTAAAATAAGGTATTATTTAATTAAAGGGCTCCCTAATCTTATTAGGGATAATTAATTAAACTCCTTTAACTAATTTTCCTTCCTAATCCAATTAGGAATAAATGAGAGTACTTATATTAAATTAATTCCTAAACTCTTTTAGAAATTAAAATAATAATAATAATTGTAATAATATTAATAAGACTCCTCTTATTAATTTATATTTAATATTTCTAAAATATTAAATAATAAATATTAAGCTATTTAATTTATTCTATCACCATAGATTAAATTAAATATACATAACATATTATTACGATTATGCCATTAACTTCTTAAATAATTATTCTTCCTTTTATGGTGTGACCCTTTAGGTTCTCCATATTAAACCTTGTGAATAAATCAATTAGAACAATTATAATCTTATTTAAATAAATAAATAAATAAATTAAACAAATAATTTATTTAAATAAATAATATTTTTCTACAATAGGGATAAGCCTCCCTAGCGATCAACGACTTTCCGGATAATATAGATTTCAACATTAATCATAAAAGAACCTTTAAGTAAATAGTTCTGCATAATGCAATTCAATCCTTCCACCATATAATGTCCCAATTAAATATAAGACATGGAATTCTTGTCGAGTCTTATTTTATTTAATTATATGTATTTCGATCCTTAAATGCACAACTCCAAATAATGCAAATTAGAAACTCCTTTCTAATTTCATTACGCTTATAACCAAGGACTCTTTGGGGTTGTCATTTATCGAATCACATAGGACATTTCTCTTCTTTTAATAAAAGTGGTAGATTCTTTATTGATCATACATTATCTCCATGTACAACTTATTATACCCAAGCATACCCTTTGATATACCCTAAGGGTCTTAAGGAATAAGTCAAAGTATAACTCATCATACACAAGATACTATGATGATCTCAAGTCCAAGGATCACTTGTACTACTATTACTACAGGAATTCCTATTGACAGGCAAGTAAAACTCCATTAGGTATTCCTTAGCGAGCCACGTTTAGTGAACTTATTCTCTAATAAGCACCTACATACTTTCTTTAGTGTCTCCACACAAATGATCATGAGATCAATCATCCTCATCCAATGAGCAAGCAACGTATGTACCAATCTATCCGGATTCACTAATCCCTAATTTAGTAATCCAATGATTGGGAACTATTTTAGTTTTAAGCTTTCTAAGAATTTAGATATCATTAGAATAATCATCATCATTATTCTAAAAGCATTGCTTAAAACTATGGGTTTATCACATATTATAAAACAGCATCATGTAGATAATTAAAAGCCTTTAATAAATTAATACTTTTTATTAATAAATGAATAAGATTGTTACAAAGTATATGCTTTATCATCAAACATGATTGGCTTGTGTGCATATTACTTTCAATCTCCCACTTGCACTAAAGCCAATCGACATTGTATCTTATACTCTTCTTCTCTAAGTGACGATTATCCTGCTGTTGGATAAGTTTTAGTTAATGGATATGTAATGTTGTTCTTGAGAGTCCACCATCTCTATAGTGATTTCCCATCTTTCAATGATTCTTATAATCAAATGAAAGTGCCACAACACATGTTTAGATCCAAGATGAGACTTAGGAACTATTCACGGTTACGTAATAAACTTTTAATCCAAACAATCAACTTGCGACTTCATTTATAGCTATTTACTTTGTCTTTATCACTAAACCAACAACTCTTTTGCTATTTGGAACCTTTCCATTCAACGCACCATTGTTCAAGATAACGCTTTACCTTAAAGTGGATTTTTTACATCATCTTGGTGCATCTGAAAAACTTGAGTCTGTTAAGCCCTCTAGTTTTAATTTAGACCCACCATGAATATGACCACATCCTTAGTGCTTGGGTTAAGCACTTTAAGATGTTTTCAACGACTCATAGTGAACTTCTCCATAATATGACTGATCAACATCAGGTCTCATATATTTCATTGCATACATGATTGTCACTCATGCGATCTCTCTTCTTTTAATAGTTTGTGGAGACTATTAAGAGAGATACACTCCATGGCTCATCAACATGAAACATCTCTTGGAGCTTGCCATGCTAAACGACTTTAGCATCAAATGAATATACATTCCTTGGGTTAAGTCGAGCATCCTCTTGAATCTATATATATAGATTTTATCCCCAATTAAGATACTCTTCCCAAATCATTCGTGGAGGAATTTTTAGACAAATTTATCTTTACTGATTGTAGCATTGGTATGTAATTCCTCATCCGTAGTATATCAATATATAATACTAGAAATTTCACCACGCTCCCACTGACCGTTTTGTACACACTAGAACTCTTACCTCATCGTATGTAACTGGATCATCATCTTCTATGATGTGTACCTCATCATCATCATCTATGATGAATCCATACCTCCTAGGTATCTTCGGAACTATTCCAGATTTACGATTCGGTTGTGGTACAATAGGTCTATCTATAGGTTCCTCTTATTTGACTTATATTGTTTTGTGGTTCTTGAACTCTTCAAGATCTATTATCCTCCCACTAGCCCCTCAATGATAAACACCTTTATCTTAGAAGGAAGCGTGTTTCACAACAAACACCTTTTGCTAAGTAGGATTATAGAACATATACCCTAAACTTACTTTAGGATGTCCCACAAATTGTACTTGTCAAATCTTGTCCCAAGCTTATCCTTTGAAACCTTTTCACATAAGTTGGACAACCCCTTATCTTAACATACTTAAGATTAGGAATCCTCCACATCCATAACTTCTATGGAGTCTTGGGGCGGATTTTGAGGTTACCATTTTCGTAGAATATCTGACCATTTCTAGGACATTATCCCGAAAAGATCTGGAATGTCGGTAAAATCATTTTGGACCGCACCATGTCCAACAAGGTACAATTTTTCAATCAGATACATCAATCAATTATTGCGTATCAGGATGTGTCCATTATGAGAAAACCATTTAAGATGATCTAGAAACTTATTGCACAAGTATTTATACCTTGACCTAATCAAAGAATATTAATACATTGCCAATTTGTTTCACTTCTGAATTCTTTGAACCTTTCAAATAATTCACACTTGTATTTTAGCAAATACACACATTCAACTCTTTGAATGATCATCTCCTTTTCTTATACTAATTTGTTCAATATGCAAAATTATTTTCATGTAAGTCAAGTATATAAAATTTATTAAGTAATATTCGATTATATACAAAACATTATTATTATAAATAGAACAACAATTGTTCTTAATTATAATACCAAAGATTTCATTGTCTAATAATAAAATGGAAATAATGTTTCTAACAAGAATTGGAATACAATAACAACTTATTGACTTAATAGATTTTCCGTAGGCATTGCTAAACTATAAGTTTTTATGACTAATGTGGCAACCTTTGCTACATTTCCATACATAGGATTACTTATATTTGTTTAGCTTTCTACTTACATTTGGTCCTTCATAAATCTATATTTATGATAACCAAAGTCGGTATCCAATACCCAAGTAGAACCTTGACTTAAAGAAAAATTTATTTTAAATTATGAACAAATTTCTATTTATAACCGAAACTTCACTAAGCTTCTTTGGTTAACCTCTGCAAGATGCTTCTAGCAGTTACTTTCCAGTGTCCAGGCTTATTGCAGTGGAAGCAAACTCCTTTGCTATCCGTATCAGTTTTGTTCTTATTATCCTTTATTTTTGCCTTTCTATATACCTTCTTTGAATCGTTCTTCTTTTCAGAAGATCCTTTGGCCCCGACCAGTAAGACATGGTCTTTCTTGGTTGAAAAGTGACTCTCATCATTTTTCAACATGTTAAGCAAATCAGCAAAGCTGATATCTAGCTTGTTTATATGAAAAATTCACAACAATTGTGAAAGGAGTCCGAGAGTGAGTGCAAGATCAAATCTTGGCTCAACTCTCCATCCATGACAAAACCAGTTGTCCTAATTGATCAATCAAATTGATTATGTTAAGAACTTTTTCTCTATACTATAGTGCCATTGGCCATTCTAGATCGGAAGAGCTTCTTAGATATCGATATCTATCGGTCCTACTTTCCTCACCATCAACTACTTGATGTTCGTGAATATAGTAGGAGCGTCCATAGTTTCATCCGACGACAACGAAGCTCGTTACTTTCATGGATGTGAGCATGATGCATTGAGCCAACTATGCATCATCTTGCCACTTTCTAAAAGTAGCAATTTCTTCCTCGGAGGCATTATGCGCAACAATTGCGGGGAGAGGCGTATTAAGGACATAAGATAGCTTTTCATTATGAGAACTATTCTCAAATTCCTTAACCAATCCGCTTTAATTGATGCAGTTAATTTAACATCTAATATGCTTCGCAGTGATGATAGTAATTTTAGACATTGTAAAATTACAGAAATGAATTTGTAATTAACAACATTTTAATATACATTCTTTTATTAATTACCAAAATAAATTAGGTCTTGTTTTTTAAATTGGTATCTCCCATTATTTTCTTTAAACTATATTACCCTCACTTATATAGTTCGGTAAAATCTAATTAAAGATTTGCTAATGAGAATAAGGATCTCATTTCAAATGTATATAGCCTTGTGGTGACACAACAAACTATATATAAATAAATAGGTAGACAACTTTTGTCAATTACATCAACTATGCAACTCCTTTTCTTTTGCCTCTTAGATTATTTTGATCAAGTGGTGGCACATCCGAATCAAAATTATCCAAGTTAAGTCCGACCTAGCACTCCATATATTCAAAAAAGAAAAATATCATCCTTGTGGTGACACAACAAAACAATATTGTTCAATTTTCTTTATAAGCATCAAATGTGATAAATTAACATCTTAAATACTTAATACTTGCCTTGTGGTGACACAACAAACTCATATTAAATGTTTAATACTCTATTAATTTTATCATGCTAGAAGGCGACGTTCGATATTCCAAATATCTTTGAACGCTTAGGACTTAATATAAAAAATTGAGGGGTTTGTTATTAATTTGTCTCATCTTGTTTAGCGCGCATGCATATATATATATAAAATACGCGTCATATTAATGAACATGCGAAGCATGTTTGCATAATATATAATATATATAGTATAAGCATGCACATATAGAATACTATATTCTACCCAGTTGATTATGGACTTTTATTCTAGTTTGGTTCACTAGGGCCACCAAGTGAACCAAAAGGTCAAACTCTAGGGGTGCAAGAAATAATATTTAAATATAACTATTACATTTAAACCCTGCTCCATTACAAAGCGGGTCTTCAAGCGCTCCTTGCTCCTTGATCTTTAATTTTTCAAAATTAATTCTAACTATTCCTATTACAAAACTATTTAAAATAAATAGAAACCTTGATCGTGATCGAGGGAAATGTACATAGGAGGAGATAGAATTTACATTCGGAAAAATTAGAGAAGGCGAGTACTGAGACCCCATTTAATAAAACTCATACATTCATGCATCCAACTAAAATAAAATCCAATCACATTTAATCAATAGTCCATAATCAATCTCATTTATTATCATACAAATCACCATATGCATCAATACATAACATTCATCGATGAATAATAAACATTCAATATATATATTGATATCATTTAATGGGCAAATTTAGTTAGTATAAATTCTAATTTTTTGAATCAAAATAAACTCCTTTATTTTAATCCAAATTTAAATCAAAATAAAACTATTTTATTTTAATTTATCCAATTTTGAATAAAATAAACTATTTTATTTTAATCAAAACTTTTAATCAAAATAAACTCCTTTATTTTAATTAATTATGGAATCCAATTCCATGTAAAAAAAAATTATTAAAGAAAACACGAATTCTTTTCCTATTCACAAATAAACTCCTTTAATTTGAATAATATGAAATCTTATTTCATATTTATATAAACTCCTTTATTTAAGGAAACATGGATTCTCTTTCCTATTCACAAATAAACTCTTTTATTTTGAATAATATGAAATCTTATTTCATATCTAAATAAACTCCTTTATTTAAGGAAACATAGAATCAATTTCAACTCTAATTAGTTAGCATGAAATTCAATTTTAAAATTAAAATAAAACCTTTTTATTTTAAGATTAAAATAAACTTTTATTTTAAGATTAAAATAAACTTTTATTTTAATAATAAAATAATTAAAAATATTATATATATATATATATATATATATATATATTACTGTAATAATAAGAAAACACATCACTTGAATCGTGTAACCTTCTAAAAGGTGTCACCAATAACTAATTTAAAAATATCACCAATTCACGCAAGTGAGTAAATATTAAGCTATTTAATTTATTCTATCACCATAGATTAAATTAAATATACATAACATATTATTACGATTATGCCATTAACTTCTTAAATAATTATTCTTCCTTTTATGGTGTGACCCTTTAGGTTCTCCATATTAAACCTACAATGAATAAATCAATTAGAACAATTCTAATCTTATTTAAATAAATAAATTAAACAATTAATTTATTTAACTAAATAATATTTATTCTACAATAGGGATAAGCCTCCCTAGCGATCAACGACTTTCCGGATAATATAGATTTCAACATTAATCATAAAAGAACCTTTGAGTAAATAGTTACCGTATGCAATTCAATCCTTCCACCATACAATGTCCCAATTAAATATAAGACATGGAATTCTTTCACAAGTCTTATTTTATTTAATTATATGTATTTCGATCCTTAAATGCACAACTCAAATAATGAAAATTAGAAACTCCTTTCTAATTTCATTATGCCTTAACCCAAGACTCTTGGGTTGTCATTTATCGAATCACATAGGACATTTCTCTTCTTTTAATAAGTGGTAGATTCTTTATTTATCATACATTATCTCCATGTACAACTTATTATACCCAAGCATACCCTTTGATATACCCTAAGGGTCTTAAGGAATAAGTCAAAGTATAACTCATCATACACAAGATACTATGATGATCTCAAGTCCAAGGATCACTTGTACTACTATCACTACTGAAATTCCTATTGACAGCAAGTAAAACTCCATTAGGTATTCCTTAGCAAGCCAATGCGTTCGATTGAACTTATTCTCTAATAAGCACCTACATACTTGCTTTAGTGTCTCCACACAAAATGATCATGAGATCAATCATCCTCATCCAATGAGCAAGCAACATATGTACCAATCTATCCGGATTCACTAATCCCCAATTTAGTAATCCAATGATTGGGAACTATTTTAGTTTTAAGCTTTCTAAGAATTTAGATCTCATTAGAATGATCATCATCATTATTCTAAAAGCATTGCTTAAAACTATGGGTTTATCACATATTATAAAACAGCATCATGTAGATAATTAAAAGCCTTTAATAAATTAATACTTTTTATTAATAAATGAATAAGATTGTTACAAAGTATATGCTTTATCATCAAACATGATTGGCTTGTGTGCATATTACTTTCACTTTCGGCGTCTTAGAATAGAATAGAATATCATCAATAAACACCACAACTAACATGTCCAAATATTGTTAAACACTCTGTTCATCATATCCATAAATGCAACTGGTGCATTAGTCAACCCAAATGACATCACCAGAAACTCATAATGACCATAACGAGTCATGAATGCCGTCTTTGGTACATCCTCCTTCCTAACCTTCAACTGGTGATACCCATCCTTAAATCTATTTTAGAAAAATACTTAGCCCCTTTTAACTGATCAAAAAGATCATCGATCCTGGGCAATGGGTATTTATTCTTTATCGTTAACTTGTTCAACTCTCTGTAGTCGATACAAAGTCTTAACGATCTGTCCTTCTTCTTTACAAACAGTACTGGTGCTCCCCACGGCGAAACACTCTGTTATATGTACTTCCTATTCAACAGTTCTTATAACTATACCATCAACTCCTTCATCTCCACTGGTGCCATAGGATACAGTGCTTTGGAAACTGGTGCTGCTCCTGGCAAATGCCTATCATAAACTCGGTCTCCCTATCTGGTGGAAGACCCATCAATTCACTCGAAAATACATCCGTGAAATCTTTAACTATAGGTATTTATTTCATGGTCGCTACCACTCTCTGGGTATCAACAACATGGCACAGATAACCTATACATCCCTTCCTCAATAATTTCCTAGTTTGTGTCATGGTAAGACAACACGAACACCCTAGCGATCTATTACCGTAAAATACTACCTGAGGTTGTCTCAATATTCTAATGTTCAAACATTTCTTTTGATAATCTATAATTGCCCCATGATTAACCAACAATTCCATTCCAAGAATTACATCGAATTCTCCTAACTTTATCAATATCAAATCTACCAATAACTTATAACCCCGTATGTCTACGCAATAACTCCTATGACTATCTTTAACATGAATTATCTCTTTGTTTGCTACCTTAATATTTAAAGGTATAGACAACTTTTCGGGAAGTAATCCTAATCGTCTAGCAAAATCACATGCTATAAACGAACAAATAACACCTGAATCAAACAACACGTAAGCATTTATGTTGTTGATCGGAATAATACCTGCGATTACGTCCCCTGATGCAACTACATCTTGGACTGTCATATTAAAGGTATGGGCCATCGGCCTACCCGACTGCGTTGGACCACTAATAGCTAACTTACCACTATTAGCGCCCTTATACCCGTTCGTCCCCTTCTTCGGGCAGTTCTTTGCCATGTGGTCAGTTGATCCACATACAAAGCATCCGTGGTTCTTCTTCAGACTTGGACAGTTAGGCGAAATGTGCCCCTCCTGTCCACAATTATAGCATATCGCCTTCCCCTGAGACAAACTCCTAGATGAGTCTTCCCACAAGTTTTGTACGCCTCCATTCTCCTTTTCGAATCTCCTTGTTTCACTCCGGTATTCCTAGAGTTAAACCCTTTCCATTTTGTAATTCGCCACTCCTGCTGCCTCCTTCTATCTTCACTCCCCCATCGACCTTCCCCCTTGAAATTTAACTAGGTACACTTAGAAGGGGGGGGGGGGGTTGAATAAGTGTAGGCACAAACTATGTCCAATTTTTCTTTTTAAATGCAGCAAGCTGAATTACCAAGTCAAGATATTATTGAGTTAACTGTTTTACTTATGCAGGCAGCTGGATAAAAAATGATATAGAGTCACAGAAGACAATCACACCAACACCGAAATTTTTACGTGGTTCAACTACTACCCTCTAGAATACTAGCCTAGTCCACGTCCAATACCAACTAGTATTGGAGACTCACTTTTATTAAATTCTTCCAATTACAATACAAGTTTCAATAATTCAAACACCTGTGTTCCCTGTGCACCTATGCACTCCCAAGCACCTATGCTTTCCTTAAACTTGACTGTAAAAAGTTATCACTTCGAGACAAAGACTTCTACGTAATTTTGACTGAGACAAGAAATGAAAAATACACACTAGAGGTCTAATGATCAAGCAATAAATTACTCACCAACTTAAGGCTCTAGTATGAAATGATATGCATGATAAATATTACCAGAGCGTTTTCGAAGCAGCAACCTTATTCTCAATACAATTGATGTTTATCTCAATGAAAACAAATTTGTGGCTTGTATGCTATGTTTCTCGGTGTATGTTTTTCGTTCGTATTTATTAATACTTAACAGTTTCTGGTTATATAGACATCCTAAGAAATATATCTGTTGCACAATTTTGATACTGCGATATATTTGTTAGACAATTAATTTGCAACAATCTTGAAGTTTGAATTGATTGATATATATTGTGTAATGTATGTTTTCCATAAACTGTGATATAATGCTGTCAAGGCTCACCCAATCAATCCGGAGGTCAATCACTTTAAGTTGTCATGTATATATATAACAAGTGCCATATTTCTTAATGTGTTATTGGACCGTTAAGATCAGCCAATTAGATCCCCTAGATCATGACCCATGATCTCTGCAGCATCTGGTGATTCACGCACATGACCAGTTACCTTAATTCATTTTCTAAAATTGAGATGTTTAATTTGTGAGCATGATCTGTGCAACGTGAATTAAGAGATGTATCTTATAATGTCATTGATTTATATTTACCTTTTATACCTGCTGGCCGATGTCCAAATCTAACCACATATTAATTTTGCACGAGTGAATTACTAGAATTATGGGGCGTGAATGATGTATCTGTTTGCATGACTTACGTTAATTAATCATCCTTCTTGCTCTACCAATCATCGTTTGTATCTTTATCGAGCGGGAGCCTATAATGATCATGTATGTTTAGTGCTAGGTAATTTATCATGTGTCAACAATTATGGGCATGTATTCAATGCATGTCCTAGAGCCTTATTTTGGAAAGCAATAAATGCTAAGATCTTACATATAATCCTAGGACTCAAAGTTTGCGAATATGCTTTTCTTTCTCCAAAGATGTCTTGACTTTGTGATTTCTTCCTTGACGTTTTCTGAAGTTCCATATCTTTTTCTGAAATAGTATAGCAATGATTAGAGAAATAATCGAGTCATCATCAAAACATGGAGTGTGACATAAGTCAACATTCTCCCCCTTTTTGATGATGACAACACAATAAATATAGCTCCCCCTAAGACTATGCACCACTTCAGGAGAGTTATAGCTCCCCCTTAGTTCATGTATACCATGTACTACATATGTGTAGTATTTTGATCAACCCTACAAATACTGGTTAGGCCTCAACATGTTAAGTAGAATCATAAAACTATAGTAACGAGAAGCATCCAACATTCATCAAATAACAAGTTTAAAACCATAGTTTTGACCGCAGAAAAAAAATTAAACCATAGTCTTTAATCAAAAAAAACAATTGTCTTTGGGGGCAGGGCAGGGGGTTAACACCAGAAGTCTTCTCCCCCTTT
Organism: Panax quinquefolius; assembly: GCA_020205615.1. Taxonomy (NCBI): domain Eukaryota; kingdom Viridiplantae; phylum Streptophyta; class Magnoliopsida; order Apiales; family Araliaceae; genus Panax; species Panax quinquefolius. The sequence goes on along the minus strand of JAINUW010000716.1, from coordinate 39,096 downwards.
GGCATCCATCAAAAAGAAGGGCCAAACGAAGAAAGGAGAGCCTAAGCATCGTCCTCCTCAAGGTTGACATGATTTACCTCGCGAGCTGTGAAGTAGGGACGGTGAAGTCGGCAGTGCATGATTTCTTCCAGAGACATGGTATTGGCAAAGCTAGGGGGTCGAGCAATGAAGGTAGGAGGAGGTAATGGCAGATCCAGAAAGTCACCTTGATATTCAGCCATCCAATTGCATTGGGGCCACTCGGGTAGACGTGCTTGGACTTGGTCCGCTTGCAGTTCCTCACTCAGGTCGTTCATGCGTCGCTTCGATCGTCGACCCGAGCTCCAACTTGTTCTTGATGAACTTGAGTTCGATTACTCGGTGACGAGCATTGCGATTCATCTTGCGTTGGAGGGCTTCAACCATTGCCCTGGTGTGCAGCTCGAAACCCGCTTGGAGATCAATAAATTCATCTTCGACATTGCGAAACATATTCTGGAGATCATCACAATGAATTGGCAGTTTTCCTTTTTTAAGGATGGAGAGGCGGAGTTGGATGTCTTCGACATCAGAACTGATTTGGGCTTGATTGTCTACTATGGTGTGAAGGAGAGTCAAAATCTCAGGGGTAGGGGGCGGGGATGTAGTAGGCATGGGTTTAGGTGTATCGGGAACCAGACGAATGAATTTTCCTTTATGCAGAGTGAGATGAGCCCCTTTGAGATAATTTGAGTCTATGGAATCAGTCAAGTGAATACAACCTTCATCATCGAGTGGGATTTGGAAATGGGTGAAGAGTTTGGTAAGGAAACAACTATAGGGCAGACATTTTTTGGAGTGTTTAATGCAATGAATCATGTGTTTGAGCATCATGGGGGAGAAGTTGAAAGGTTGGCCAGTTATTATTAATGCCACGAGGACTAAGTCTTGATACGTAAAGTCTACTCCGCCGCCTAGACGAGGAAGGAGATTGTAGCGTAACAGTTTGTGAAGGACGGTGGCCAGGGGAGACACTTCGGTGGTTTTTGGAAGAGTGACAGAGGAGACTGTTGGGGCATCCAACACAATTTGAAGCTGGACTAAGGGAGATAGAGGAGTAGAGATTGGTACTTTGAGAGTAAAGGGGCAGTCATCGGTGTAAGGGATGGACAGAATACTACCTAAGTCCATGGCTGTAAAAAATAGAGATTTCCCTTTCACAAAGGAGGTGTAGCAATCACCATTGTTCTCAAGATTTGTATAAAACTGCTGGACTAATTTTGGATAGGCGACTGAAGGAGGAGTGCTTAAAGAGGATAGACCACATGACTCAAAAAGACGGTGTAGGGGTGAGTTTTGATAGTAAAATATATCTATGGATTTTTTATAGAAAAAAAGACTTTTGACAGATAGAAGTTTTAAAACGCAGTTCAAAAATATGTCCTCTGAAAAAATCATCAAGCACATTATGTAGGGAGACAGAGAGTGGTGTTAACGGTATATGAGGGGAGCCCGGTGAAGGTTCGTTGAACTTGTGGTGTTTGTGACCAGTAGAGGTACCGACTGGAGGTGGGGATGGGAGACTGGCTTCGGATTCGGCAGGGGTGGAGCCACCGGAGACGATCGTGATAGATGACGGCCTTCGTTTTAGTTTTCTAGGGACCGGTGGTTGAGATGGTGGAGAAGGGGGCGAGACTTCGTCTTCCGATTCATCACGAAGTTGTTTTCCTCGTCGTGTTCTCATTGTAGTAGAGAGGGATTGTAGCCGGTTGAGAGGATGGAAGGGATTGAGAAGTCTGGGAGAGAGAGAGAGAAAGACGCTTTCTAGCCTTATGTATAGAACACGTTGTCTTAGATATGGGAAGTGGTGAAGCCGTCCTTGGGAAGGAGAATCTGACCGGATTTGGACAGCCATAATTATGGTGAGTGTAGATACGCTGGTAGTATGTCTAGCTTGCATAGTTGGTTCATATCTGTATTAGACTCATCCCGAGTTCTCGCCGTAGGTTACTGAATCGTTCTTCTCTTAGAGGTTTTGTAAAGATATCTGCTAATTGGTGTTCAGTGGGGATGAAAATCAATCTTATTAAGCCTTTTGATACATTGTCTCTAAGGAAATGATGGCGTACTTCTATGTGTTTTTCTTGGGGAATGTAATCTTTGGATTTTTGAAATGTCTATGGTGCTGGTATTATCACAGTATATGGGCACACTTTCGCAAGTAATATCAAAGTCGCATAATGTTTAACGCATCCACAAGATTTGGGAACAGCAACTTCCTGTTGCTAAATATTCGCCCTCTGTTGTGGATAGAGCAACTGACGTTTGTTTCTTGTTATGCCATGAGACAAGACTTTGTCCCAAGAACGTACATGCACCACTTGTGCTTTTTCTGTCTATTTGACAACCTGCATAGTCAGCATCTGAATAGCCCATTAAATCAAAATTATCGCATTTTGGGTAGAACAATCCTAAATTTGTCGTACCACTCAAATATTTAAAAATTCGTTTAACAGCCTGTAAGTGGGATTCTTTGGGTTTGGCCTGAAACCAAGCACATAGACACACACTGTACATTATATCAGGTCTAGAAGCAGTTAAGTAAAGTAGGAATCCAATCATACCTCTGTATTTTGTTACCACTACGTCCGTACCTTTTTCATCTGCTGTGAGTTTTATTGAGGTACTTATTGGTGTGGTCTTTGAGTTTGAATTGCCAAACCCGAATCTCTATAGTAACTCTTTTGTATACTTGGTTTGATGAATGAATATTCCTTCGTGATTTTGCTTAATTTGAAGGCCCAGAAAGTAGTTAAGCTCTCCCATCAAACTCATGTCAAACTCCTTGTGCATACATTTGGAAAACCACTCACAAAGGAAATTATTAGTAGCACCAAATATTATATCGTCTACATATATTTGTACAATAATAATATCCTTGTTTTGACGTTTAATAAACATAGTGGAGTCGATTTTACCTCGTATAAACCCATTTGATAAGAGATACTTACTTAATCTTTCGTACTTAGCCCTTGGGGCTTGTTTGAGTCCATAGAGTGCCTTCTAGAGTTTGTATACGTAATGCGGGAACTTGTCATGCTCAAATCCAGGTGGCTATTTTACATATACTTCTTCATTTATGTATCCGTTGAGGAAGGCACTTTTGACGTCCATTTGGTGTAGCTTGAACTTTTTGAAACAAACAAATGCTAGTAGAAGACGAATAGACTCCAAGTAAGCTACTGGAGCAAATGTTTCTTCATAGTCTATTCCTTCTTGTTGGTTGTATCCTTGAGCAACTAATCTTGCTTTGTTTCTTGTAATTGTTCCGTATTCGTCAAGCTTGTTTTTGAAGACCCATTTAGTTCCGATAATGGTCACACCTTTTGGAGCAGGCATCAATTCCCATACCTGACATCTTTCAAATTGCTGTAGCTCTTCTTACATAGCTAGAAGCCAGCTTTCATCTAGTATGGCTTCTTTGGCGTTCTTTGGTTCGATTTGGGACAGAAATGTTGAGAAAACACACATATTTTGTGCTTTTCTTCTTGTCATAACTTTGTCGTTTATGTTTCCAATGATGTTCTTAGGTGGATGGTTTTTGATATATCTTGCTGACTTTGGATGTAGAATGTGAGACCCCAAATTTTATGAAATAAAAGTGTTCAATTTTTCTATTTTGGTGAATAGTTAAATTGATAAAAGTTTAAAGTTAAGGGTCATATTTGAAAATTTTTCAAAGTAGACAAGTTGTCATAAAATACCCGGTTACTATTCACGAGTTACTATTCACGGGTTACTATTCACCGAAATTACTATTCACTCTAGTATTTGGGACACTTTTTGTGTCAGAGTTACTATTCACGAGTTACTATTCACGGGTTACTATTCATCAAAATTACTATTCACTCTAGTATTGTTCACTTTCGAGTATTTGGGACACTTTTTGTGTCGTAGTACTATTCACGAGTTACTATTCACGAATTACTATTCATGATTACTATTCACCCTAACAAAATATTTTATGAAAATAACGGTGGAAGTTTTACTGTTGATCTTGTTGAACTACTCGGTAGTAAAAGTACGATGTCGTGTGGTTGCGTAGTAGCAATACGGTATTGATTATTGATGCTTATGTGAGAAGTCACTCGGTTTGATTCCATTATTGTTGATTAATAATATGAATTATTATAGCGATAATGACGTTTTGTTTTATTCGTATTATTAACGTAATAAAACGCGAAATATCTTTTATATAAAATGAAATACTTTATTAAAGTTATTCTATAAATAGAATATATTATATTTTATTATGCATAGTGTTGCATAGTGTTTTGCATAGTGTTTTTGCATAGTGTTGCATAGTGTTTGCATAGTAAAATGTTTTTATATAAATAGAATATATGATATTTTATTTAAAAGATTTTGCTTTAAATATGGACCGTCGATTAAAAGTAAATCAATCTGGACCGTTCATGGATTAATTACTATGCATTCTATTTTCCTATAAATAAAGCTCATTCCTTCATTATTTTCTTACTGAATTCACTTTGAAACTCTAGAGAGAAATTATAGAGAGAAGCTATAGAGAAAAATCTATAGAGAGAAAGAAGAAGAGTATTACGGTACTTCACTACTTTGATATCCAAAGTCTTTTTACGATGAAGGGATATTATTTGTTGTACCCGTAAGGGTGTTATTCTTTCATCTTCATGAAGAGAACTTACATTATTCTATTCTTTATTATTACATTGGAATAACTTGTAAAAGTGGCATACCTTATACATGACTTTATATGCTGAATACCTATATACTGGTGAAATCTTTATATTATTCCATTCTTATTTATTACATTGAATAACTTTTATACTGTGAATCCCCTATACTTGGTGATTTTCTTCTCATTATTCCATTCTTTATTATTACGCTTGGAATATCCATCATGTGTTTTTACACCTGACACAGTTCCATTGTTTATTATTCCGCATTTATTATTCTCTTGGAATATCTTGTGCATGTGTTTTTTACAATTTACCACGGTTCCATTGTTTATTATTCAAAGATTTATTATTACATTGGATCATCCCGCTTGTTGTGAATTTCACGACTGGTTCCGTTATTATTATTCTGTTGGAATAACCTGTCTAAGTGAAATACCGCATCCATGGTGATTTCTTTTGTTATTCCATTCTTTATTAAACCCAGTTGGTTAAAACTTGACTTCTATGCTCCATGAAATTAGTAGAATATCTTTGATATTTGCGTTTCATCCAAAGATATCTTTTCATGGAAATATTCTTACGATCATTCTTGAATTTTACTCTAAGCAGCGATTATCGTGTTGACAGTTTGGGCGTTATTAGTTCTGAATAAATTAATTACGTGAACTTGTTTTATTGGATTATTATGTCATTGTCATCATCCTCATGTTATATTATGTTATCTTTAGCTTACGTGCATAGATGAACTTAGTATGATTATGACCGAGGATCGATCGGTATAATCATGGCTTGTTATAAATGATGTGTTAAAAAGTCCTCGATGGCACATAATGCTGCATGGATGGATGGTTTTGGTATGATTATGACCGGGGTGATTCGGTATAGTCATGACCATTGATAATTTGATGAAAATCCTTGGCGTGGTGATGGGGATGATTAGATATTGTGGTTTATTCATTAAACCTGAGTCTTAGTGATAAAAATTGATGAAAACATTTTAAAACCTAAAAGATAGTAGACTTTATTTTCTACTTGACTCTTTTAATGGATTGCATATTCATTGCGATTAAATTGGTTGTCTATTGTATTTTATTAGTTTAACATTGTTGAAGGCTAATGATAATTTATTCGCATATCTTAGTCATAATATTTCTTCTTTGGGCTAGTTGAGCTCACCCTTTCTTTCACCGTTCTCTTGAAAATGAGAATATAGTCGGAGACGAGTCGGGAGAGCGGAGTAATGGTCCGGAGGATAGCATTAGTAGTCCTCACTATTACGTGAAATAGTGTGATAATAATTGTAATGAGGACTCCTTGAGTATGGATATTGTTTAAATGACAATATTCCTATTAGAACACTCGATTTATGTATTGTGTCAGATATATTACCAGACGGATGTATAATTAAGTTTGTATTTGAATTTATGTACCATGTAAGTGGCGACCCAAGATGGGTGACGTATACCTAATTTTGGGGGCGTCACGGTTGAGACATCGAGCTTAGGGATATGATCCTGGCTAAGATATGAGATAAGAACTAGGAGGGAGAGCGGAATTCCTTAGCTAGTATGACCTACCTAAATTTATTTGGTATTTAATTGGTCGGTCGAGTATAGGGATAATATGTGATATGTTAATTAACCCTTGTTTTGTGACGGTGTTTGAGAATGACATCCGAAAATCTTTGAGATAAGCAATGAAGCACATGAGAGTGTTGATTCAGCTCAAACAAAAGGTAACGACCAACAATATGATAATAATCATACTGGTGGCAATGGCTATTAGAACAATGATAACCATTGTTGGGGAAATTATCATGCTAAGAATGGTAACCACTTCGGTGGTAATCATGGCAAAGATAATAGAAGTGGAAATTGCAAGAAGAGAAGGTCATTTAGCTCAATTTTGTTGTGCACCAAAGTCAAGTCTAGTTGGGGACGGTGGCACCAAAGGTGGATATGGACAAAACAAAGTCGTTGGTTTTAGGAAGTGCATTTTCATGACTTCTCAAAAGCGAATAAACCGAACGAAGTTAGCACGGGTTAGTTAATTATAAATTGCAAGTCTATACCTTATAAGATACCGTTCTACCCATTATTTTATCTCTCTTGCTTGCGTTCAACGTTTAAATTTGACTCTAGAAGTTAGACTTTGACTTATTGGTTGAAACTTCGTTAGTAGGAGCCTTCGTTACCGCTTACTATTTTTAAATCTTGTTTGATTCAAATAAATACTTTCACGTTACACAATCGATCTTATCTTTTTGAAAATACTTGCCTTTGATGTGATTTTAGGAATCAATTGGTTAACTACTCATCATGTTTTTCGTAAGGTTGTTAGCTTTTATATTCATAACCAACCTGTTGTGCGAATTCAAGTAACCAAACTACTAAAGTCAATTATTGTCATATCAAGCCATAAGTAAAGAGCCCTGAACCTTTCGTTGTTGACTTCCTTGTGTGGAGTGCACCGAAGCCAGACTTTCTGTAGGCGACATCGTGAATGAAGATGGCAAGTTTATAGGTATCATTGTGAGGTGCTATCCAGGTTAAGGGATAGAAGTCACAGTTGGTATTAATGTGACGTACTATCCAAGTCTTGGACGAGAGTCAACGTTTTGATTGATATTTCTATTATTAATAAATTTCCTGGCATATTCTTAAAGACTTCTTAGCCTACTTAGAGCGTAAAATCGAATTTTGTATTGACCCCGGTACAAAAACCCAATTCTTAAACCCTCAAATATTTCTTCAACTAAAAGGATCTGTTTATGAGGATTATGATGAAAGTCATAATAAAAGCATTGGACTAATGAAAATCATGGGTATATGAAGTATTAGTAAGTGTTATGATGAGTTATGTTGGTTATTATGTGAAAACATGAAAGTTTCTTAGAAATCACAAAGAGTTGAAAATCAGATTTTGGTGAAAAACGTAACATTAAATTCAATTGACCATATCTCCTATTATATTTTGAATTTTTGAGTGTGGTTAAGTCCTAGAGTTAGATCTATGAGTTACCTAACTAATCCAAGTGGAATCAATGAAAAAGGTGTTGTAGATTTTCGTGTGGACTGATTTTAACAAAGGAGTGCAAAGCTGCAAAAAAGCAGAAAAAATTTCACGCCATGATTTTAGAGGGCTGTTTTCGGCCACTTAAATTATGAGAAAAATTCTGTCCTTTTGGGACATGAAGGTATATGGTATAAAGTACCTCCTGTCCAAAAATGAGCTCATTCTGACTTAAAATGAGCAAGTTATGACTATTTCAATATTTAGGTTTTTCCGATAAAAAATGCTATAATCGGAGTTCTATAACTCCGATGACCATGAAATTTAAACTGGAAGCTCATGTTAACATATGTAAGGTCCTGCCAAGATTTGGGAATTTTTGGAGTTAAACTTGAGGTAGCTAATTTCTTAAGGAATTAATTAGAAATTGATTTTTGAAAAATAGTAAATGAATTTTAAAAATTCCGAGAAAAAATATATTTTCATTATGGGACTATATTATGATAAATCCTTAAAAAGAAATATTTTTGGGACTAATTTGGTATTTTTCATGAAAATAGTTTAATTACGAACATATGAGTTAAATATGTTATGTGAAGTAACAAAGTTGAAAATAGGATTTTATGGCTGAGAATCCTATATAGAGTATATGCATATTTTTTTGATGAGGATTTGATAATTGGTGATGATATCTTATGAGTATGACATTTTGAATGATTAAATGCATTATATGGTAAAAGCGTAAACAATTGAGATAAATTGTTTATAAATTTAAGAAGTGATTAAAATATTGTTATAATATTAATGATATTAGATTATGAGATTATTAAGTGATTGATAACATGGGGATATTCTTGAATCTGGATAAATTATATTATAAATGTTTAATATTTATCCTTTATCTCATTTGATTAATTCTTTATATCATTATCCTCATGTTTATATTTATGTTGAAAGTCATCTCGTGGCTCAGTAGTGCATAGATGGACTTTGTATGTATGATTATGACCAGGGATTGTTCGGTATAATCATAACCGTAATTAAAAACACGATTATCTTTGGCACGTAGTGCATGGATAATTTGTGGTCGTGATACTAATGAATACACGATTATCTTTGGCCGTAGTGCATGGATAATTTGTGGTCGTTATACTAATGAATACACGATTATCTTTGGTAGTAGTGCATGGATAATTTGTGGTCGTGATACTAATGAATACACGATTATCTTTGGTAGTAGTGCATGGATAATTTGTGGACGTGATACTAATGAATACACGATTATCTTTGGTAGTAGTGCATGGATAATTCGTGGTCGTGATACTAATGAATATCCTTGGCACGTAGTGCGGGGATGATTCGATGATATGGATTAATTATTGAAATGAGTCTCAAAGAATGAAATATTAATTCATGAATGTGGTAAAAGTCATCTTTAGTAGTAGTGCATTGATAGACTTGGTATGATTATGACCAAGGATTATTCGGTATAATCATGATCGTAATTGAAAACATGAATATCCTTGGCCAGTAGTGCATGGATAATTCGTGGTCGTGATAATATTAAGCTGAGTCTCAACATTATTGGTTTTACAGTTGTATATCTTTGGCCTGTAGTGCAAAGATGAATTGTTAATGAATATCTTTGGCAGGATTGCAAAGATGAATTTAATGTTTTCAACGATAAAGGTATTCAAGGTATCTTCACCTCTTTATTATACCAGTATCGTTACCCTAATTTCGAGGGCTAAATTCCATAAGGAGGGAGATTGTGAGACCCCAAATTTTATGAAATAAAAGTGTTCAATTTTTCTATTTTGGTGAATAGTTAAATTGATAAAAGTTTAAAGTTAAGGTCATATTTGAAAATTTTTCAAAGTAGACAAGTTGTCATAAAATACCTTTACTATTCACGAGTTACTATTCACGGAGTTACTATTCACCAAAATTACTATTCACTCTAGTATTGTTCACTCTAGTATTTGGGACACTTTTTGTGTAGGAGTTACTATTCACGAGTTACTATTCACTAAGTTACTATTCACCAAAATTACTATTCACTCTAGTATTGTTTACTCAAGTATTTGGGACACTTTTTGTGTCGTGTACTATATTCTCGAGTTACTATTCACGAATTACTATTCATGAGTTACTATTCACCCGAACAAAATATTTTATGAAAATAACGGTAAGTTTTACCATTGATATTGTTGAACTACTCGGTAGTAAAAGTAATACGATGTACGTGTGGTTGCATAGTAGCACCACAGTATTGATTATTGATGCTTATGTGAGAAGTCACTCGGTTTGATTCCATTATTGTCGATTAATAATATGAATTATTATAATGATAATGACGTTTTGTTTTATTCAGTATTATTAACGTAATAAAAGCGAAACATCTTTTTATATAAAATGAATACTTTATTAAAGTTATTCTATAAATAGAATATATTATATTTTATTATGTATAGTGTTGCATAGTGTTTTGCATAGTGTTTTTGCATAGTGTTGCATAGTGTTTTGCATAGTAAAATGTTTTTATATAAATAGAATATATGATATTTTATTTAAAAGATTTTGCTTTAAATATGGACCGTCGATTAAAGTAAATCAATCTGGACCGTTCATGGATTAATTACTATGCATTCTATTTTCCTATAAATGAAGCTCATTCCTTCATTATTTTCTTACGAATTCAATTTAAAAACTCTAGAGAGAGAAATTATAGAGAGAAGCTATAGAGAAAAATCTATAGAGAGAAAGAAGAAGAGTATTCGGTACTTCACTACTTTGATATCCAAAGTCTTTTTACGGTGAGGGATATTATTTATTGTATGCGTAAGGGGTGTTATTCTTTCGTCTTCATGAAGAGAACTTACATTATTCCATTCTTTATTATTACATTGGAATAACTTTTAAAAGTGGCATACCCTATACATGACCACATATGCGGAATACCCTATACTTAGTGAAATCCTTATATTATTCCATTCTTATTTATTACATTGGAATAACTTTGATACGCTGAATCCCCTATACTTGGTGATTTTCTTCATTATTTCCATTCTTTATTATTCTGTTGGAATATCCCATGCATGTGTTTTACACCTTGACACAGTTCCATTGTTTATTATTCCGCATTTATTATTACATTTGGAATATCACATGCTGTATGTGTTTTACACCTTGACAGGTTCCATTGTTTATTATTCAACATTTATTATTCATTTGGATCATCCAGCCGGTTGTGAATTTCACGACACCGGTTCCGTTATTATTATTACATTGAATAACTTTTGCCTAAGCAATCTTTAGCATCCATGGTGATTTCTTTTGTTATTCCATTCTTTATTATACCCAGTTGGTTAAAACTTGACTTCTATACTCCATGAAATTAGTAGAATATCTTTGATATTTGCGTTTCATCCAAAGATATCTTTTCATGGAAATATTCTTCCGATCATTCTTGAATTTTACTCTTCAAAGCGATGTCATGTTGATGATTTGGACGTTATTAGTTCTGAATAAATTAATTCGTGAACTTGTTTTATTGAATTATTATATCATTGTCATCATCCTCATGTTATATTATGTTATCTTTGGCTTACGTGCATAGATGAACTTAGTATGATTATGACCAGGGATCATTCGGTATAATCATGGCTTGTTATAAATGATGTGTTAAAAGTCCTCAGTGGCCTGTAATGCACTTATGGATGGTTTTTGGTATGATTATGACCAGGGGTGATTCGGTATAGTCATGACCATTGATAATTTGATGAAAATCCTTGACCGTGGTACAGGGATGATTAGATATTGTGGTTTATTCATTAAACTGAGTCTTAGTGATAAAAATTGATGAAAACCTTTTAAAACCTAAAAGATAGTAGACTTTATTTTCTACTTGACTCTTTTAATGGATTGCATATTCATTGCAGATTAAACCGGTTTGTCTATTGTATTTTATCAGTTTAACATTGTTGAAGGCTAATGATAATTTATTCTACAATATCTTAATCATAATATTTCTTACTGGGCTAGTTGAGCTCACCCTTTCTTTCACTGTTCTCTTCAGGAAATGAGAATATAGCTGGGACGAGTCGGGGAACGGAGTAATGGTCCAGAGGATAGCGTTAGTAGTCCTCACTATTCTGTGAAATAGTGTGATAATAATTGTAATGAGGACTCCTTGAGTATGGATATTGTCTAAATGACAATATTCCTATTAGAACACTCAGTTTATGTATTGTCGTATGTTACACGAGAGATGTATAATTAAGTTTGTATTTGAATTTATGTACCATGTAATTGGCGACCCAAGATGGGTGACGTATACCTAATTTTGGGGGCGTTACATAGAATATCATGTATGACTTCTTCAGTAGATTTAGAAATGTGGTCTTGTTGTTCATCCATTTCAGCTGGCTGGATATGCTCCTAATTTTTATATTCAGCTTGCTGGATGGAATCTAGACCCTGCTGCTCTTCTATTTCCTCTTCCTGGATTGATTTCATGATCTTGCTGTTTTGCTTTATCTAGTAGGCTGGATTGGCAGCAGTTTCTAATTCTCCTGCATCTTCTTCTTTTTCTTTTGGCATATCATGGTTAGATTCGTTAAATTTAATATGTATGGACTCTTCGATACACATCTTTTGCACATTATAAATCCGATATGTTCTACTATTTTGTGAGTAGCCAATGAATATTCCTGCATATGATCTAGCATCAAACTTACCTAAATTTCCATTAGTGTTAAGAATAAAGCAGTTAGATCCAAACACTTTGAAATAGCTTATGTTAGGAAGCCGATTGTTTAACAATTCATATGGTGTTTTTAGAATAATTGAACGAATCAATACTCTATTTAGCACATAACACGTTGTGTTCACAGCTTCGGCCCAAAATTTCTTATAAAGTTTGCTTTCTTGAATTAGAGTTCTAGCTGTTTCTTGCAGTGTTCGATTCTTCCTTTCTACCACTCCATTTTGTTGTGGAGTTCTAGGTGCTAAAAATTCATGGGATATTCCTTTTTGATTACAGAATGTAATAAAGTCTTTTTGAAATTCGGTACCGTGATCACTTCTGATTCTAATAAGATTAAGACTATATTTGATCTCCAAATTTTTAATCAGTTTTTCAAACTCCTTAAATGCCTCATCTTTTGTTCTAAGGAATAGTACCCATGTATATCTAGAGAAATCGTCGACTATTACAAAAGCATAGAATTTTTCGTTTAGACTAACATGCCTTTCAGGTCCAATTAAATCAAGGTAAAGCAATTGTAAAGGAGAAGAAGTTGATACCATGTTTTTGGCTGTGAATGACGTTCTTACTTGTTTTCCAAGTTGACAAGGTTCGCATATTCCTTTCTTTTCGAAATTCATTTTGGGTAGTCCTCTTACCAAGTTCTTTGACGACAATTTCTTGATTAGGTCCATATGAACGTGCCCCATCCTTTTATGCCATAGATTTGCTTCATCTTGAATGGTTGCAAGACATAATTCTTCTTCCTGTTTCTCAAAATCAAGAATATATATATTCCCTTCCCTTTGGGCAACTAGAGCAACATTGTTAGTACCATGTGAAATTGTACATCTATCTTTTTCAAATTTTACTTGATGTCCATTATCCATTAGTTGACTTACACTGATAAGATTGAATTCTAAACCGTTAACAAGATGGACATTATTAATGTTAACCTTACCATTACCGATTTTTCCTTTCCCGATTATTTCGCATGACCGATTATCACCGAATGTAACAGTTCCATGTTTCTTTTGGACATTTAGTTCCACAAACTTAGATTTATCTCCTGTCATGTGACATTAACATCCGCTATCAAGGATCAACTTTTGAGAAGATACTTTGGTTTTGAGGTAAACCTGTATGAGAGAATTACAATTTATATTTTTGGCACCCATATCATTTTATGTCCACTTATGTTAGTTGACATCAAATCACCTTTCTTAATCCATCTTGTTTTCCTTAAATTTTTCTTTCTTAAACAGTTTATTTCTAGGTGTCCTTTAATGCCACAAATTTTGCAAGACGTAAAAGGCGTGCAATAATTCAATTTGAGTGATGATTTAGATTTTAGCATTTCAACTTCTTTCCTATGAGTTGGATTATAACCTATGCCTTGTTTATCGTAACTGGGTCTTTGTTTTCCCAGCATAACATTTAAGTTCTCTTCCCCGTGAACAAATTTAGCTAGAGTTATTTTTAAAGACTCTATTTCCTTTTGTAGGTCATTAGTTGGAGAAGTTTTATTACTAGATTCATCGCCAAATGCATCAATGCACACATCTCCTTTTTTAATTTTTCAACTTCGTTATTTAGATGTTTAACCTTGTTGAACAAAACTTTACTGAAATTTTCTAAATAGTCATTCTTTACTGATAAAATCTTTTCCTCGTTCGTGTGTGTAGATTTTTCAAAATCTTTCTTTTCATCTATGAGTGTCTCTACTTCGCTCATTAGAGTGTTTACTATCTTGTAAGTACATGTTTTTTTCTTTTAATTTTTCATTTTCTTGTTTCAAAACAATACTATCAGAAAGAGTAACCTCACTAGATTCACCTTCAATTCCCATGAAGCATATTTGAGCTAGTTCATCGTTTGTATCTATTTACACTTCGGATTCTTCATCATCACTCCATGTTAGAAACGCTTTGTGCTTTTTGATCTCCTTGTTACCTTGCTTTCCTTTGTTTTTGAGTTGGAAGCAATCCTTTTTGAAATGACCTGGTCATCCACACTCGAAACATGTTTCCTCAGTTGGCTTGGTTTTGTATATGTTTGTGTTGAAAGCATTTTTCCTTTGATTCTTCCTTTGAAGTAGCCCCTTAAGTCTCCTTGATATCATGGCTATCTCATCATCCGAGTTATTTTCGAGTTCTTCTTCAATTCCTGCATTTAGAGCTAATACTTTCTTTCGAGGAACTTCTTCCTCGTCATCATATATTTTCAATTGATGTTCATATTCTTCTAGCTCACCAAAGAGAGTTAATGTATCCATAGAAGAGATATTGATGGAGTCTTGAAGAGAGGTAATTTTAGATGCAAACCTTTTGGGCATAGCCCGAAGTAGCTTACGATTGATTTCTCTTTGTGGAATTGTCTTGTCGAGCAGCTTTAGGGAATTTATCAGTACCAGAAATCGAGCTTGAGCCATTTTGATCGTTTCCTCTTTTTCCAGTTTGAACAATTCGTAGTCATGCATGAGCATACTTAGCTTGACTTCTCTTACTTTCGACGTTCCTCCATGACTTACAACTAAGGTGTCCCAAATCTCCTTTGATGTGTTACATGACGAAACTTTATCTATTTCAGATTGCACTATGCCACTAAGGAGAGTTTTCATTGCCTTTGAATCGTATGACACCATGTAAGTTTCGGTTGAGTCCATCTCAAGTAGAGTTTTTGGAGTACCATCATCTTTCCTTGGGATTACCGGTCCATTCTCTACCACCCACCATTCCCATGGGTCTCGCTTTAGATATATCCTCATCCGAAATTTCCAGAAGTTATAGTTCTCAGTTCCAAAGAGTAGTGGAGGTCGGTTTGTTGATTGTCCTTCATGGTGAGTGCTTCCAAGTTGTGCCATGTCAGAATCTTTCCCTACAAGTCACCTTTAAGACCAAGATAAGTAGAGTCAAGCTCTGATACCAAATGAAATTTAACTAGGTACACTTAGAAGGGGGGTTAAATAAGTGTAGGCACAAACTATGTCCAATTTTTCCTTTTAAATGCAGCAAGCTGGATTACCAAGTCAGGATATTATTGAGTTAACTGTTTTTACTTATGCAGGCAGCTGGATAAAAAATGATATAGAGTCACAGAAGACAATCACACTAACACCGGAATTTTTACGTGGTTCAACTACTACCCTCTAGAATAGTAGCCTAGTCCATGTCTAATACCAACTAGTATTGGAGACTCACTTTTATTAAATTCTTCCAATTACAATACAAGTTTCAATAATTTGAACACCTGTGTTCCCTGTGCACCTATGCACTCCCAAGAACCTATGCTTTCCTTAAACTTGACTGTAAAAAGTTATCACTTCGAGACAAAGACTTCTTTGTAATTTTGACTGAGACAAGAAATGAAAAATACACACTAGAGGTCTAATGATCAAGCAATAAATTACTCACCAACTTAAGGCTCTAGTATGAAATGATATACATGATAGATATTACCAGAGTGTTTTCGAAGCAGCAACCTTATTCTCAATACAATTGATGTCTATCTCAATGAAAACAATTTCGTGGCATGTATGCTATGTTTCTCGGTGTATGTTTTTCGTTCGTATTTATTAATACTTAACAGTTTCTGGTTATATAGACATCCTAAGAAATATATCTATTGCATAATTTTGATACTGCGATATATTTGTTAGACAATTAATTTGCAACAATCTTGCAGTCTGAATTGATTGATATATATTGTGTAATGTATGTTTTCCATAAACTGTGATATCATGTTGTCAAGGCTCACCCAATCAATCCGGAGGTCAATCACTTTAAGTTGTCATATATATATATAGCAAGTGCCATATTTCTCAATGTGTTATTGGACCGTTAAGATCAGCCAATTAGATCCCCTAGATCATGACCCATGATCTCAGCAGCATCTAGTGATTCACGCACATGACCAGTTACCTTAATTCATTTTCTAAAATTGAGATGTTTAATTTGTGAGCATGATCTGTGCAGCGTGAATTAAGAGACGTATCTTATAATGTCATTGATTTATACTTACCTTTTATACCTGTTGGCCGATGTCCAAATCTAACCACATACTAATTTCGCCCGAGTGAATTACTAGAATTATGGGGCTTGCATGATGTATCTGTTTGCATGACTTACGTTAATTAATCATCCTTTTTGCTCTACCAATCATCGTTTGTATCTTTAGCGAGCGGGAGCCTATAATGATCATGTATGTTTAGTGCTAGGTAATTTATCATGTGTCAACAATTATGGGCATTATGCAATGCATGTCCTAGAGCCTTATTTTGGAAAGCAATAAATGCTAAGATCTTACATACAATCCTAGGACTCAAAGTTTGCGAATATGCTTTTCTTTCTCCAAAGATGTCTTGACTTCGTGATTTCTTCCTTGACGTTTTCTGAAGTTCCATATCTTTTCCTGAAATAATATAGCAATGATTAGAGAAATAATCGAGTCATCATCAAAACATGGAGTGTGACATGAGTCAACATTCTTATTCTTCTTGTCTTTGTGGTACTGGCTTAGAGCCTCACTACCACCTTTGGTGATTATCGCCTTCTCTAAAATGATTATAGAGCCAGGGTTTCAAGCCCTTCTTGAACCGTCGAGCTTTTCTAACCTCGGTGTCCACTTGGTGTGGGGCAAACCTTGCCAGTTCATTAAACTTGGTAGAATATTGGGGAACTGTCATGTCCCCTTGTTTCAAATCAAGAAACCGCATCTCCATCCTTCCCTTCTTACTCGTGGGAAAGTAGTTCTCAAAGAATATCTCCTTGAACCTCACCCACGTTACATTCTCAATACCAGCTCTAGCCTGGTTAGCCTCCCACAAAAATTGGCTTCTCCTTTCATCATATAAGTTGCAAAGGCAACCTTCTGACCCTCATCAACATTTTCTATGACAAATTCCTTCTCAATTTCATTTACCCATGTCTGGGCTTCTATGGGGTCCGTAGTTCCTTTGAACTCCAGCGGACCCACACTTTTAAAATCGTTGAAAGTAGTAGCTCATACTACTCTCAGATTTATGGGGATATTAGCCCCATTCCTATTAAACGCGACTGTTAATAAATTAACAAATTCCTGCATTGGGTTAACCGGACCTCTGTCCGGGTTATTTACATTAGCACCTTGGTTTCATTATCCTCTTCGTGGTGGCATTTTGTTGTTACAATAAACAACACATTTCATTATTATTCCCTTTTTGTTAGTTAGTTATTATTCAAAATTAAACAATAACTTCCACATTCATTACTCAATATGTTCCGTAAAAAGGCTTATATTAATTCATTCATTGTAGTATAATACTACATCGTTCCATTACACAGCCTAAGCTAATTACATTACTATCCCACAATTGCTTTCCAAAAATTGGGATTTACAAAAGACTACCCTTTGCTATACAAAAGAGGGTTTTATGTCACTACTAGATACACAATATTTACATATCTAAAACTACTCTAGCTACTACTAAATTACATCTGCCTTAAGGCATTATAAAAATCCATAGTGTCAAGACCGGCGTTAACATCACGACTAATAGTGTGCCGAGTTTGCCCTACCTCTATTTGATATCCAGCTACATGCTACTGGAAATCCTTATGAGAACTCCTATGAATATAGGACATTCTCCCTATCTTTTGCTTCTTGGTCTTTAGCTCCCCCCTGAGCTCAAAGTCCTCCTGTTTTAGTTCATGGACCTTGTCCTTGGCTAAAACTCGTTCATCATGTTCCTACTCCCACATTGACTCCACATCTGTCTTATCTTGTAAGACAGCCTGGAGCTCTACTTTTAACTCCTTCACCTCCAGTCATGAACAGTGACATCAAAGACTCCCCCTGGGGTGTCTCCTCTGCAAGTGTTATAGGGTTAAAGGACACAACCTCCACCTCTTCTTCTAACATGCTGTTAAATACCGACATGAGGTTGTGGTTCTCCGAGTCTCCAAACTCAATCACCACTACTTCCAGCTCCTCTGCTATTGGGTTCAGTATAACCTCTATGTGGTTAACTGATTCTTCACTGTCTACCTGTACGTCTTTATACATTCCATTTCGACTTGACATCTACGATAAAACAATTAAGTTTGATTAGTACACGTCAGTAGAATAATAAAAACACATATCATATATATAAGGCATTTTTAAGGTTACTTTCATATGTTACTTCTTTGACTTCTCTTAAGGTTATGACTTAAGGTTTTATTTCCCTCCTTAAGTTTTATAACCTAACGCTTTGATACAAACCCGTGAAGCCCCCAAATCTGGGTATCTTCCAACCCGACATATGGTGCTCCACGGTGCTACAGTTCACATAAACATTCAATCAAAATGCCTCAAAAGAATGAATATGTCTTATGTATATTGCAATTCAATATTACCATTCCCTAGGTTCTTTATAACCTTTACATTTGTTCTTGTCATAATATCAAATATTATCATTACAAACATATACTATTACATAGGTAAACTAAAGGTTCACCTTAGCCTTTTTTTTATCCTTATCAGATCTTTCGGTCCGTTCGGTCTTAGCTGCATTCGTATGGTTCAAGCAAGAGTGAGCATAACTAGCTCAGGAAGTACAACAATTCCATTTAATAATATGCTTAAATCATACAAATCATGTATCTTCGATAAATAAAAAATAGTTATGAAGTACTATCGATAATTCAAAATAGCACTTCTCTTTCCTTTAATACATTTTTCAATGACAACATTCAGTAAAACATCAACCTATAGTACTCTATGTTAATCAACACCACATTCATTAAACACTAAGGTCTCTAGCTTCCTCCTAATGATGGAGTCTGCGGCCACCATTTCTCCTCTTTAAAATCGCCTTCGCGTCGCCACTCTTCGATGGTGAGAGGGTTTTAGGTAACATGGCTATTTCCACCTCCTTTTCTCCAAGCCGCGCTTACCTGGCGTGAAACTATAGAAGGTCCAGCCTTTTGCACACGTAAATAAGTGTAGCGCCACCATTATGCTTTGATCAAGGCGTGGCATGGCGCCCATATGTGCACCAGACAGTGAAATTTTTTGTTTTGGATTACAAACTTCCCGGACTCCAAATTTGATCGTTTATATTTTTGACTTCGTTAACTCAAAATTCACTTATTAGTTCATTTTTAATGAAAACGATAACCGTTCATGAATGTTCAACGCTAGTTCTTCGTTCTAAGTCAAAATTCAGCCATTTTTGAGTCTGCAACTCTACAATGCCATATAAGACTTTTTCCCATCGAAAACCAACATTTTTTAGCTCAATATCAAATTTTGACTTCTAATCTGAGAATTTCATGAATTCGACGATTATCGTCCAATCGTGAGAATTCTGATATAACTTCATTACTTAAGATTTTCTCATCATTTCAAATGGATTTTATCCATCATATTGACATCTTCAACCTATATATTGCCTCAACTTATTTACTTGATAAGTTATTACTTATACTTTATGAGTTTATAACTTATCAAAGTATAAACTACATATTATTTCATTTCTCATTACTTATAATGGTTTAAGTACTCTAACCAACATTTTTACATCCTTTTAACATATAAACTTCATTCATGTAAACATGATACAAGTCTTATAAGTTCAACCTTTGTTCATAGTTTATCTATGAACAAAGTGCTTATTATCAGCTTATTAGGACTTAAGTCCTTAGATTATTTATCCCTATCATTTCTTAGCATACATGTCCATTAATCCACACTTCTCTTATCAACCTACATTGGTAGAGATGGAAGACTAATGACATAAGAGGCTTACCCTTGATGAACAAGCTTTTCTTCTGCTTTTCTAACAAATGAAAATCTAGCTTATTCTTGCTTAATCTCTCTTACAATTAAGTTGAAAGTGTTGGATAAAAATGAACAAGCAACAAATGAAATCTTAGCTTGCTATTTATAGAATTTCCTAAGTTAGTGCATTATGGACAAAAGCCAAATCCCACCTCCTTAGTAACCTCCATACTATTCATTACCTATCTCTTAAGTAAACTTGCTCCCTACTTCTTTTGCTTGGTCATTACTCAATTATCTTGGTTACCAAGATTAACCAAATGATCATGGGTCGCCCCATGGATCACCTTAATCCATTGGATCATAGCTTAGGCTTAGATTTAATTTGCTTAACTTAAGCTTTCGGCTTGTATTAACAAACTTAATTGGGCTTCATATTAACAAACACTTGGGTTTGCACATTCAATTCTATTGGACTTTACAATTTACTAAACAATCCTACAACTCCATTTCATTTGGCTAAAAGCTTTATAACGTATTGTTTATGTATTATTCTCGTATTCTAACTCGTATACTAATTCATGATATACAATATTCCATCCTTCATACATACTCGAATTCGTTACCTCATACAATATATACGTATCATACGATCATCACATTAGCTTCTAACGCTTTATTTTCCCTAACATTCTCGAATTATGTCCGCATGTGAAAAATTACGTTTTCCATACTTGAATTATTATTACATAATCCAACTCACTTCAATATTCTATCGTTACGTATTTCTTGGAAGTTAAAAAATAACTCCCGAGTATAAATCGATGAATTTCTCGGAAAGCTTTTATTTTCGTCTCGAAAATTCGCACACTTTAATTCTTTCACGTAGTCGAAATACTACGATGTTTTGACGTTTCTAGGATATAGAATTACATTCATCTTGCTAACACTTATAATAACAAATAATATAGCTTTATTCATTATTTTATTTAATAAAATTATTTTACAATGGATCTAAATTTCTCGGTCGTTACAAGGACAATAATGACAATTATGTAACGACCCCAAAATTCATACAATTTAATTCTCAACTTCGGTCGTTAATAATACATTCAACCTCTAATTTTACATCATTAAACGATAATACAACCATTGAAATTTGCGGAATAATTAAAATTTTTATACATTTCCTTCTTTATTGCCCTAAATCGCAACCTTTACATTACATCTCTTTGACTCAAATTTATACCGTGAATCGTTATAACAAAATGACTATACAAAGTCTTACATCATAAATAGGTATCCATATACACCGAATAACTTAACTTACAATTCAATAACATGTTACATTCAAAATATTAAATATATTTCCCATAAAACATAAGCAATCTTCGTGAATAGGGATCTCTATAATTCACGTAGCACATATCCTTACCTAAAATCTTTAACCTGCAAAAGTGATTATTTGCAAGGTTGCGCTCGACAGCCAAGTAAAATCTAACAGTTTTCATGCATCACATATCACATAATAACATGCTCAACATATAACATACATGCTACAATTCATTTAACAAGTATAAAGATTGAGTCCTTACTCAATTAACATGTTTTACTAAATCAATGTAGTCATAAGTTGACTTTAACATTTCATACATTCAACATATATATAAGACAGATCATGCTCTTTGCAATAAAGATTTAAAACAGTTAATCACCAATTCACATAGCAATTAGGAACTAAAAGACTTGTCTGATTCGTAGTTTATGAACTACAACTTAACTGTTTAACGCGTATCTGCACTTCGTGTATTCCTACACAGTTATATAATCATGAATTCACATCCATTAGTCATATATTTCATACATTCTTAATATAATAGTAACGTTACATTGTTTCATAACTAGGTTTGTAAAACCTACCTTTCAATTTCTCATCATGCTCTTAGAATAGCTAGGTATGTATATGTATACCTTAATAACTCATACTTTACATCAACATTCATATATATCATTCACACACTTGACTCGCTATGTGTTTGACACATATTTAAAGTTCATAGATACGCGATCTACATCGTTCTTACATTTTACAAACTTTAATAAAATTTAACAACTCTATGTTTTATATAACCATTACATGATCTCATGCTTAAACATCATGTATGTTAAGTATTATAGCTTTAGACATTCATTACACATATGCTTTAAGGTTCAGATCAAAGTTAAAAATAATCAAGCATCATTACCTTGTGGCAATTTGTGCTAGAATTAGGCACAGGATGGGCGCAATGCTACTGGCCCTCGCCGCACTAAAGTTGAGTATTTTCTGGTTTCATCTTGGTTCTTAGAATGTATAACTGTTAACACGTATCTTACCCACATGTTATGAGGTCTTAGCCCAAGTTTGGTGCCTCTTGTATTTAATTTAAGTTGTTTTAGACTTTATAGCTTTATTGTTATTTATTTCATGGCTAAGTAAGTTCATACAACAAGGGCCTAACTATATGACCACCAACGAGGTTAAACAAATTTCAATATACATGCTTACATGTAATCATATGACTAGCATGGTTTATAACTTGAATTCTTACTTTAAGACATGTATAGTTCATAGTATATCTATATAATAGTGTGCACGTACCCATCATGCCTAAAGGCATAAAATTCCTATCATGTTTGCACATATAGGCCATGTTTAAAGACCCAAAAGTTACAAGTATGTCATCCTACAAGTTTAGAAGTTTAGACAACACAATGCTCATGAATAATGTTTTCAAAACGCCTAAGTTTCTTTTCAAAACACATACTAAGTCATGCTAATGCTTTCTATTATGAGCTAGGAAATCTTATATTTCATGTATAATATCATGCATTTTCATGTTTCATCACTTAGAATAACATATTTCATCGTTGGGAGCGCTATACTTGCGTATGTGCTCGCTCGACGCTCTTCGATCGCCTCCGAATATGTAACAGTCACAAAGATGACTATTTTGACCTTTCCTAACGACCTCAAATTGAAAAACGTAAAGCACAAAAGTTGCAGGTCTATTCGTCCACGTTCCGAATCATCTTGAATCACCTCAATCGGAGTTCGTATGAAAATGTTATGCTTAATTTACTACAAAGAGTTAGAAGCAAATCCATCTGTTATCGATTGATTGTCGGCGAAGCTGCGCCCCAATTAACCTTGGGGGCGGTCTGTTTTGCGCCCAAGTCGCATAATTGAGCCCTCGAGCTCGCTCTTCACGATTACAGACCCTTTACTCCTTCCAATGATCATAACCTGAGTTATACTCATCCAATTCAGTCCATTTTCGATTCTGTAGGTTTGTAACTCATAAAACTACAACATACCAAATACCCATCAACTAACATAAACATTAACTAACCTTAATATGAATTTACAATTCATGTTCATTCTAATTATTCATGTTTTGACAATTTAGCGAATTCGTTCACTACGAATTCGTTTCTCAACCATTTCGATTCATTCAAGTTTCGTTATTTTCGTAATTCAACATAATAACAACATATATCATCAGTTTAATATTATATCATGACTTCATCATAAATTTTGATTCCAAAACAAGCCCTAATGTGTGTGTGTATATATATATATATCAATAAAACTCAATTTCTTCATTCTAAAACATGTTTTCATGGATTTGATTTCTAAAAATTATTTCTAGATAACTAATAAAAGATTATAAATATCTAACAACACACATATATATATAACATATTTAGCAATTCATCCAACTAAATTTTCAAATTTAATGAATAACTCAAAAACACCCAAACTAAGAAGAAACTAGGTTATTTACCTCTTAATTCTTGTTTAGCTTTGTTAAGATATGTTAGAGAATTCCTACTTCCTTCTTGTTTTCAAGGATTTCTCTTCCAATTGCCTCCCAATTCCTCTCTCTCTAGCTCTCTCTCCTCTCGATTTTCTCTTCTAGCTTTAGCCTTAGGCTTTGGGAACAAAACATGTAACCTTCATATAATCGATATAAACATAATGTGTATACATTATAGCCTATCGCTTCTGATAACAAAGGGTCACTAGGCCATGTTTGGCTAGCACCCAAAATATCCTTTTAATTTATTTTTTTAACAATCCTTCTTATCATATGATTCCCTTGTCACACCCACTAACTATTTAAATTGAATTAATCTCAATTAATTAATAAATCCAATTAAACCTTACTAATAAAATCATAGCTTCTATTTAGCCAATATAATTATAATTTTATTTAACAATCATTAATCCTCTAATTTAATTACTTAATTAAATTAGAAAATCACCAACACATTAACGTAGTAAATATGCACAAATTATAAAATTATTTATCATCAATTTATTTAATATCATCATAGTTAAATAAATTATTCCATAATAATTTCCATTGAATATTTATTTTAATCCATAAATATTTCAACTAAAATACTTATTTTACTTGATAAATATTTTAATTATTTACGATCTCACAATCATAACATATTAACATATACATTTATATGTAACATAAATTACTCTCTCATATCATAATAAGAATTTTATTTTTTAAATTATTATTTTAATAATTTTTAAAAATTCGGGTTGTCACAAATTATATGTATGAAATAGTTAACTACGACAACTATAAATGAAAGGTACATAAACATGACTACAAAATAGTTAACTACGACAACTATAAATGAAAGGTACATAAACATGTTAATGATATAGAGAACATTCCTATATGTAAATGTACGTAATACAATTAAAACTAAACATACATTTTAATGAAAATCGTTGTCTGAGTTAGAATCATTTTGTACAAGTATCAGAGAGTCATGACCATCTTCTTCTTCAGATTCAGTGTCAGTGTCAATCAATAACTCTTCCTCAGTATCATTGTCAACTGGCACAATAACTGTCTCAGGATCCAATTCATCAGGTTCATCTCCACCCTCTAACTGGATTAATTCATTGTTATCCTCCACATTTATTATAGGAGGTCTGTGAAACATCTCCTCTTGGTAGAAATCCCCGTCTATTACTTCGACATGACTGCGCGCGGGAGTATGAATTACAACTTCCCAATCTGTAGGCGGTTTATCCCTATTCCTAACAGGACTAGGAGTGTAGTATACTTGTACTATTTGAGTTGGTAAAAAAAATGGTTCGTTGGAGTACGCAAACCTATGGAGGTCAATATCGACAATTTCGTATCTATCAACACATATCCCTTTTTCTGAATCAAACCAACGACACTTGAACAAGTTAATATGACCCTCATACGTGCCCTTGTACGATAACTCTATGATTTCCTCCAACTCCCCATAAAAGGCACAACCAAGCTCATTGTAACAATCTCCTTGAACACACACTCCAGTATTAGTTATTCTTTTACCGCGAGCATATGTCTTTGTATGAAATTCACATCCATTTATTGTGTAACCATTACGAATGACTTGGTCCCTATCTGGTACCATAGCTAGGACTTGTATATTTGGAGGAATCATTCCCTCATTAAGAGCCTACAAAAATGAAATGAAATTAAATACATTCATAAATTAATATGATATATGTCATTCTTAATTAACTTAACTTACTTTGTCCTTTAGCCAAAGAGCAAATTTTTGATCACGACTAACTTGAATATCTTTGTCAGTGATGTCGGGCTAATTTGCTTTTAACTCGTCATCGTATGTTCTATATAATTTTATAAATGTTAACATATATTAATATTAGATTTCAGGTTAAGATATAGGTCTAATACATATGAATTTTACACGTATACCTCACAAATTCATCAATCTCCTTGCAATTAAGAAGAATGTAAGTATGCGCAGCATGTAATTCCTGCTCAGAAAGGAATATGGGCTTTCCTTTTCTATAAGTGCGACCCAGTAAACCAAATACAAAAAGCCGACCATTTAGTTCAACATTTCCCCCATCATCATGTCTCGAGACTCGATTGGCCTTTGTCAAGACTTCGTTGGGAAAATAGTCTAAGACAAACGTAGATATCTCATCAAAACTATATGCCTCACATATCGACCCCTCGACATAAGCTCTATTCTTCACCTTCCTCTTAAGGTTTCCCATGACCCTCTCGAAAGGGTACATCCATCTATATTGAACTAGGTCACCAACACGAGTTTCATAGGGTAGATGGATTTGCAAATGCTCCATAGAGTCGAAAAAACCAGGAGGGAATATTTTTTCAAGCTTACACGTGATCTCAATGATGTTCTTCTCAAGTATAGACATGTCATTTTCATTTAACTTTTTTGAACATATGTTTCTGAAGAAATGACTAATATCAGTCAAAGCATCCCATATGGGTTTATCAAGCAAGTCCCTTAATGCTATAGGCATGAGTCTCTCCATGAAGACATGACAGTTATGACTCTTCATCCCTTGCAATTTCGCACTTGTAACACACCTTGTAATGTTTGACGCATATCCATCTGGTAGTTTCAGAGACTTTATCCATGTGCACACATCTTCAACCTGCTTTTTGGACAATGTGTACCTTGCATGCAGTTTGACCATCTTACCATTAGTAGATTCATAAAGTTCTAATCCAGGACGCTTACAAATATCTTTTATGTCCAACCGTGCCTTATCATTATCTTTCGTCTTGCCCGCAACACCCATCACGGTGTTAAACACATTTTCGAACACATTCTTCTCAATATGCATCACGTCTAGATTATGATGAATCAAATTTGTAGACCAATAAGGCAATTCCCAAAAGATGCTTCTCTGAACCCAATTATGAGACATGCCAAACCCATCAATGATGTTAGAGGCAACAATCTTATCGAATGGATTGACCGACAATCTCATCACACGGTTATGCATCTCCATCCCCGTCAGTCGCACATCTCCGTCCCCGACAGTCACGGTGCTGTCATTTCATGATCTACTTTCCCTTTCCTTAAGTTTTCTCTATTTCTTCGAAACGGGTGATCTACCAGCAAGAAAGGACGATGTCAATCAAACCAGCATGGATTTCGACCATTTGATAGATTGAAAGACTTTGTATGATCCATACAATA
Organism: Panax quinquefolius; assembly: GCA_020205615.1. NCBI lineage: Eukaryota > Viridiplantae > Streptophyta > Magnoliopsida > Apiales > Araliaceae > Panax > Panax quinquefolius. The sequence goes on along the minus strand of JAINUW010000716.1, from coordinate 11,862 downwards.
TGGACAAGCTAACTTCCCATGTGTACTCCTTCCAGATAACATACCATAAGCAGGAAAGTCACTTATAGTCCACATAACCGCTGCCCTAAGGTTGAAATTTGTTTTCGTGGAAACATCCCAAGTTTGTACTCCAACCTCCCACAATACCTTCAACTCGTCTATAAGAGGTCTTACGTAAACATCTAGGTTCTTTCCAGGACTCTTGGGACCAGGAATCACGAGTTAGAGAAATAAGTATGGTTGTTTCATATACATCCAAGGAGGCAAGTTATACGGAGTAACAATCACAGGCTAGCAGGAGTACGGAACAACTGAGTGGCCGAACGGGTTGAAACCATCAGTGGACAATCCAAGCCTCACATTTTTAGGTTCTGATGGAAACCCGGGATGTGCTAAGTTGAAATCTTTAAAAGCATGTCCATCTGCAGGATGGTTCAGTTCTCCATCTTTGGTTGGAGAGTTCACATGCCAAGTCATATGTTCAGCTGTTCTTGAAGACATGTACAATCTTTTCAGTCGAGGTGTAATTGGAAAATACCATAAAATCTTAAAAGGTATATTCATCTTTTTTGTAGTCACACCCTCTTTATTAGGCCTAAATTGATCATGACTGCAAAACGTGCACTTTTTCTTCTGTTCATTTTCCTTATAAAACAACATGCAATCATTCGGACTTGTATCGATCTTTTGATATCTAAGACCCGACTTCTTCACCATATTTTTAGAATAGTAGTAGTTATCGGGTAATTTTTCACCGACAAGCAACATACTCTTTATAGCCCTCAAGAGTTATTCAAAACACTCATGGCTCATATTGTGATCAGCCTTGATGTTAAGTAATGTCGCCACTATAGAAAATGTAGTGTGCTTCGTGCAACCATGCCATAACAATTCGTTACCCTCGTCTAACAACTTAAAGAATGCTTTGGCATCAGAATTCATAGGTTGCTCTCTACCTTGTTCCTAATCAAAATTCGGCCCTGCAATATCATGAACCATGTCATTCATACGATGGGTACTGCTGGCTAGATTGTGTACTTTTACGATGCCACTATCTCTTCTCTACCCATGTGCCCACCAACATTCTTCGTAATTGTTCATGAAACCATAAACAAGTAAATGATAGTTTACTATGTCTCTGACCATATAATTTACATTCTTAAACTTCAAACAAGGACATCTTATCTTGTTCTGACCATTAACACATTTCGGGTGACTATACGCATAATCTAAAAATACTCAGCAACCAGCTCTAAATTCTGCTGTAGCACCTATTTGGGCACTTGACTTTCATGGTCTCATCCAACTACAGTCTGAATAGAGGTCCATGATACCACGGTACCTACTATAAACAACATGAGCTTATTAAACTACAATATGAGTGTAAGCATATGACTTGAGCATACTTGTAGTTGAATGGGATTGAGCATATATACTAGCTAGTAAGCATATGACTACATGCATACTAGTAATCACATAAAGAGGTCGTTAATATTATAAATATTCGCAACTACCCGACCAACAAAAAAAATTCGACAGAGTCTCCCCTATAATATGGACTAGCCACATGCACGACAACATGCATATATGGTCATTTCTAGGCACCCAAGACACAATCAAAGAGAAATATACAAATTCCCAATATAATAAGACCAAAAATATAACGAATGAATGCAAATTAAAACAGTAAAAAGTTCAGGAGTATACTACAAATTTAGAGTTCCCATCTTTCTACATGTGGATCACTGTCCCCATCTTTTATTGATTTTCTTTACACATACTATGATTTGTGGGGAGATTACTTTATTTTCCTGTCACATGTAGAAGTTTGTAGTTCTATATGTAGAAGTTTGTTGTTCTATATGGCAAGGATTGACATATTGTTAGTAGTCACAACCTCGTAGACTACAACATTAATTTAACCTAGTTAGGATTGAAGCTAGTGTAACGAACATTGATGATTAGGTAAGGTAAATAAAGCTTTTGGCCACCAAGATGTATTTTAGTTGACAAAGCTTTTGATCAAAGGATTGCTATATTCAAGGCTCAATAGATTTCATCTTTGGCACTGCAAAGTAAGAACAATATTTAAGCCTAAATTAGTGCATGGGTTGAAAAGGTAAGCCTAGATCAGTGCCAATTGTGCATGACTTGAAAAGTCTGTTGTTGAGAATATTTGTCAATTTTTTCATCAATCTTCCTAATAGAATAGATTCTTATTTATGGATTTCATCGAGTTTTCTCTTTAAAGGTTGAATGTAGTTGGACTAGTTCATAGTTCATATAATTTGTCAATTTATGTAAATCGTTACATTAGGCTCCGTAAAAAACCTTGTATGCTTTTTCTATTAGTGTCTTACTTATTATTTCCATCAACATAATGTACAACATTATTTACTTTGTAATTGTTTGAGATATTTTATCAAATATCCCCTCTTTAACAAAAGTTATAAATTTATTAATTATTAAATTTGTATTAAACATCCATATTATTCCCAAACAGATACAATTTGAGTTATGATTATGTAAAAATAAATGCCGAGTACACTATCTGTATTACCCAAAAATGTGTAACAATCAAAGCTCAGTTTGATACTTTCCTAGTTTCCTTGTATGAAACAGTCCCTAAAACCTTGATTATGAATGATTCCTAAAAGAGAGCACTTTATGGTTAGAAGTAAATAGAGTATTTCAAAGCGGAGAACAGAACCCCCCAAACGAAACACTATTCAAAGACTTGACTAGAGCTTATGTGCAATATAACTATAGTGCAATAGTGTACCAATTAGATAAACAATAAATAATAAACAATACCACAAAAAGTAGAAAACAATACCACACAATTAAATAAACAAACAACTAAGAACAATTAGAAAACACACAGAGAAAAATACATAAATAATAAAGCAATACCACTGACAATAGGTAAACAATAAACAATATAAAATAATACAAACAATAGAAAATAACTAAAATACCACCAATTAGATAAACAATACCACCAATAGTGTCAAATGTCCACCAAATACCAAATAAAAAATAACACCACCAATACCAATAGTGTCAAATTAGATAAACAATAGTGTTAAATGTCCACCAATTAGATAAACAAGAGGTAGAAAACACCCTGAGATGATACCATATAGATTTTGATAATACATGAGTTGTTAAGATGGGCGGGGGTGGCGGTCCCTCTCTCTTCTCCCTCGTCTGTTCTCCCTCTTTTTCTTTTTTGTTTGCTGAACGAACGAATGCCTGAGTCTGATTTAGTTTAAGATTATCAGCGACCGCCATCAGTAACCACATGCGATCACTAATTTTTAATGATGTGGACGACTCAGAGACCGCTAGGTAGTCGCTGATAGAGATTGGTCGCAAAAAATATACGCGCCAACGTTTTTCACCAATTTTTGGCATAGAAATTCATTTCAGCGACCGCATTCGGTCACTGATATAAACTAGCGACTAGAATCAATACCGCTTGCAGATAACGGTCGCTATTACTGATACCAGTGACAAAAAAGTGGCGGTCACTGAAATGTTTGGTCGCAGATAGAAATTTTTCCTATAGTGGAAGCAAATACCGGTGTCAAAGTTGTAAACGATTTGTCTTGTTGCTAGCAATTAGAAATACTTTGCCTCGAAAGCTTATGTATGGTGCAACTGCACCATACCCTAGTCTAAGGTAGTGATGCATGTTACTCATATAGACCTTGAAAGCCTATTATAACCTAGTCTAATGATATGTTGATGTGACAAACATGTAATGAAGAGATTAAAACAGAATAGTATCATGTCATTAATAATTTCAAAGTTGTAAAAAGATTAGTAAGTTAGGAACACGATATCTTATGACTTAATATACACTATGAGTAGTAAATAAGTGTTGTGAAGTTAACACTTGAGATTTTTGAAATACATATGGTGTAAAGTAAAACTTTTATTAAAGTAACAAGTTTAACTAAAAGTGAGTTATATTCTTGAAAGTGTATGTTAGTATATCTAATAGATATTATGATTCTAATACTATATGTAGGCGAACGTGAGTTATAAATTTATAGCTTACGCATGAGGCAAGTTCCTTACTCTAAATTTTAATTGAGCAAGTTCTTTTATCTTCAAACTTTATTTGAGCAAGCTTGAATCCTAACTTTATTTGAACAAGTTTTGAATTCTAGTCATTGTTGAATTATTCTAACTTTTTTTATAGTTAAGCAAGTTTCTTTAGTTTCATTCTTTTATAGTGAATACAACTTCCTGAACTCAAATTCCTAATTTTGAGCTGTCGTATTTCATTTACTTTGCACAAGTTATTATCATGTTGAGCAAGCTTTGTTTCTAGCTTGTTATCAGTCAATGCATGTTCTGTATTTCAATTCTTTATTTGACAAGGTCATAGCCTTAGCTTAATATTGTTCAAGAAAGGTTTATTGTTCTATTCATGCTTATGCTTTTTGGTTATTTCTAAGCATGCCTATGCTTCTTAGTCATTTTACTCATAGTGTCGTTAAGACTTGTTGATTTAACTAATACCTTAGTTGATGGTCGTGAAACACTACATTACCCTTGAAGCTTATCTAAACCAAACTTTTTTTGGTGCAAACTTGTACTCTAAAAATTGAGAAGAACAACCCTATATCAGGGGATTATTTTAGAGCTACGCAATGGCGTTAAAATGTTTTCGCAATACATAGTACAAAGGGCTGATCACTTGGAGTAGGAGATGATGGTCCGCATAGTCATTTAGACTGTCAAAGGTTACAATAGAAACACCTGTTAACCTAGGACATAGATGATGATTACGGTCTTTTACACTGTTAAAGGTTAAAATAGAAATACTTGATAACCTAGAGCATAGTTCGTGGTCTTGTGACCCTCAGTTACATTTTATATGTTGATTCCAGTTTTTGGTTATGATTGACAAAGTATTATTCAACTTTGCTGAGCTTATTCATTGGCATTTATTATGCTATTGTTATTTATTGTTGTTTCCAGTGAGCAATTGCTTTGCTCACTCTTGTATATATATACTCATTGCAGCTAAGGTTGAGAAGGTTGATGAACCTACCACTAGCAAGGGAAAAGGGAAAATGAACAAGTGATGAAGACTTGTAATTTATTTATTGTTATGACAATAAACTTTATATTTAATGATGTGATGTAATTATTTTATTTTTGCATTTTGATTATTGTTAAAGGTTAGATAAGATGGGAGTTTTTGGTTAATGATGTAACCCTTTTAATGAGAAGATTGATGGTTGAATTTTATTATAATTGGGTAGTTAGATATGAATGAATGGAATGTGAACACCAAATCTTGTGGGAATAAAGTACCTGGATTTGGGGGTGTCACAGGTTGATATCAAAGCTTTAGGTTATGAACCTTAGGTAGGGGAAAAGACTTAGGAAATAACCTTATAGAAGATTGAAAAGATAGTGGTGATAAACTCTTATCGAGTTTTAAGAAAGAAGTAATAAAACACTTTATGTGCTTATGTGATTGTAACGTATGTGATCATGAGTGTTGAGTAGTAATTATTAGTAATTAAAACTTAAAATTTTATTGTCAGGATGGCTAATGTAGGAGAATCCAGTCAGGCTAAGGAGGAAGGACCCCGGATGCCTAGAGTGAAGGAGCCTCGAGATATTCAGGTGATTTGGGAACAACTACTGCCACAGGAGTCATCTCCGTTGGTTATAATGGTTGAACAGGAAGGCTTACCTGATGAGGATGCTGGGGTAGAGACGTATGAGGAGGATCTCATTGAGATACCACAGTCGGATAGGGATGAGGAGGAAAAGGAGGAAAAGTTTTCACCAAACTCGATCGATGCAAGTATGTACGACGAAGTACACGATTACAATGTGGAACCATAGGATAGAGTCGAGGAGGTTGAAGAGATAGTAGTCGAACAGTAGACCTCGATGGCGTAGAAGGACGACGATATCTAAGATTTAGATGGACACTTAAGTAATGTCGAATTGAAGCTGATTCACACTAAAGGAGAGAATGAGCAAATGATAGAGGAGATCGCGGAGCTGAAGAATAAGTTGAAAGAAGAGTCTACTAAGAGGGCAAGAACCGAAGACGCGTACGAGGAAGCTTCTCAACGAGCCGGGGTAGCAGAGAGAGAGGTACAAGTAAAGAAGATCAAGATGGAGGAAATGAATAGTGTTTTCAACACCGTTATAAACCGGACTCAAGACCGAATTATGTATTATCTGATTCAGTTCGAGATGCTACTGTGGTACTTGCTAGATCACCGAACAATGTTTCGTATTATGGAAGAGGAGCGTCGTAAGGCTATGCAACATTTTAATAGGTCATCATAAGAAATGTAATTATTGTGTGATTAATGAGTAAATAAGATGTAAATCCTGGGTATTATATTACTAATGTGATATGATGATGATGTTATCCTAAAACTTTTGTAGTTCAGGAAAGTAATGTAGATAGTAGGGATGCTATCAGGGTTATGTTTTTTAAAGATGGTGAATAAATAAAAGTTACTATTTATTCATGATATTGTGTTCTACGTGGTAATATTGTTTTGATGTGTAAGTTGTGTATATAATACGTAGAAGATTGAATAATAATCTAATGAGCGTATTTTAACAAAAAATGCCTCCAAGACATCAACCGCGACAAAGGACCCCTAAGGGATCTACCAATAACAACAATACTGATGCTAATCCGGTCCAGCAATTAGTAACGTTACTGATGGGAGCTTTGCAGAATCAACCGCAGAATCAAGCTGCGACCTTTAAGGATTTTAAGGCAGTTGGGCCACCAGAATTTACTGGATCTATAAATCCGGTTGAGGCACAGACCTGGAACATGGAGATAGAGAAAGTTTTCGATGTGGCTAGAGTAAGTGAGAACCAAAAAACTGCTTTTGTAACATTTATGTTAAAAATAGAGGCGAGTTATTGATGGCAAGCCAATAAGACTCGAGGAGGTCAAGGGGTAATGACTTAGGATATGTTTAAGGAGATATTTTTCGAGACTTATTTCTAGAGAGTTTGAAAACTCAGATAGAGGTGCAGTTTTTAGAACTGAAGCAGGGATCAATGACGGTTGTGTAGTATGCCGCTAAATTTAATGAGTTGGTGAGGTTCGTGCCTTATCAAGTCAAGATAGATGAGCGCAAGGCTAGGAGGTTTGAATAGTGATTGAAGCCCTGGTCGTATGGTAAAGTCTCCATGTTTCAACTGAAGACATTATCGCGGTACTAGAGAAGGCAAATCTCGCTGAGGGTGGAGGCGAGGCTGTAACAAAGTACAATCAAGAGCAGAGAAAGAAGAAGAGTAAGGGCGAAGTTAAGAATGGTAGTGGTAGTGGGGGAAATGGTAAGAATAACTTGAAAAGGAAGTGGAATGAAAATGTGGGAGCTGAAAACCAGCAAGGTAACCACCAGAAAAAGAAGTTCAAAGCATGTGCTACATGCGGGAAGTTTCACACGGATATGTGCTTAAGTGGGAAATGAGTATGCTTTAATTGTTGCCAGGAAGGTCACATTCCCAAATTGCAGTCAACCCAAGAAGAATGTTTGTTACACTTGCGGGTCAAAGGACCATTTTGCTCGAGAGTGTCCTAAGAAGAAATCTAGTGACACAACTGGAAGCAAAGGAGGTAGTAGTGGAGGTACATTGACTATTGTGGGACCAACGTCTTTGAATAAGACCAAAGCCAGAACCTTAAATATGACGGTGCAAGATATAGTGCAATCAAAAGATGTCGTGGTAGGTATTATCGCAATCAATGATATAAATGCATGTGTATTATTTGATTCGGGTGCTACTTGCTCGTTTATATCTGAAGAATTTGCTAAGAGGTTAGAATTACCTAGTGAAGAATTGAATTTCCCTTTACACATAGAAATTGCGAATATGGAGGTAATTCCTGTTAGGTTTGTATACAAGAATTGTAGGGTGAATATTAAGGAGAATGTTATGACAGTAGATTTGATCCCGATAAAACTTGGAGAGTTTGACGTTATATTGGGAATGGATTGGCCGTTCAATTATGGAGCGATAATTGATTTCCAAAAAAATTGTGTAAACCTTATGACTCCGTCAAAGGTAATTTTTTATGGTAGCAAATCGCCTAGACAAATGAGATGTCTGACAATTATGCTGGCCAAAATGTTATTGAGTCATGGCTGTGTAGGATACTTAGCTTATATAGTCGATACCTAGAAGAAGTAAGGTGTGAAACTGGAAGAGATACTAGTGGTTAAGGATTTTGTGGACGAGTTTTTGGATGATTTTCCAGGACTTCCGCCTGACATAGAGATCGAGTTCGTGATCGACTTAGCACCAGGAACTGCTTCAATATGGAAGGCCCCGAATAGAATAGCTCCGATAGAGATGAAGGAATTGTTGGTGCAATTACAAGAATTGTTGAACAAGAAATATATTCAACCTAGTGTATCACCGTGGGGAGTGCCGGTGTTATTCGTGAAGAAGAAAGATGGGTCAATGCGTCTTTGCATTGATTATAGGGAATTAACCAAAGTCACTATTAAGAATAAGTATTCATTGCCAAGAATAGATGACTTATTTGATTAGTTTAAGGGCGCTAGATATTTCTCGAAAATAGATTTGAAAAGTGGATATCAATAATTGAAATTAAGGAAGGAAGATGTATCGAAAACGGCATTCCGAACTCGGTATGGACAATATGAGTTTCTGGTAATGTCTTTTGGTTTGACAAATACCCCTGCTGCATTCATAGATTTGATGAACAATGTGTTTAAACCATTTTTAGATAAGTTTGTGGTGGTATTTATCAATGATATTTTGGTGTACTCCATATCTCAAGAAGAAAACGTGGAACACTTACGTCTGACGCTAGAGACTCTAAGAAAAGAAAATGTGTACGCTAAATTCCCTAAATGTGAATTTTGGCTGGAACGTGTAGAATTTCTTAGGCATGTAATTGACAAAGATAGAATTTCAGTGGAACCATAAAAAGTTAAAGCTGTGAAAAATTGGGAACAACCAAGAACCCCATCAGAAGTGTGACGTTTCTTGGGATTGGTAGGTTACTGTAGATAATTTATTTACGATTTTTCCAAAATTGCCACTCCGTTGACAAATTTCACGAGAAAATCAGTAATATTTGTTTGGACGAAAAAATATGAAGAGAGTTTTACGAAATTAAAGAAGAGGCTCAGTGTGGCACCTGTGTTATCATTACCATATAATACAGGAAATTTTGTGGTGTATAGTGATGCCTCACATAAAGGATTGGGTTATGTCCTTATGAAAAATGGCAAAGTTATTACGCATACATCAAGGCAATTGAAAGATTACGAGAAAGGGTATCTGACTCATAACTTAGAGTTGGCAGCAGTAGTGTTTGTGCTAAAAATATGGAGACATTATCTCTACGTAGAAAAGTGTGAGATCTACACAGACCATAAGAGTCCGAAGTATATTTTAACACAAAAGGACCTAAATATGCGTCAAAGAAGATGGTTGGAATTGATAAAAGATTACGATTGTGAGATCTTTTATCATTCGGGAAAAGCCAATGTGGTTGCGGATGCCTTGAGTAGGAAAGGCCGAGAAAAGTTGATGTTGTTAACCAACAAGGAGGAGCTCATTTCAGCGATGGCCAGACTAGAGTTAGAAATCATATTTCCAAAAGAATCCGATGAAAGATTGTACCAGATGGAAGCCAGTCTAACTTTGGTGGACAAAATAAAGAATGCTCAACTACAGGATGAAGAATGTAGAAAAATAAAGGAAAGTATGGTCGAGGGTAAGGAGGTGAAGTACAAGGTTGATACTGAAGGAGTGCTAAGATTCGAGGGACGAATTTGGGTTCCAGAAGTACCGGATATTAGAGAAGAAATCTTGACAGAAGCTCATAGCTCAAGATATTCAATCCATCCGGGAAGTACAAAAATGTATCAAGATTTGCGGTAACATTTTTGGTGGCCAAATATAAAAAGAGATGTTGCAGAATGCATTGCAAAGTGCTTGACATGTCAGAGAGTGAAGGCCGAGCATCAAAGACCATGCGGATTACTTCAATAGTTTGTCATACCATAATGGAAGTGGGAGTATATCATAATGGATTTTGTGGTAGGTCTTCCAATGACTCAGAAAGGATACGATGCGGTATGGGTCATAGTGGATAGACTAATGAAATCAACACACTTTTTGCCAATAAGGATTATATTTAATCTTGATCAGCTGGTGAAACTATACGTTAAGGAGATCGTGTCGAGACATGGTGTTCCAGTGTCAATTGTATCAGACATAGATCCGAGATTCACATCAAAATTCTGGAAGAGACTACAAGAATGCATGGTAACACAATTGAAGATGAGTACAACATATCATCTGCAAATCGATTGTCAAAACAAACGAATAATCCAGACGTTAGAGGATATGCTTAGAGCATTCATCATAGATTTCAAAGGAAATTGGGACGATCACCTACCGTTGGTAGAATTCGCTTATAATAATAGTTACCACACAATCATTGGCATGCCGCCATACAAGGCATTATACGGCAGGAAATACAGAACTGCACTATATTGGGATGAAATTGGTGAACGTCAACTGTTAGGACCGGAATTGGTACAACAAACCACTAAAGTTATCAGAGTCATCAGAGTAAGACTGGTAGCTGCTCAAGATAGACAGAAGAAGTATGCCAATCGACACAGGCGAAATAACGAATTTGACGTGGGAAATTTTGTTTTCCTGAAAGTTTCTCCTTAGAAGGGGAAAATTCATTTTGGCAAGAAAGGAAAGTTAAGCTCGAGATTCATTGGACCCGTCGAAGTACTACAAAGAGTGGGAGAAGTAGCTTACGAGGTAGCTTTACCACCAGAATTAGAACATGTTCACAACGTTTTTCATGTGTCGGAGTTACGACCGTATAAACCCGATTACAAACATGTGATCAAGTATGAACCGTCATAGTTCAATAAGGATTTATCTTATGAAGAGGTTCCTATTCAGATAGTCGAAAGGAAAGAACAAGTGCTCAGGAATAAGGTGATACCTTTTATGAAGGTCATATGGAGAAACCACAATGTCGAAGAGGCTACGTGGGAACTCGAAGCTAAAATGATGAAGAATTACCATGAGTTATTTGTTCAATCTGTGTCTTCGATTATGGGGACATAATCTTTGTAAGGAGGGAAGAATGTGACGAATGAGTTGTTTGAGTTGTGATTCTGGGGACAGAATCCTTGTAAGGAGGGAATGATGTAACAATCCAATATTTTATTTGTAATTTAAAATATTTATTAAATTGAATAAATATTTAATTGAATATTTTATTGATGTATTTGTCGTTCGTAGATAATTGTGAATTAAATTTATTAGATAATACTCTAATTTAATTTAATGGTTAGAGAGTTGTTAAAGATAACATGAAATGCTATATTGCTATTTTAATTTAACAATTTAAAATGACATGTTAATTATTAACTAAAATTATAATGAGTTTAGAATTTTGGGATATTTGGATTAAGTGGAAAAATTTATTTAGTATGTGTAATTAGTTAATTTAACTAATGTTGGATATGGAGATACAAACAAATAATATGAGACTATAAATTATAGTATAAAAAATTTATTAAAATAAATTAAAGTAGTTTTAAATTGATTTAACCAAACAAGGCTTAAATACATTTAGTCTTTATTTTAAATGTGTGTTTGCCAAACAAGCCTTGGGTACTCATACCAAAGGTTTATAATCTATCGGCTCTGATACCAACATGTCACGCCCCAAAATACGGTATATCTTTACACCCGGATTCCGTGCATCACGAGTACATTATTCTTCCAAAATATATCATTATATATTAAAATATAACAACATACATTCTCAAT